>JAVJIX010000033.1:6832500-6970000 GCA_036785185.1 Paratrypauchen microcephalus
TATGAGGTCGTAGTAGCAACATTTTTTTTAGCGTGGCTCACAGTTCAATTCAAATGAACTTTATTGACATAAGGAAACATTTCCAGGGATTCAGTGAGGCAGGCCCACTTCACCCCAGTGTTCTGTGAGTGCATTAGTCTGGATCATGTAGCCACACTGAAAAAATAATCATGTGAGGGGAAAAAAATTATGCATCTGATATTGTTCAGGGGGCCGGGTCAAATGTGGAGGAGGGCCGTGTCTGGTCCCCGGGCCGTAGTTTGGGGACCACTGTTCTAAAGTCTTCATAAAATGGACATAAATGGTCACAGTTTTGAAGTTCTTTTCCACCTTCAAGGCTGTCAAAGTACTTTACATCAAGCCACAAGTTAAAGAAAAATTAACGTTTTTTTTTAACAATCTGAGCCTTCTTTCGGCAATAAAACAAGTAGTTTTACTCACCCATAGCAGTTTGGTGTCAATTGGAGCAGTATCGCAGAAGTTATGTTGAGCCGTTCTCAGGGCTCTCAAGTCTCATGCTTTGAGAGTGTGACACACGCAATTCGACGTGTTCACACGCTCACACGCCACACATGGTATTTCTCACGCTGAAATTTTTTTAAGCAATTCAAAACTGTAGCCACTGTTCACAGCGCTTCTGTGCCCAGAAAATCGGTAAATTAATGCAGGCGCCGCACGTTTTCAGCGAAAAAAAGTCACTCCCAGTACTCAAGTTGAGGGGGGGGGCATCCCTCCGGTGGGAAAAAATAGTCAAAATCATCCCTCTTTTAAAACAGTCATCCCTTCTTCCATCCCTTGCGGCATTTTATCAATCAGGCATGAAAATCCCTCACCTTTTGTGATAAAAGGAGAAATTCAATTTGTCAACTGGACAAAGTTTGTTTGGTCGAAAACGTTTCGCCGCTCATCCGAGAGGCTTCGTCAATTCTGGTTCTAGTGCTGGTTAGACCCTGCTTATAGCTAGCTGCAGGGAGGAGCTCACTACACTGAAATAGTTCTGAAACTATCTCAACTAATTTGTTTCTTTTGTTTTTTCGAATTTCTCTGGCGTCTAGTTTAGCTAGACTTGGCACTAGACTTGTCGTCCAGTGCCAAGTCAGGGTCAGAGGTGTGGTCGGTATACTAATAGGTAATAGGTGAATAGGTATACTAAACCTCCCCCCCGCTCCTCGGAAATCTCACTCCTACCAATCTTCAAAACTTGAGAGCCCTGCATTCTGTTCTACCAATGATCCCGTATCCGTTAGCATGAGTGCTCGGGGCACTGAATTGCGGTGTCCAAATAACACAAACTTTAGCACTTTTCAAATCACAGAAGATCGCTGTGTCAGGGTAGACTTTTAGTAGATTCCAAAACGGCCTGAAACCCGATATCGCAACAGAAAAGTAAAGTTCAGAGCGGTGTTAGCGTCTTTCGGACTAGCGGTGTTTACAAAACAGCTGAGTTCACGCATGCGCACTGTCCTCTCTGATGACGTCATCAAATGAAACTATAGCTGGATATCGGGTTTCAGGCCGTTTTGGAATCTACTAAAAGTCTACCCTGACACAGTGATCTTCTGTGATTTGAAAAGTGCTAAAGTTTGTGTTATTTGGACACCGCAAATCAGTGCCCCGAGCACTCACGCTAACGGATACGGGATCATTAGTAGAACAGAACGGCTCCAACATAAGTTCTGTGATACCACTCCAATTGACACCAAACTGCTATGGGTGAGTAAAACTACTTGTTTTATTGCCGAAAGAAGGCTCAGATTGTAAAAAAAAACGTTACTTTCCCTTTAAATCAAGTGGTTCCTTGATGTAAAGTGCTTTGGGAGCAGATTTCTAAAACTTTAACCCTCTTGACTCACATGTCATCATCCCACTCTAGCAAAAATACATATAAATATTAAGCCAAAATGATAGATTGTTTATGTCTCATATAGAATAAGAAGAAGAAAGTCACTATAATGATGACTGTGACAGACACATGCACACATTTTATAGCTTTTTTCAACCTCGGTGTACACAGACGCTGGCGTGTGTGTGAATGGGTGAGTGATTCTTGCCCAAGGACACAACAGCAGTTTTCATTTGTGTGGAATCCCACTCACACTTCCACCAAATGAGTCATGAGATCTAACTGTTCTTACGTTTGTAGTGAGAGCGGGATTTGAACTGCCCACCCCAGCACTCTACCAGCTGACCTCCCGCCCATGGTCAGCCTGGTTTGAAATAACTCCCTGTGCATTTGCCGTGGCATTGGGCTTTCACACTGAAGACAAGTTCAAATCCTACTCAGAACATGCCCTGCAGGTTTTATTACCCAGCATGCCTCACAGCTGACCCAGTTTAAAGTGTTTGTGTGAGCAGAGGAACCAACATAAAACCTACAGCTCCAGCAGTCCCTGCAAATGGAGTTCACACAGAGACGGGGCTGAAGAGGAGCTCTTTCAGCATAAAGTCGCTGGCTCTACCTGGCTTTATACTTCTTATCATCATCTGCGCTACATTTTCACACTATGTGGCTAAATAAAAGTGGACAGTAGAAGTGTGACTCGAACTACCCACCTCCTGGTCAGTGACCGCTCGGCCTATTGATCCACAGAGGAGGGGGTCAGAGGAGCAGAGGAGGGGTCAGAGGAGCAGAGGAGAGGGTCAGAGGGTCAGAGGAGGGGGTCAGAGGAGCAGAGGAGAGGGTCAGAGGACAGGGTCAGAGGAATAGAGGAGAGGGTCAGAGGAGAGGGTCAGAGGAGCAGAGAAGAGGGTCAGAGGAGCAGAGGAGAGTGTCAGAGGAGCAGAGGAGAGGGTCAGAGGAGCAGAGAAGAGGGTCAGAGGAGCAGAGGAGGGGGCCAGAGGGTCAGAGGAGAGGGTCAGAGGAGTAGAGGAGAGGGTCAGAGGAGTAGAGGAGAGGGTCAGAGGAGCAGAGAAGAGGGTCAGAGGAGCAGAGGAGGGGGTCAGAGGAGCAGAGGAGAGGGTCAGAGGACAGGGTCAGAGGAATAGAGGAGAGGAGAAGAGGTCAGAGGAGAGGGTCAGAGGAGCAGAGGAAGAGGGTCAGAGGAGCAGAGGAGAGTGTCAGAGGAGCAGAGGAGAGGGTCAGAGGAGCAGAGGAGGGGGTCAGAGGAGCAGAGGAGAGGGTCAGTGGAGAGGGTCAGAGGAGTAGAGGAGAGGGTCAGAGGAGTAGAGGAGAGGGTCAGAGGAGCAGAGGAGGGGGTCAGAGGAGCAGAGGAGAGTGTCAGAGGAGCAGAGGAGAGGGTCAGAGGGTCAGAGGAGAGGGTCAGAGGAGCAGAGGAGGGGGTCAGAGGAGCAGAGGGGAGGGCCAGAGGAGCAGAGGAGGGGAAAAGAGGGTCAGAGGAGCAGAGGAGGGGGTGAGAGGAGCAGAGGAGAGGGGCAGAGGAGCAGAGGAGGGGGCCAGAGGAGCAGAGGAGAGGAGAAGAGGAGCAGAGGAGAGGGTCAGAGGAGAGGGTCAGAGGAGTAGAGGAGAGGGTCAGAGGAGAGGGTCAGAGGAGCAGAGAAGAGGGTCAGAGGAGCAGAGGAGAGTGTCAGAGGAGCAGAGGAGAGGGTCAGAGGAGCAGAGGAGGGGGTCAGAGGAGCAGAGGAGAGCGTCAGAGGAGAGGGTCAGAGGAGCAGAGGAGCAGAGGAGAGGGTCAGAGGAGCAGAGGAGGAGCAGAGGAGCGGGTCAGAGGAGCAGAGGAGAGGAGCAGAGGAGCGGGTCAGAGGAGCAGAGAAGAGGGTCAGAGGAGCAGAGAAGAGGGTCAGAGGAGCAGAGGAGAGGGTCAGAGGAGCAGAGGAGCGGGTCAGAGGAGCAGAGGAGAGGGTCAGAGGAGCAGAGGAGGAGCAGAGGAGAGGGTCAGAGGAGCAGAGGAGAGGGTCAGAGGAGCAGAGGAGCAGAGGAGAGGATCAGAGGAGAAGAGGAGGGGATCAGAGGAGCAGAGGAGAGGATCAGACGAGCAGAGGAGAGGGTCAGAGGAGCAGAGGAGAGGGTCAGGAGGAGAGGAGAGGATCAGAGCAGAAGAGGAGAGGGTCAGAGGAGCAGAGGAGAGGGTCAGAGGAGCAGAGGAGAGGGACAGAGGAGCAGGGTAGAGGGTCAGAGGAGCAGAGGAGAGGGCCAGAGGAGCAGAGGAGAGGGTCAGAGGAGCAGAGGAGGGGCAGATGAGCAGAGGAGGGGCAGATGAGCAGAGGAGAGGGTCAGAGGAGCAGAGAAGAGGGTCAGAGGAGCAGAGGAGGGGATCAGAGGAGCAGAGAAGAGGGTCAGAGGAGCAGAGGAGGGGGTCAGAGGAGCAGAGGAGAGGGTCAGAGGAGCCGAGGAGCAGAGGAGGGGGTCAGAGGAGCAGAGGAGAGGATCAGAGGAGCAGAGGAGAGGGTCAGAGGAGCAGAGGAGCAGAGGAGAGGATCAGAGGAGGGGGTCAGAGGAGCAGAAGATGCCGAGGAGAGTGTCAAATGGAGCAGAGGATACTCCTACTTATTCTATTGCTGTGTCCTTAGGCAAGATACCCACCCAGCCACCCATAGTGCTTCTGGGATCTGTGTACTCTTCACTAGTGACTGTATACTAGTAAATATCCGTGCGGATGTCATGATTTGTACGTGTTATGAGTTCCCAGCGGAGGTAGAAAAGCACTACATAAAATGTGACCGTATAACATTTAGCACTGGGCCTTAAGTGTCAATACACACACATAGCGCTGATCCTGTGTGACTTATCTATACGAGCACAGAGTGACAGTTAAGCTCTGTGGAGGAGGGGGCCGTGCCATCTGCTGGAAATGAGGCGTGGAGATGTACGAGGTCAAGGACAAAACCACAAAGTCAACAAGATTTATTTATTTCTTATGTAGGGCTGCCAAAAGCATACAAAACCAGATACTGACAGATACGAAAACTAGCATCGAGGAACTATCGATACAAAAAAGAAGTATTCATAGCTTTAGAATGATTTTGAGATGTATCAGAACAAGCATAAGAGCACATAGACTAGGATATGTCCATGGACCACTATGAACCTACAGGACCACTGAGGATTACACAGATAAGTACTATGATTTACTGTTGAAAGAGTGTTTGCTTTTTTATCAGAATCATTATTGAGTATCAAGCCTATTCCTAGGATCAAAATCTAATTAGAATTATTTGTATCATGGCAACAGTTGTCATACACCATCCAGATTTAGAACGGTGAATCATGTAGATCCACCTGATTCACTCACCATGGGTTTCGAAGTGGGAAAATATTGGATCTGTTTAGGCGAGTCAAACAATGTACCCAGTAAAAGATGATGAAAGGAAATGATGATGGTGAAAATAGTATTAGTTAAGTATAGTGACTAAAAGTGTTAAAAATGGAGGAAAAAAAGAGAGAAAGGGAAATTAAATTATAAATTGGCTGGAATATAAATAAGGGGGCTTAGCAATATGATGATGCTGCACTCCCATGTTACTTTTTATTCAGTTAAATTTGTGTGTGTGTGTGTGTGTGTGTTGTTGTTGTTTTATGTTTGTTGTAGGTATTATTTTATGTTTTTGTGTCTTGTTTTTATGTTTATTATAGTATTTTGTTTTTGTGTGTGCATGTGTGTGTGTGTGTGTGCACGTGATTTTCTATTTGGACGTAAATGAACGCTTTGGCTTTTACATTTTGTCAATTTTATTTTTATTCGTAATTTTGTAACATGTCCTCTGTAATAGATGTTAGATCCATGTGAAGTTAAAGGAAAAGTAACGTTTTTTACAATTTGAATACAACCTTATTTCGGTAATAAAACAAGTTGTTTTACTCACTCATATCACTTTGGTGTCATATGGAGCATTTCCGGAGATGTTTTAGATTAGTATTAGGCTAACGCCGTTAGCCTAGCACGACTTATAGCCATAGCTCGGGGCATTCCCCGAGCATGTAATATGCCCCGTGCGGGCTCCAAATAACACAAACTTTAGCACTTTTCAAATCATAGAAGCTCGATGTCTTTAGTCTACGATTTCGTTTGAAGCAAAAGTGGCCTGTAATCCGAGATTTAGCCATAGTTTACAGCTTTGCGTTCCATGTTTGGGTCCCGGGAGCTGAGCACACACTCCGCACATGCGCACTGGCGTCCTCATCTACTTGAAACTATGGCTAAATCTCGGATTACAGGCCACTTTTGACCAAACAAAATCGTAGACTAAAGACATCGAGCTTCTATGATTTGAAAAGTGCTAAAGTTTGTGTTATTTGGAGCCCGCACGGGGCATATTACATGCTCGGGGAATGCCCCGAGCTATGGCTATAAGTCGCGCTAGGCTAACGGCGTTAGCCTAACACTAATCTAAAACATCTCCGGAAATGCTCCATATGACACCAAAGTGCTATGGGTGAGTAAAACAACTTGTTTTATTACCGAAATAAGGCTCAAATTGTAAAAAAACGTTACTTTTCCTTTAACGTAAAAAAAAGATTTTGTTTTGATGGCCAACATCTCTGACATGCTTCTACTGTCACACCCCATCCCTGACCTGTCCTACCACCAGTCATACAGGTGTGGCCCTGCCCTCTGGTGGCCATTGGCCTGACTCACACCACTCCACCAACAGCCAATCCCCAACCACAGCCTGCTACACCTGTTCACAATACCCTCGTTAGTCACAGCTTTTTAACCAGCCAAGGACAATGCTCATTGCGAGACTGTTGTTTCTGCTCTGCTCATGTCTTGCCAAGTCTGTTGTCCTTGCCACGTGATTTTTTTTGGCTGTTTTTTGGATCTTTTGCTTTTTTGTCTGAGAATCTTGCCTTTGTTTTTTAACTATTTTTGGAACCTTTTGCCACGTGAGGATTTCCTATGTTTTTTGACTACCTTTTGCGATGCGTGAAAAGACCCTCAGTCGTCCAGGTAGACAAATTGAATTTCTCCTTTTATCATACCTTTTGGGACTATTTTCTACTTGAGCTTTACCACGTGTGCCCTGAACCCTGCCTGTTTCCATTTTTGATTGTTGTCTCAACCCCTGCCTTCACCTCTGCCCTTAATAAACTGAACTTTGTTTAACATTTCTGTCTCCGGGTCTGCTCCTGGGTCCTCTGGCCTTGCCCTTTCTGACGTCTACAGTCGCCTCAAAAAAGTTTAGACTCCCTTTTAAGTTTTTTTTATTTATTTTTTTAATCATAGTGCAGTCACAAACTAGTCTATCTCAAAACACTTAAAAGATAGACTTGTTAAACTCAATGTGCACTATAAAGGACACAAATGAATGGGCGGGTCTCAGAAGGATGGTTATAATCTGTGGCATCCCTTCAAACCACAATTAGAAGAGGGGGTGGGATTGGAATAAGTTTTCTTCTTTTGACTCCTTTTTGGGCAAAATTTTTGTTTTGTTTCTGTTATGATTGCACTAATGTCATACAGACAATACTGTTTCCATTGTTAAACAATACAAAATGCTTACTTGGCCAAAATAAATACATAAATGTGAAAAAGAAAAATGAACAATATTCATCCAAAAAGGACTTGTGCAACTCTAGAGTAAATGATAAATCAGCAACACTGAGAGGGAAAAACTATAGAGACCGGCATTACACATTTTGTGTCACTCTGTATCAAGTCAGTCTGCTCAGATGCCCGGTGTCAGTCTCACAACAGTCTTACATCGGCCATAGTCTGTGTTCCACCACCAGTGTTAAAGCAGACCTATTCTGCAAAATGGACTCTTAGAAGAGCAGAACAGTTTCCTTATCAATCACCCTCTGAAGTTGTATCTGGAGTGATTCATGCATGGCTGAGTCATTTTTAAGTTTATTTTCAAGATGCCTTTTGCAGATCTACCCCCATTTTCACCTCCCATTGTACATGCCCACTGTGACGTACACACTTTCATTCTCCAGAAGCTCCCCTTGGGCACCCCCGGTCTTCTAACACTTGTTTCATTTGTGAAGTCGTTTTAGATCAATATTGTGATTTAAAATGTGCAAATTATAACCACCTCATGATCCACAGATGCCATAGATTATAACTATAACAAGCTTTAAGAACTTGAATGTGAATATGCTGAGGTAAAATGTCCAAAGAAGCAGGGCAAGCAGCAGAGAATAATTCTGTGGTTTTGAACATTTAGCTGATATGTTTTCTGTCATCATTCATTTTAGATCAATATTGTGGTTTGAGGTGGACAATAATAATAGAAATATTATCAATCTTTAGATCGTAATCCTACCCCATTAGTCTGACAGACCCCACGGTGCGTTCACTGCCTCTCCGGCTCCTCTGGAATAGGCCCGGCCTCTGCTGCCGTCTCTGCCTCTGGGCATGTGTGTGTGGATGGATTTTTATCACAGTGTGGGGACCAAAGTATGTATACAATACACTGAACTGTATATAGAAATGGACAAGGCTAACCCACTAGCTGCTGTGTTCCAAATATCAAGTGAGCATGGGCATACTTCTGGCTCCAATTCACTTTATATAGGAAAAAAATCTCTCGCTACCTCTCTCTACATCTCTCTCTCTCTCTCTACGTCTCTCTCTCTCTCTCTCTACCTCTCTCTCTCTACGTCTCTCTCTCTCTCTACGTCTCTCTCTCTCTCTCTCTCTACGTCTCTGTCTCTCTCTACGTCTGTCTCTCTCTACGTCTGTCTCTCTCTACGTCTGTCTCTCTCTCTCTCTACGTCTGTCTCTCTCTCTCTCTCTCTCTCTCTCTCTCTCTCTCTCTCTCTACGTCTCTCTCTCTCTCTCTACGTCTCTCTCTCTCTCTCTCTCTCTCTCTACGTCTCTCTCTCTCTCTCTCTCTCTACGTCTCTCTCTCTCTCTCTCTCTCTACGTCTCTCTCTCTCTCTACGTCTCTCTCTCTCTCTCTCTACGTCTCTCTCTCTCTCTCTCTACGTCTCTCTCTCTCTCTACGTCTCTCTCTCTCTCTCTACGTCTCTCTCTCTCTCTCTCTCTCTCTCTCTCTCTCTCTCTCTACGTCTCTCTCTCTACATCTCTCTTCATTTTCACATGCTCTACACAATCCTGGGGTTTTTATTTACCTATTTTGACCTCATATCAAGAAATGCCCTCTTTCCCCAAGGTTACCCCGCTAATGTTAGTAACACGTTTGATTGACAGCATTGCTAAGTGTCCGCTTCCTGCTAAACGGATTGGCTCTTTGGTTGCTATGATACTCACGGTCAGAATAGCAAATATGAACTCGGGTCCAAATTCACTCCTACATCTGCTGGCCTCC
Organism: Paratrypauchen microcephalus; assembly: GCA_036785185.1. Classification (NCBI taxonomy): domain Eukaryota; kingdom Metazoa; phylum Chordata; class Actinopteri; order Gobiiformes; family Gobiidae; genus Paratrypauchen; species Paratrypauchen microcephalus. The sequence continues at coordinate 6,841,672 of JAVJIX010000033.1, forward strand.
ATGATCTTCATTTGACTGGAGCTGAACGCTATAAGTGATTTCTTTATACACTCTGTGGTGTTTACACAGTCTGAGATCCAACAACATGGTTTGAATCAACAGTGTCACTTTCTGCAGGTGGCACATCTCTGCATGGATCCATGGAAATAGAAAGTTAAAACAATACTGTGGAACATTCCCCATGGAGCCATACTGGGGAAGATTATGGAGCTGTGCATCCCCTCACAGTAATGACATGTTTTATATTGTACTAACATAATCCAAAATGGAATAACACACTTTGTTGTTGTATTAATTTTTTGGCTATAAAGTTACATGGTGGGGCTTTAAACTCCACATATTGCCTTACAGGTTAAGTTTAGGGCTTATGTTAATGGCCCTGTACCAGATTTTTCCATGTGTTTGAGCAAAATGTGTCTTGTCCCAGAACAGATGTATTGTATAATTAGATGTTGGGGTCAAAATAAATCTGCTCTGTGCGGTCTGCATCCAATTACAATGTGTTTTATTGTGCAATAATCAGAAAGTGCGCTTTTAGCATTAGTTAGTCCGTTAGTTGATGCTAGCTTTTCAGTAGAAAACTCCGCTTTGGTCTCTGAAAGTTGTGAAACGTGCTTATAAACTCATTGTGGTGTGGTGCTCTGAATGCATAAGGTAAGTGAGGAGGAACTTTGAGTCATTGCAAACAGGTTAAAATGAACTACTTCTGCTATTTTAAAAAAAGAATTATGACAGATACAGCGCCTTTAGGCAAGTAGTGAGTGTGTTTTAGGTGCAGCCTCCAACAAATGAACAGGAGTCATTGTAATGTTCCCCACAGCAAACGGAAACAAAACATCAGTGCACGTGTGTGTGAGGTGCATGTGTAACGTGTGTGCATGCGTGTCCGTGTGAGCTGTGTGTGTGATGCAGCAGAATAACTGACACGTCCATAATAGAAACATGTCCCCGTGCTGGTAGAGCAGACCACACACATTTTCCTGCTGTCATGTCTTCACCAGGACGCACCCATCCAGAACCCCCCCCCACCCCCCCACCCACCCACTCCACTTTACAGGACATGGACTTTCAGTAGGCCCTTCTCTGGGGATCTGTGCTTTAAACAGAAAAACGGTGATCGCACACTTTCAACTTCTGGAATCATTTCCCTCATAGACTTTTGAAAGAAAAGTCTGTGGGGAAGAAAAAAAGGTTTTGTTTTTAGAAAATTGCAAAGCATGTGTCAGCTATGTGTTGGGTATGGGTTTGAGATGATGGAGAAGAGGGAGGAGGGATTGAACATTTGTATTTTTACACATCAGACACTCAGTATATGGACAGGCTCACTGACCTGCAGAGGCTGTACTAGCACTAATTCAGGATTTTCTGCAGATGCTGGGGTTTAGGTAGTGACCATTCAGATCAGAGAGACTCCTTTTAGCTTTAAACCAGTGCTTCTCAAATAGTGGGGCGGGCCCCCCTGGGGGGGCGTGGCGTGATGCCAGGGGGGGCGCGTATGACCCTGGGAAACATGTTTTTTTGCTGTACTAGAACTAAGTGTAATTGCACATCAACAACAGTAGTTGCATTTGCGTTCTCACATGCGATTTACGCACAGTCTCACCATTAACAGAACATCCTCTGTCACAGAAAAAACACGTATATTCCAGTGAGTCGTGTCCTTTAGTCCGACAGAAGCTGACGAATCAGTGGCACAAGGAGAGGGCGTATTTTTTCAATGCTTTTAGCTTATGCAAATGAGGTGGTTTTAAGTTTCATTTCTGTAAAACGTAAACAAATGTGCGCAAAGCAGCATTAAAAACACATTAATATTTGAGTCCTCAGTGCATTCTTTGTAAGTTTTTTTGTTTTTGTTTATAATGTTAATAAAAGGATACAATGGTGTTCTAATAATTTTCTAGACAAATAATACTATTTATTTACCTGGCCAGCCAAATGATATCTCTCTGTATTTCCTATACACCGCGATACCATTTGGACACTCTCCATCCACTCTCGCTCCTCCGGTTCCAAACCGACTCCGCGATTCTGATTCGTTCAAAGATGGTGACGTCAGTGCACCCGCCTTTGCCCGCAAAGTCACTCTTAGGCAGCGGAAGTTCCGCCTCAGTTTTGAATCAAGATGGCGCAATCTCTGATTGGTTCACTTAGCTGTCTGTCTACGCGCAACCGCAGCGCATTCTGTGGATCAAACGTTACCAGACTCACTCGCTGGTACAGCGATGAGTCATGGATTCTTTCAGGCAAACTATTTATAGTCGTGCGCAGGAAGGGGGGCGTGAAATATTTTCTTCCTAGGGGGAACGTCACAGAAAATGAGAAGCACTGGCTTTAAACCAATTGGATTTCAGCATTGACTGAAACTGGCAACCCAAATTAGACTCATATGAGGCTCATTCTTCTTTTATGATGGGATAATATGCGATATAACGTTCCCTCATCAAAAAGAAGTGAAGTGACTTAATTGATCTCACACAGGTGAAATTCTTCTCTGCATTTAACCCATCCTGTTATTAGGAGCAGTGGGCAGCACATTCCTGCGCCCGGGAACCATCTCCATGATCATCTTGCTTCGGTTTGGTCAGGACCTCAGCTGGAAGATTTTACCTATAGCCTGTGGTTAGGGCCCCCCCCCCCCCTAAAAGAGGGGGGTAGAGAATACTACCACCGTATTCCCTGCGTGTCGTAAAAGGCGACTAAAAGGGACGGGGCGAGAGGACTGGGAATCCTCTCCCCTGTAACTGTTTCCTAGAAACGGACAGGGCTGAGTAGGGAAGGGGAGGTTGTCTCCCCAAACCCTAAAGATTGGGTCCTTGAATGTGCGTGGGTGTAGTACAAATGAAAGTAAAAGAGATCTGATTGGAAGGATGTTTGGAAGAAGGAGATTGAGTGTCTTAGCACTGAGTGAGACAAAGATGAAAGGGAAGGGTGAGTGTGTGTTTGGAAGTGTGAGTGGGAGAAGGTCTGGTGTAGAGAGTGGGAGAGCAAGAGAAGGTGTGGCCTTGTTGGTGAGTTGTGAGGTGAGACGATGTGTGGTTGAATGGAAGGAGATTTCACCAAGACTGATGTGGGTGAAAGTGAAATTTCTGAATGAGTTGTGGGTGTTCGTGAGTGCGTATGGTCCTGGCAGTGAGAAGAATGAAGAGGAGAGGGTGTCCTTCTGGAATGACTTGGATGAGTGCCTGCAGGGATTTGGAGCAAATGTGAATGTAGTGTTGATGGGAGATCTGAATGCAAGAGTGGGTGACGAGAAAATTGAGGGTGTTGTTGGTGTGCATGGTGTACCTGGAAAGAATGATAGTGGTGAGAGACTGATAGGAACGTGCCTTGAGAGAGAGATGGTGATTGGGAATACATGGTTCAGAAAGAAAGAGATTCATAAGTATACGTGGGTGAGGCAGGATGGTGGAAGAGTGATTGATAAAGCATTGATGGATTATGTGGTGGTTTCAAAGGTTGCATGTAGTAGATTGTTGGATGTAAGTGTGAGAAGGGGAGAGAGTGAAGGTATGTCTGATCATTATTTGGTGGAAGGAAGGTTGCGTGTGGGTATGCCATGGGTGAGATCGAGAAAGAGTGGGGATGCAAGAGAAGTTTTGAGAGTGAGTGTTTTGAAGAACAGAGAGAAAGTGTGTGAGTATCAGGAGAAAATAGGTGGCAGGTGGAATGAGGTGAAGGATCAAATGATTGTTGGTGTGGAGGAAGAATGGCAACAGTTCAAGAGTGCAGTGGTTGGGTGTGCAGAGGAAGTGTGTGGTGTGAGACGTGTTGGAGGTGGTGTAAGAAAGGGAAGTGAATGGTGGTGCGAGGATGTAAGGTTGGCTGTAACTGAGAAGAGACGTGCGTATGAAGTATGGCTGCAGAGAAAGGACAGGGAGTCGTATGAGTGTTATAAGGAGAAGAGAAGTGATGCAAAGAGAGCTGTGCGTGAGGCAAAAGTGGCTGCGGACGAAAGGTGGGGCAGACAGTTGACTGACAATTTTCGGGAGAACAAGAAAATGTTTTGGAAGGAGGTGAAAAGAGTGCGAAAGGAAGTGTCTGGGAGGGAGGAGAAAGTGAAAACAGAGGATGGAAGGATGCTGAATGAGGGGAATGCTGTAAGAAAGAGGTGGGCGGAGTATTTTGAGAGGCTGTTGAATGTGGAGGAAGATCGGGATGCTGTGATTGTGATGGATGGAAGGGAAAGCAGATTGAATGTACTGGGAGAGTTGAATGAAGCGTTGATTACGAGAGAGGAAGTTGAGCAAGCTGTGGGAAAGTTGAAAGCAGGAAAGGCTGCAGGTGTGGATGGGTGTACTGTGGAATGTTTGAAGTGTGGTGGAGCGAGTGTCACCGAGTGGTGTGTGAGATTGTTGAATGTGTGTTTTGTAAGTGGGCAGGTGCCACTTGACTGGACGAGTGCGTGTGTGGTTCCACTGTACAAGGGTAAGGGTGATAAGTATGAATGTAGTAGTTATAGGGGTATTAGCCTGTTGAGTGTTGTAGGCAAGGTGTATGGAAGAGTGCTGATTAACAGGGTAGTGGAGGGGACTGGAGTGTATGATTGGTGAAGAGCAGTGTGGTTTCACGCGAGGTAGAGGATGTGTGGACCAGGTGTTTCCTGGGAGACAGGTGTGTGAAAAGTATTTGGCTAAGGGCAGGGGGGTGTTTTGTCCGTTTATGGATTTAGAGCAGGTGTATGATAGGATTGATAGAGAGGCGTTGTGGGTTGTGTTGAGTTTGTATGGTATCGATGGTAGATTGTTGGAAGGTGTGAAGAGTTTTTATAGAAACAGTAGAGCGTGTGTGAGAGTGGGAAATAGCACGAGTGAGTGGTTTCCTGTGAGGGTTGGTTTGCGTCAGGGATGTGTGATGTCTCCGTGGTTGTTTAATGTGTATATGGATGGTGTGGTAAAAGAGGTGAATGCAAGAGTGTCAGGTAAGGGTGTGAGCATGGTGAATGTTGATGGCAGCGAATGGAGCATGAATCAGTTGTTGTTTGCAGATGATACTGCACTAGTGGCTGATTCAGAGGAGAGCTTGGCACGTTTGGTTGAGGAGTTTGGAAGGGTGTGTGATAGAAGGAAGCTGAGAGTGAATGTGAATAAGAGTAAGGTGATGAGGTGCACGAGGTCAAAGGATGAACGTAGGTTGAATGTGGCATTAAATGGGGAGTTGTTGGAAGAGGTAGAGTGTTTTCAGTATTTGGGGTCGCATGTTGGTGTGGATGGTGGACTAGGGGGTGAGGTAGAGTTTAGAATGAATGAAGTACGTAAGATATGGGGGGGAATGAAGAGAGTGTTTGAATGTAGGTCACTGGGAATGGTTGCGAAAAGGAGATTGTATGAGGGTGTGGTGGTGCCTGCTGCATTGTATGGGGCTGAAACGTGGAGTTTGAAAGTTGCGGAGAAGAGGAAGTTGAATGTAGTTGAGATGAGATGTCTGAGGAGTATGTGTGGTGTGACGCGCATGGATCGTGTGAGAAATGAAGAAATCCGAGAGAGAACTGGTGTGTTGCGAGAGTTGGCTGAGAGAGCAGAGCAAAAGGCATTGGGATGGTTTGGACATGTTGAGAGGATGGAAAGGGAGCGATTGGTGAAAAAGGTGTATGAATCTGATGTGAGTGGAGTGAGAATGAGAGGAAGACCGCGAATGGGATGGACAGAGGGTGTAAGAAGAGCGTTGAATGCAAGAGGGATGACTGTGGTGCAAGGGAGGGAGGCTGCTCAGGACAGGGATGAATGGAGAGAGTTTGTGTATGAATGAATGGATGGGTGTGGTAGAGGGCGGGTCTTGATATGAAGCGGCAGGGGAAACCAGCTTTGGCTGAGGCCCTGCTGTGGAAGTGCCCACACTGGGCTGTGCAGCTGACCCTGGTGCAGTGTGGTGTGGTTTTAGATCGGTCCTTAGACCTTAAACCAAGGTGTCCTTTCCCCCAACATCATCATGCCTCTCCGGTGACGTTTGGGTGGTGCTGGCGTCTGAGTGCTGGTTTGTTCTGAGTGCTGGGTTGTTTGGGGGGTTGCTGGCGGGCTTGGGTGGTATCACCAGGTCTGGTTTCGGGGTGCCGAGGGGGCGGCTGGCTGGTGCTTAGGGGTGTGGTCCGGATGGCCGCCTGGATCCGGGGTTCTTTGGGGTTCTGTATGGTGGATGGGGGCACCTGGAGGGGGCGACGTTATCTAGGTGCACCTTTAGTTATTACTGTTACTGCTGTTGTAGTGGGATGATTGCGGATGGTCTGGACCTGGACCCTCTCCCAATGTTTTGGATTGTTTTTAATGCATCATTTCTTAGTCAGGGCAAGCTGAATACCTACACCTAGGCTGCAGGACAATGTCCTCCTTCTTTTAATGCATCATTTCTTAGTGAGGGCTGAACACCTACACTTAGGTTTGCAGGACAATGTCCTCCTTCTTTTAATGCATTTTAGACACATTATAAATAGCATACACATTATACACAATATAGGGCAACATAGGATATGAAGAAATGTTCGGAGAGGGGGGAGAAGTGGATTTTAAAGTGGGGCGACAGCGGTGATGGTAATGGACGGAAGGTGTGCTTGGGTGCTCGTCCCTCTCTAGGTGCTGTCCCTGTGTGGTCCTCTGGAGGACTCCTGGGTGCTGGCGGTGATCCGGTTTACGCTCTGGGTCTGGCCGGTCATCCCTTTGTGCCGCCTGGGGCGGGTCCTGGGGGTTTTTCCGCTCGGGTTCGCTGGCTGCCTTCTCGGTTGTCCAGTGCATGGATGGGGGGTGGGTGGACGCCAGTGTGGGAAGAGAGTGGTGATGGTGATGAGGAAAGGACGCTGGTACAAACGAAGGGAAAAAAAAAAAAGTCACGGAAGGAGGGTTTGGGGAAAGGAAGGAAGGAGGGAAAGGAACAAAAATGTATGCCCTGTCTAGGCTACCCCACTATGGTGGGACACAGCCTTTGTATATAGATAGATAGAAAAACGTGCCCGAAGAGGATTTAGATGTGTAAGGCATCATTGGAAAGCTTAAAAACTACACTCTCAGAATCTGTGATGCCTTACACAAAGAAATCTGATAACATTTGACGAATTTGTGGCCATTTGAAAGCGGCACATAAGAAAGCAATGAGCTGAGAAAAGATGTGTTGAAGATAGGGCTGTGGAGCAGAATGGTGCTCATTTGCATGACATTAAGATAAAATGTCTCTTGATAGTTCATTAACACAATGTCAGCAGCAGTGACAGATGGAGGCTCTTAAGCACCACGGACAGCTCCATGGCCCATATGTTCAAATGCCACATGTCTGCCTCTCACTGCACACAAAGCAGTGGGGATGTGTCCAATACAGTACTTTTTTTTCATCCATCCATTTTCTTCTGGGCCTCATCCCGGTGGGACATGTCCAGAGCACCTCCCGAGGGAGGCGTCCAGGAGGCATCTGGAACAGACGCCCGAGCCACCTCAGCTAGCTCCCCTCGACGTGGAGAAGCAGCGGCTCTACTCCGAGCTCCTCCCGTGTGACTGAGCTCCTCACCCTATCTCTAAGAGTGCACCCAGCCACTCTGCGGAGGAAACTCATTTCGGCTGCTTGTATCCACGATCTTGTCCTTTCAGTCATTACCCAGAGGTCATGACCATAGGTAAGGGGAGGAACTTAGATTGACCGGCAAATTGAGAGCTTCGCCTTGTGGCTCAGCTCCCTCTTCACCACAATGGTCCGGTACACAATCAATCTCGTGCTCCATCCTCCCCTCACTCGTGAACAAGACCCCGAGATACTTGAACTCCTCCACTTGAGGCAAAGACTCTCCACCCACCCGGAGAGGGCAAGCCACCTTTTTCCGGTTGAGAACCATGGCCTCGGATTTGGAGGAGCTGATCCTCATCCCAGCTGCTTCACACTCGGCTGCAAACTGCCCCAGTGCACGCTGGGGGTCCCGGTTCGATGAAGCCATCAGGACAACATCATCTGCAAACAGCAGAGATGAGATCCTGTGGTTCCCAAACTGGATCCCCTCCGGGCCCTGACTGCGCCTAGAAATTCTGTCCATAAATATAATGAACAGAACCGGTGACAAAGGGCAACCCTGGTGGAGTCCAACATGCACCGGAAACAGGTCCGACTTACTACAGGCAACACAGCTCCTGCTCCGGTCATACAGGGACCGAACAGCCCTTGGCAAAGGGCCCCGAACCCTGTACTCCCAGAGCACTCTCCACAGGACCCCACGAGGGACACGGTCGAATGCCTTCTCCAGATCCACAAAGCACATGTGGACTGGTTGGGCAAACTTCCATGCACCCTCGAGCACCCGATGGAGAGTATAGAGCTGGTCCAGTGTTCCCCGGCTGGGACAAAAACCACACTGCTCCTCCTGAATCCGAGGTTCGACTATCGGACGAATTCTCCTCTCCAGCAACCTGGAATAGACCTTACCGGGAAGGCTGAGGAGTGTGATTCCCCGGTATTTGGAACACACCCTCCGGTCCCCCTTCTTAAACAGAGGGACCACCACCCCGGTCTGCCAGTCCAGAGGTACTGTCCCCGACCGCCACGCGATGTTGCAGAGATGTATCAGCCAAGACAGCCCTACAACATCCAGAGACTTGAGATACTCAGGGCAGATCTCATCCACCCCCGGAGCCTTGCCACCGAGGAGCTTTCCAACCACCTCAGTAACTTCAGCCAAGGTGATGAGTGAGTCCGCCTCCGAGTCCCCAGCCTCTGCTTCCTCCTTGGAAGGCGTGACGGCGGGATTGAGGAGAACCTCAAAGGCCGTTTCCCAATTCAGCGACGGCACGCTTGTGAGTGTGCCGTCGGGCTGTCGTCGAGACGGCGCACACTCGCTCTGTCCTTAGTGCACTACGTTTCTCACATGTCCGTCTGCGAACTGGAACAGGTCCCGCCTCAGCTCAATGAGCCGGGTGGTCTGCTCCTTGTTCCGTAAAGACAAAAATATTATACTATTGCGACTAGTAATACTTGGAATTGGGACATGGCCAATGTTCCCCCTAATTTTTAATGTGTCTGAGCAAACACACTAACTCCACATCCGAAATGAACCCCCCCCCCTGCGCGGCTCGCACTTTGCAGATATAAAAAAATGACCCCGCGGCTGAATAAAAAGTGGAGATCTGCTAAAAGCTCTTTCATCCCTGATTTACAGTGCGCTGCATAAGTTTTCTTGTGCGCTGAGAATGTGCGAACAGTGCGCAGCTTAGAGTAAACGCTGGAGATGGCGATACTGTAGAATATCCAGCATTACAACAGCAAAGGAAATATAAGTGTAAGGGGAAAAGCATGTGAACGGTAATACAGGTGCCGTGACATGCCGATACGGCGACCGTCACACATGTTTAGCGTAGTTTATGAAGAGTTTCATGTAGCATAGTTGTAGGTGAGGTGAACCAGTACGTATATTTTATAGTGACGTCGCAACTCTCACTTGTGGATGTCGCTGGCGAGTCGGTCTTTGTATTCATATATCCTCCCGCGCTGTGCATGCTGGGGCTTTTAAGTGTGCGAAGCGTGCATGTTCGCACGCTTGGTCCACGCCCCGATTTCCATGGAAACGACGGCGCCGTTCAGAGCTCGTCTCGACGATGCAGGGGGAAAAAAACGAATGGAACGGCGCTTGTCGCGCCGGATCTGACGCATATCCCGTTCCAAGGACGCTCACAAGTGTGCCGTCGCTGGATTGGGAAACGGCCAAAGTATTCCTTCCACCGTCCGATAACATCCCCAGTCGAGGTCAACAGCTTCCCACCCCCACTGTAAACGGTGTTGGTGAATCACTGCTTCCCCCTCCTGAGGCGCCGAACGGTTTGCCAGAATTTCTTTGAGGCCATCCGATAGTCCTCCTCCATGGCCTCTCCGAACTCCTCCCAAGCCCGAGTTTTTGCCTCTGCGACCACCCAGGCTGCAGCACGCTTGGCCCACCGGTACCCGTCAGCTGCCTCAGGAGTCCCATGAGCCAACAAGGCCCGATAAGACTCCTCCTTCAGCTTGACGGCATCCCGTACTTCCAGTGTCCACCACTGGGTTCGGGGATTTCCGCCGTGACAGGCGCCACAGACCTTACGGCCACAGCTACGGATCGACGATAGAGGCCGAAAACAAAGCCCACTGCAGATTTAGGCTTCTTAGAGTTCTTCTCTCAAACAGAAAACACCTTGTGATGTCATGTGGTAATATTGGGGGTGCTTCACTGTGCTTTTAAAATCCACAAATCTTCATTAGAATCATTTGGATCATTTAAGCTCTTTAATTTCCTCTTAGGTTATAACTGAAAACTACTGCTTTATGACATCACAAGGTGGAACAGAGCATTTTGAGCTTTGGAGATGTAGACAGACTAATACAGGGTTACACAAACGTGTGAATGGAACAAAACACAACTCCAGGTCTGTTTTTGAGGAGGTAACAACATTATAACATGGCTTAAAGCTCACAAGAGTCAATTTAGTGTAAAATAGAAACTTTAAGTAAAAAATATATAAAAACTAACCCTAATGAATTTCTGGAGGTGGCACGATGGAAAGTATTGGAGAAATCTCTTCAGGCATGTTTTTGATGAGGGAGCAACATTTATAACATAGTAAAAAGCTCCAAAAGGTTCTATAAATTCGAAAATACAACTGGTGCAGACAGGCCTTCTGTCTTCAGTGTACCCAAGGGCAGACTGGCAATCTGTGCATTCTGGAAAAGTCCAGAACAGCCGTCCAGTCTATCGGCTGTACTAACAGAGGGTGGTAATATAATAATTGGCTCATTTGTCAAGCAGAAATTGAAATGAAGTTTGTGGGGGAAATGTCCAGGGTTATTTTTTGGTCCCAGTCTGTCCCTGAGTGTGTCATCACTGCTTAAATGATTAATAAGAACAGTGTAACACTTTGAGAGGCTTGTCAGCATTGTACTACACAACACAAATGTAAGTATTATTATTCTATGAGCTGAGCGGAGGCGTGTGCATTTTTCCTGACGCGTGTCAGAGAGGCTGTGGGAAGCGTCTGGGGAGTGGGAGTACATGATTCCTGCTCCAACAAAACATAAACAACTGCTCTGGGGGGAATACAGATTTAAATGTCAAGACATAACTACAAAAGAATCCTTCTGACTGCTGTGTTTCAGACACAGTAGTAGCCATTGTTTTTTTCCCATGTTTCCATGACTGGTCCTCTACAGGACCCTGACTGCTCCTTGATTCATCCGTGGCTGGTCCATGACTGGTCCGTTCAGATAATGTATCCCCCGCAATGACGTAGTCAACACAGCCCTGAATGGTGATTAGCAGCCTGTGTGAAAACCAGTTGCACTCCCTCATTTTTCCACAGGGAGGAGCTGTGATTGTCTCCTGGCCCGTTGAAAAACCTCCTGATAGCCTCTGAAAGTTCTACCCGAAAGACTCAATAGGCAGCATGAAGATTACTGCATTTAATGATTACTTAAGAGAAGCGTTGATAGCGGTGGATTGTCTTCGGTGCCTGTTTCATGTGTGCGTGTGCGACTGGACTCGGGGAAGTGAGGGATGTAGGCAATTCTGTAAAAACAGTGTGAAAGTAACAGGCTGTACCTGGATTAGCAGTGAGCATGATTCACATTATGGAATGAATAAATAGAATAGACGTGCTAATTTAGTCAAGTTACCCAGGAGCTCTGTTGGCATAGGCTTAGTTAGCTACAGCTTGATGAATTGAGTCACTTAACAACAGCAAGAGAACACATTAGCTGCTAGCCAGCTAAAGCTCCGGTGGAAAATTATGCCTTTTGTGACACAGTATAAAATATACTGTAATGAACCCTGATGTGTTCTACATTCTTAATAGCTGTCTTGGATGGTATTTATTCATTCATTAAAAATTCCCCCACTTTTTTTTTTTTTTACCCCTGACCTGTTTTCATGCCTGAAAATGCTAGCAAAAGCTCGCTGCTAATCCAGCTACTTGCCTGTTACTTTCAGTTTTTTACAGTATTGCCACGGTGAACGCCTCACTTCATACATCACATACTGATTCAATTTGCATAATTTTGGAAGTTAAAATAGCAGACCCCCCAAGATTTCGCGGGCATTTTTTGTGATTGTTGCGGGCTAAAATGCCTGAATTTGCTTGAGCTTTTCCAAAAAGTTGCGATGAAAGTTGCGGTGCTTTTAAGGTTTTTGTTGCGATTTTGTTGTGGGAGGAAGTGAAAGTTGCGATAAATAGTTGTGATTTTCCCTTTTTGTAATTAAAATTGAGTAATATTTTGAATACTGAGTTATTACTGACAAAGAATAATACAAAGACAGATCACAGATATGGTCCTAAAACAACCTTACCAACATCGAAAATAAATTACTACTAGGAGGGGAACTGTTTCGGTCTTTTGCTGTTATTTTTGTGGGCAAATGGCGTCGCAGACATGTTTCTTTGCCATTAGAAGCCGTGTCCCAATTCCCAGAGTGCACAGTTCGGAGCGTGGTTTGAAGGGCATGTGCGTCATTTCTTTTTTATCCCATGCGCAGTTAACACGCGTTCGCAGACCGCAGTCGTTTCCATGGAAATCGGGGCGTGGACCAAGCGCGTGAAAAAGCACGGTTCACACACTCGTATATCCCAGCATGCACCGCACGCTACTTCTATGGGAGAAAATGGAGACGGCGGCTGCTTCCCGTAGTTGCGAGACCTGTCGCATTTCTCAGACGGCCATGCGGTCCGCGGAGTGCACTCAGGCTGAGCAAGTGTGCACCGCCTTGACTGCAGTCTGAGCCCCTTCAAACCACGCTCCGAACTGGGGACACGGCCGCAGTTTCGTTTCGTCACACGGAAGTAAGGCAGAAGGAAGTTGGTCGACGCGAGTTCAATACGTCGCCGATGATTGGTCAAAATTGCGGGAAAGTTGCGGTGATTGGTCAAAATTGCAACACCGCCCTGAATTCACGGGGATTGGCTGAAGTTTCGTTGAAGTTGCAAATCGCAACATCGCAAATTCCTGGAGGGTCTGAAATATGCACAGTAACACAATCACTGGTAAGGGACCTGCATTTACTGAGTTAGCATGAGTCTCTGTGTAGCAGGAGCCACCTACACTCATAGAAATACTAGCACTATATACTATGTATCTATGGCTGTGCTGGGCCATTTGAAATGTTTATTAACCGTGCTGTTGCTTAGCTGCTTTAGAACGGCAACGTCATAATGGAAATGCAGATCGTGTTGGCTGTGTAGATTGTGTACCGACAAGGCTACAATAATAGTAGCATTTCAGATTGTAGTATATGAGTTACAATAAATGAACCAAATGAAAAGAATGTATACAATATCAGATTCATTAAACAGACTTCATCTATGACAGGGCAGATAATTCACACATACTGTATGATTTGGTGAAAATGATGGCATTCCTCCAAGGCAATGCACCAGCTAGCGCTCAATTGACTAGATAAACAATCGTCTTTTACATGGAAATATATGACACTAATTTGCATATTTGTAACGCAGGGCTCTCAAGTCTCACGCTTTGAGAGTGTGACACACGCAATTCGACGTGCAGGCACCCGCAGTCTCAATTCCGCAGTCTCACGCACGACCCCCGCTCAAAACTTGAGAGCCCTGTTGTAACGGTAAACGGTATGTGTAACAAAGGTATGGCAAAAGGAGAAATTCAGTTTGTCAACTGGTCAAATATGTTTCGCAGCTCATCCAAGCTGCTTCTTCAGTTCTGGTCAGACGCTGGTGGACACTGCACATATCTGCCTGCAGGGAGGAGCTGACTACAATGAAATTACTATGAAACTATCACACCTATTTGTTTACAGTTTCTAGTTGGGTAAGCCTATTCAATATGCAGTGGGAGTGTGGGGTCTTGTTTAGCATAGCCAATCATCGCAATAATGTGTTTTCACACCTCTGGACCTGACCTGACTATCCTTTTGTTTTATTTGTTTTGATTTAGGTTTGAGGATAGTTATAGATGGGAGACAAATTATGTCTGAGACCTCCATTTCTGTTCAAGGAAGGATTCTCTTTCTTGACAAAAATAGCCTCTTTAACTCCCCTCTCAAACCAGTTCTTTTCTCTGGCTAAGATCTGAACCTCACTGTCCTCAAAGGAGTGGCCCGTGGCTTCTAGGTGAAGATGTACGGCAGATGACTGTCCACTCTGGCACGCCCGTCTGTGTTGGTACATCCTCTTGTGAAGTGGCTGTTTTGTTTCCCCAATGTAGCGCTCACTGCAGTCTTCACTACACTGAATGGAGTAGACCACATTGCTTTGTTTGTGGCTCGTTATGGCATTAGTGGAGCAGTTTCTGCCTTAAAGTATTGTCTGAAAATCCTTTCACGCCAGGACCGACACGCCAGGTAAGAAATAGTTACACCCTTTGTCCTGGGTTCTGATTCTCTGTTGTCTTGTTTCTTGTCCTTGTCTCTTTTAGTTTTGTTGATCCACAAACAGAGGGTTTTCTGCACATGTTCTTTCTCCTTACCCTCTGTGCTTGTGGGAACCACTTGGGCCCTGTGTTGTAATGTCTGAATCAATCAATCAATCAAACATTTATAAGGCGCTTTTCATACAAAATTGTAGCACAAAGCGCCTTACAGTGGTCAAGGATTAGAAGATTGACCTTTATTGATCTCGCACAGGAGAAGTTGTTTCTATATTTGACCCGGGGACCATCCCCATGATTTTGTTTTGTTATTTATGCTTTGGTCAGGCCCTAAGCTGGAGGATTTTACCTATGGCGCATGTTTAGGTTGGTGGGGGAAACCGGATAACTCCCAGTTTGTGCTGCAGTGGGTGGTGTGAATCAAAAAGCAGGTATTGGTCCGTGTGTGTGGGCTTCCTGAAGACCTCTACTTGTAACAAAGGTACCACGGAATACCATTCCATCAAAAATCACTACTTCAAATGTGCATTAAGATCTTCTTATTAGAGCTGCCGAAGCCTCTCGGATGAGTGGCGAAACGTTTTCAACCAAACATACTTTGTCCAGTTGACAAATTGAACGTCTCCTTTTATCATTAAGATCTAGTGTTTTAGTAATTATAATATATTATACGCCAATTATAATAGTAGGCTTAATGTAATTGATGTCAGCAGACAGACGCTCATGTGACTGTATTATGCTATTAGCCTAATGTAACAAGAAAGACGGTAGAAAGGTGTCTGCCATTTGTGCATTTTTATTGTTAGTGCAGTAGTGGTATTACAAACAAATCTGAAATTGCACTATTTAAATTAAAAAATGAAAATAAGAGGCCAATTAAAACCAAAGCGCTGTGCCTCAGGGTCAACTTTTCGGGCGGTTCTAAGTAGAGGTCGATTAATTCGAATTTACAGTTCAGGACGATGTGTTTTTATGAAAATCAATTTTTAATTTTTTTTTAAATCTACACGGGTAAGTTAGCGGGGCGTACCCAAACATACAAGCGAGCATGGCGGCGACTGAGGAGCTTGATCCAAAGAAAGGTGTTGCTACATCTGTAATATGGAATTGGTTCGGTTTTCTTACATCGGACTTAGAACAAATGAGTGCTCGCTGTAAGGTCTGTTTAAAAGCTGTTGCAACTAAAGGAAGCAGTACAACCAATTTATTCTAGCACTTAAAGGGATATGCCACCCCCAGGTCAAATTTGGGCATCTCCCCACAGTCCAGAGACTAAAATAAGTGGTGGAAAGCGTTTTCCTGCTCACCCAGCCATTGTCCGAGCCCGTCGCCACTGACCGCTGCGGTATCTGCAGCTCCTCCGCCTTAGACTGGAGTCTAACGTCGCCAGAGAAAGATTTCGGCCAAAAGGAATTAATTTGCTCGATGCGTTTCCCAATTACTTTATGTGTAATGCGCATTCATATCGAGTGCAAATAAATGTGCAAATCAACACGGAGAGCTTGCCTTGGTCATTTTGGGTGGGAACTATTTTCCAGTGCGGAAGAATACAGTCGAATCACGCACCACGTTGTGCAACAGGGGAACTCCCTTCCCGGTGCGTAACAGGGATTCCCCTGGCAGCGTACTGCGTGATTCGACTGTATTCTTCCGCACTGGAAAATACACTCAACAAAAATATAAACGCAACACTTTTGTTTTTGCTCCCATTTTTCCTGAGATGGACCCAAAGATCCAAAATTCACTCCAGATACACAACACTACCATTTCTCTCAAACATTGTTCACAAATCTGTCCAAATGTGTGACAGCGAGCACCTCTGCCCCGCCGAGACAATCCACCCCACCTCACAGGTGCGCCACATCAAGATGCCGATCCGACATCATGACCAGTGCACAGGTGCGCCCCAGACTGCCCACAATAAAAGGCCACCCCGAAATGTGCATTTTTTTTGCTTTATTGGGGGTCTGGGGACTCAGAACCAGTCAGTATCTGGTGTGACCACCATTTGCCTCATGCAGTGCAACACATCTTCTTCGCATAGAGTTTATCAGATTGTCAGTTGTGGCCTGTGGAATGTTGGTCCACTCCACAAAATATTTTTCTGAAGTTGCCTTGCCAAAACTGTACACAAACGCCTAAGAATCGCTAGGGAGCTGGAGGAGGTGTCGTATTATTCTGCCACGACTGACCTGTTGTCCAGCCGAATGATGCAGCCCTACTTGAGTTTAACGGTACATTTCGTTAATAATAGCTGGGCGATGTGAAGCATTTGTCTCCAAACAGTGTATTTTCCTGAGGATCACAAGGGGGGAATAATCGCGCAAGGGTTGAAAGATGCTTTCAGCTTGTGGAACCTTGCAGAAGACCGACTCATCTGCATGACAACAGACAGCGGCAGCAATATGATCAAAGCTCTGAAAGACAACCAGTGTCCTAGTCTGCAGTGCTTTGGACACAGACTGACTAAATTGTTTTACTGGATTTTATTCGCTGGATCCTTACGGACAGATTGAGACCAAGTTTATGGTGAAATACAGAGTTTGACCTGTGCAAAGCATTCTAAGGTAAGCTAACCTCGTTTTGTGCTTTTCCGTATAAAAGCCCCATGTGCTCGGGGAGTGATTGTTGTCCAGGGAAATGAATTGCATAGTCAAAAAGAGGAGACTGTAAGGTTTCATTTGATGTGTAGAGTGTCATGGTACATGATCGGGAATGTGTGTTTTCATGAGGAAGGGAAAGAAAAAAAAAAACAACGGGACCGTGTTTTATTTATACAGTAGCGGCGCGCGGCTCGTGCCTGGGTGACCCTCGAGGTCTGCCGTAGCTAAAACAGAACGTGTGTGTGTGTGTGTGTGTGTGTGTGTGTGTGTGTGTGTGTGTGTGTGTGTGTGTGTGTGTGTGTGTGTGTGTGTGTGTGTGTGTGTGTGTGTGTGTGTGTGTGTGTGTGTGTGTGTGTGTGTGTGTGTGTGTGTGTGTGTGTGTGTGTGTGTGTGTGTGTGTGTGTGTGTGTCCGTCCTTTTTGTGCATTATTAATATTCTGAAATAACCAGAGTGATTGTAAATGTAAGTAACTAAAACTTGTGTACTCTTTAATTTACAGAGAATGGTGTGAAGGACCCACACATCGACCGTGCCATTGCAGTTTGTAAAAAAGCTGTAGCTGCCTTTTCTTACAGCTGGAAAAAGAGAAAAGAGATGACTGAAGTACAGGCGGAGCTTGGTCTACCCACTCATCAACTTGTAACTGAGTCCCCTACAAGATGGGGCTCACGCCAGAAGATGATAGAGAGATTCCTTGAACAAGAAAAGGCTATTGTTTGTATTTTGGGTTCTGACAAGAAAACCCGGCACCTTATGCCTACCTGGCAAGAACTTGACATTTTGGAGTCCATAAATAAAGCTGTCAAACCACTCCAAGACTTTACCGACGCTCTCTCTGGGGAGGATTATGTAAGCGTATCATACATTAAACCAGTGCTGCATTTATTTAAAACCAGTTTGCTACTACCAGCAGAAGAAGATGCAGACCTGACCAAAACAATAAAAAGGAACATAATGAGCTACTTTAATGACAAATACAGTGACCCTGTGCAGGATGAACTGTTGGACATGTCCTCACTGATGGACCCAAGGTTCCGTATAAGTTACATTGACCCAGACAAGGTGGAACAGGTGAAAGAAAGAGCTGTCACTGAGCTCATGTCTGCTGAAATGAATGCGCCACAGCAACCTGGTCCAGCTGTTAAGGTGTGCCAAGAAGAACCACAGGCTCCACCCCAGAAGAAAATGACTTTAGCTGCTGCCTTCAAGAGTGCACCAGTTGTCTCTCTGCATCAATCAGAGATGGAGAAAATAGAGGCTGAGCTGGCCACCTACCTCTTGACCAGAGGTAGATCCGGACACTGATCCACTTGAGTGGTGGAAGCGCCATGAACCTAGCTTCCCCAGACCAAGTAATCTGGCAAAGAAATACTTCTCAGTCCAAGTGCCCCCTCAGAGTGTTTTTAGTGTAGGAGGTAGCATTGTTACATGTCACCGGGCATGCCTCAGGCCAGAGGTGGTAGACGGGCTCATCTTCCTGGCTAGAAATGTTTGAAAAAAAGCAGGTCTGTATGCACTACAGTTTGATTTCAAGAATGTCTATTATTTACATTTTAAGGTTAAAAGGGAGACCAACTTCTTCTTTTTTTTTTTTTTTTTTTTTTAATACTGGCAGTTTTTAAAAGCTTTGCACTATGCCAAGTATTTTAGTAGCATTTTTATTTATCATTTTTATTTTAATAGCCAGCTGACATAAATACAATTGTAAAATTGTGTAGTTGGTTATCATTTTTTGTTAGTTTTATCAAAGATTACACCTTTTAAACTTACAAGTTTGAAGTTGTATTGTGTCATTGCCAGGTTGAAAATAAGACATGTTGTCATTGTTGTTGTGTTTACAATGGTGTGATGCATGGCCTGCCATCTCACTTTATGTTTACAGTGAACCCTCGCTGTATCGCGGTTCACTCTTCGCGGCCTCGCTGTTTCGCGGATTTTTTTTTCCAATTTTTTTTTTTTTTTTTCAATTTTTTTTATAGTGTAACTTTTTTTTACAGTGTAACATTCTGTCCTGCGCCCTGATTAGCTAAGAGACTAGACCAGGACTAAACCAGGTCTAAAACAGGTCTAAACCAGGACTAAACCAGGTCTAGACCAGGGATGGTAGGGACAGAGTCTCAGATGTCCTTCACGAGAGCGCCTGGGTGACAGGAGGTGTGGCCTTTGTTTACTTGCACGAGCCATGGAAGAGACTGAGTGCGAGCCGGACCATGGAAGAGCCAAGAATTAACATGGACGGGCCTGGCGCCTGGCCGCGCGGCGTCCGGGGGAGCCGCAGCGGGGGGAGGACTCTCGCGCGCACAGAGGAGACAGTGGCTCTTCCCCGTGAGAGGACGAGAGGACGAACCCGACCCCGTCCTAGAGAGCTGTGGAGTATTGGCGACGCATTGATAGCGGTCTGATTTTGGAGCCGGGGTGAAATGCAACCAACTCTTGTGAGCGCAGGTTGGTCTTACCTGGTCTTGTGGTGAGGACTGGTGCTCAGAGGCGTCTGTTAGCGGTTTTGCACTGTTAGCATTGGCTTGAGTCTTGCCCAAAATGATATCCAGGTCGCTTTCCACTCGACTTTCGCACATGGCATGGATATGTGGTACCAAAACAAACACACGTGTCCGCGCGCACGTGTCCGCGTGTTACGTGCCCCCCCCCCCCACTATTAATATATTTTAATGAAAATCTACAAAAGTTTGAGTGTTTAAACAAGAGAAAAATGTTAATACCAGTCTCAGAAAGGTGTATAATGTGTCTGGTGAAGCGTTTTCAGCCTTAAAACATGTAGAATAATTGTAAAATATAAAATTGTCCTACTTCGCGGATTTCACTTATTGCGAGCTATTTCTGGAACCTAACCCCCGCGATAAACGAGGGTTCACTGTATTGCTTGTCAGATTGCACTTTAAAGTTACCTCAAGTTTAAAAAAATAAAGTTAAAACTTGTTTTGAGCCATTTGTCTGTCATCTGTTATTTGTTTTTGAGTAGGGAAATCTCTCGTTGATCGGACTGCAGATTTTAGCTCACTGGTCTGCAGACGGATCTGGAAACGGTCCTGCGATTAATTGATGGACAGATCTTTTAAGGTTCCCTGGCAATCTGACTTTGCCATTAGAACCTGTCCAATTAACCGCCTTTCTCCAGTGCCGATATTCTTCAAAAGGCGTAAGAGCCATGAACACATTTGTGGCATAAATATCCAGCCGATGTTGTCCTCGTCGGTGGCACTGTTTGTAAAAGGCCTCTTCCCACTCAGCACTAAGGATGTAAGCTCAATGTCCGGCAAGGGAGTTACTGCAGTCGGGGTCCTTGGGATGAGTTCAGCAAAGGCTGGTGTTGAGCGATCAGATGGGTCCACTTCTGCCTCGAATGACAACTGCTGCCAGATGGTGGCACGATGTGGCACCTGTAGTGTGGATTCTAAACTTCTATTTGTCCCTTGATGTGATTTAATGAAAACTGGAAAACCAACATGGAGTAGAGACACACGTGGACTGTAAATACTGTACGCAGTTTATCGTCATGTCCCCCACCCCCATCCTCCTCCGTCCATGAGCCGCTGGAGCTGTCATACACACGACACTCACAGGAACCTTGACTGACCCTGTCTCCTGCTCATCCTTCACCAACATCAACTCTCCAGCTGGAATCGCCATGGAGACAGCACACAAAACATAACACACACACACACACTGTTCAAATCAACGCTGGGCAAAGTTCGGTGCAGATTTCTGAGTTTGGTCTTAAAGACGAACTATGTAACTTTTCCCTTATTGTCTCCATGGAGATGTTATTGTTTTTCCTGTTATGAGTCAATACAAACATGCTGCTGAAGAATTACAGATGTATAAGTTTAAAGAGGAGCTATGGGCAGAAATATGTGCCACCAGAAACTAAATTTGAATCGAATAATTTGAAATTGTATTTTTTAAATTTGAATCATTGGATTGAAAAATTGAATCTGAATAGTGTCATTTGAAATTGAATGTATTAGTTTGTAACAGGAATCTAATAAAATTTGAAAATTCAACTATTTTTATACTCGTGTTCACTTCTCGCAATACAAATTCCGTTCTCGAAATTCAATTTCAGTTTACTGTAACAAACATCCCGGTACTTTAAAGATCCCATGACATGGTACTTCTTGATGCTTTTATATGGCTCCTTAATGGTTCCCTAATACTGTAAATGAATCCTTCTTCAAAATCAACACTCAGTGCATGAGAAACAGAGATAAGATGAGAGAGTAATTTTTCTCTCTGGAACACTCCATAATGGGTGTTGTTGCTTGAATGCAAATGAGAAAAGAGCTGGCCAATAGTAGAGGGTGGGGGCGTGGCCAAACTCTCCGCTCTAGCTCTCAGCTGATCCATTTCCTTCTTTTTGCACGGGGGAGAGATTTGAAGCATTCCATTGAAAAAATAAACACATTTCCACAGAAAATAAAATCAAACCACTGCTGTTCAAAGGTCCAGAGGCTCAGATAAAGGACTTCCGAGCCTAGAAACACTCGGACGTGCCTCCAGGCAAATAAAAAAACGCATTTCGCATTGCCTAGCGCATTCGCAGTCCAAACTCTCTAGGCGTGATTTACAGAGACGCTGAGTACAGACAGACGGGGGTGGAACTGCATTTGCATTTATTTTTTCGATCTGATGTCAATAAGGTGCCTTGTTCAAAATCGCCCGTTTGAGCTCTGATTTTTTGTAACGCAGAAAAGGATCGCAAATGCTCAGTTTAGACATTTCGCAACTTTTAACCATGGGGGGGGCCTAAACAGGGTAGGGGAGCTCACATTAACGTTCAAAAACCTCCAGAAAGTGAAAATTTCATGCCATGGGACCTTTAAGGATGAAGGAAGAGCAATCGAGCTCAGATATACAGGACTCCTCTTTGGCCAATCAGCACCTAGGCCTATGTCCTCAAGCAGGAGTGGACGCTCCTCCTGGACTGTCTGAGAGAAGGAGACTGGCTCGACCATGGCTTCTGAGCCTAATATGGTAATGGTAGTTTAACATATTTTAACGTTCTTTTGTTAAGCTGCTGTTATAACCATTCGGTAAAAATCTTTTCGTTTCATCAGGTAGGCAGCTCATGTATCACTGGGTCACTATGTACTCCAAATAATCAAGATCAGGAGGGTTGTTGTTTAGGGCACACTGCAGTCTTTCCCTCAGTCTGACTAAACAGTCCTGAATGACAATGTTCTGCAAAAGCAATGTAATGATCCGTCAACATGCACCATCTAGTAATGCAACCCAGTTCATCAGCTTGAGCTATGCTTCAACCGCTATGCCATACTCTGCCATAATAGTAGGGTTGCTATTAAAATCATTTATTGTGG
The DNA here is from genome assembly GCA_036785185.1 of Paratrypauchen microcephalus. Taxonomy (NCBI): domain Eukaryota; kingdom Metazoa; phylum Chordata; class Actinopteri; order Gobiiformes; family Gobiidae; genus Paratrypauchen; species Paratrypauchen microcephalus. Next base: position 6,863,928 of record JAVJIX010000033.1, read on the forward strand.
TACTAGTAATATTCTAAATAGGAAATGTAAGAATAGACAGTAGCCTAGCTGGTCTAATTGTAGTAAACTTTCCTGATACGAGGCAGCGACGTGATAACAGTCAATGGTCCAGCTTGCGCAGTCAAGACAAGTACAAAAACGTTGCTATTTGAGTACGAGCACGAGCTGCGCGAGCTGGTCCACTGACTAAAATGTTATCATACGCGACATTGCTTTGTGTCGGCAAAGTTTTCACTCCACACTTTCCTGCCTGCTAGCCTACTTATGCACAGTGACGACACTCGGCTCACACAAGGCTAACGTGGCCTGCTAGTGCTCTAATGTCACTGTAAACATGATTTGTTTAAGCCCGCTGACGAAACAAATAGGTTTTTACAGAATAGTTATAACAACAACTAAACAAACGGACGTTAAAGTATGTTAAATTACCATTATCGTATTAGTCTCTGCCGACGCCATGGTCGAGCCAGTCTCGTTTTTCTTCCTAGACAGTCACCGTCTTGAGGCGCCTACTCCTGCTTGAGGACATAGGCCAAAGAGGAGTCCTGTATCTGAGCTCGATTGCTCTTCTCTTCTTCCTTAAAGTACCCGGATGTTTGTCACAGTAAATTGAAAGTGAATTTTGAGAAGTGAATTTGAAGAGAACTGAACATGAGCGTTTAAAAAGAGTTGAATTTTCATATTTTATTAGATTCCTGTTTCAAACAAATAAATTCAATTTCAAATTATGCTATTCAGATTCAATTTTTCAATACAATGATTCAAATTTAAAAATACAATTTCAAATTATGTGATTCAAATTCAGTTTCTGGTGACACATATTTCTGCCCATAAGGAGCTGTTGCACTTCTCTGGGGTATTCATTGCTAACATATATTTAGATCACCATGTTAACTATTATTGATATTTGATAATGTTATATTTAGCCAAAAACAGCATATTATCATGTTCCCTCCTCATTAAGTCACTCCCCCTTGTGCATCCCCAAATCTTAAACATGCATGGATGACATCTAAACCCTCTTCAGACATATTTATGATGAGGGAACAACATTATAATGGTAGAAATCTCCAAAAAGTGATTTTGCATAATACCTCCTCTTTAAAGGAGAATTAACGGTTTTTTTTTTTTTTACAATCTGAGCCTTATTTCAGTAATAAAACAAGTTGTTTTACTCACTCATAGCACTTTGGTGTCATATGGAGCAGTTTCGTAGATGTTGTGGTGTAGCGGTATTCGTGAACGTGAGTGCTCGGGGCAAATGTTTGCGCAAACTTTAGCACTTTTCAAATCACAGAAGCTCGCTGTGTCAGTGTAGACTTTAAGTGGAGTCAAAAGTGGCCTGAAACCCGATATCCCACTCGAGACAGCAAAGGCATTCTTCCTCTGTGGCCATCGACATACAATGTCCACATAAACACCACAAGGTACTATCTCTGCTTCCGTCTGTTCGTAGACGGGCCGTCGCTCGCTGTTCTCTTGTGCGCTGCTCCTCAAACTGTCTCCGCTTCCTTCTAATATCTCTTCCTCCGTATACTCAGGCTCAAAACGATAGGGACGGCCATCATACTCAAATAAGTCCTCTTCAATCTCAAAGTCCGAATCTTCAGCCATGTCTCGCAACAAAAAAGTTCAGAGCGGTGTTGGCTTCTTTCGGACTAGCGGTGTTTATCTGCTAAACAGCTGTGACTTCACGCATGCATGCTGTCCTCTATGATGACGTCATCAGATGAAACTATAGCTGAATATCGGGTTTCAGGCCGTTTTTCACTCCACTTAAAGTCTACGCTGACACAGCGATCTTCTGTGATTTGAAAAGTGCTAATGTTTGTGTTATTTGGAGACCGCAAACATTTACCCCGAGAACTCACGTTCACGGATACTGCTACACCACAACATCTACGAAACTGCTCTAAATGACACCAAAGTGCTATGAGTAAAACAACTTGTTTAATTACCGAAATAAGGCTCAGATTGTAAAAAAACGTTAATTCTCCTTTAAACGGTAAAAATAAATAAATACATGCAATACCATGTGGTCAGTAAAACTAATATCTCCATGGAGACCACCAGATGGAGGACCGTCCACTATAAAAATATAAAAACACTGTTGAACATTTTAGTTTTTGTCTATTGATCAAATCTTTTGCTAAAGGAAACAATGGGCAAACTTCAATTTGTGTGTGTGTGCGTGCGCGTGTGTCTGTGTGTGCGTGTGTGCGTGCGTGTGTGTGGGGGTGTGTGTGTGTGTGTGTGGGTGGATGATGGTGGGAGGGGCTGATGCTGTGGCTACAACACTATTGTCAGTGTGGAGTGAATGAAAATTGAGTTTAGAAGAACTGTCAAGCACGAAATGGGACATTTCTATTTCATATGAAGTCAAGCTGTTAGATTTGAAGAAGTGGCACAGTGCTCAATATATATTTAAAGAAACCTGACTCAGATATACACAACACTGCACACGTGTACAACATGTGCGCATGTGTGTGTAACCATGTCATTGTGCTGATCCCATTATTTATACAGTGTGGGTCAACCTCACAGTTCACACTTGGTTACACCCCTAATGAGGTGTGCATATCGTCTGATTGGCCGAGCACAGTGGGGCATCATGGGAAATGTGGTCCCTCATTATCCCTGCTGCTGCTACTCTGTGGACGTGATACTTGCATGGATGGGACAGCAGAGACAAACCAATGAGTAGCCACCAGCTCATATGTGCAGTGTGCACCTGGGACCAGTGAGCAGAGGTCACATGATGTTTGGTCACATGACATGTGGTCACATGATCAGGGCTGAGATCTGATGAGGAGTCAGTCAGGCGGAGGAGAAACAAAACACGTCTACAAAAAAAAGTGTTTTGGAAACTACAATGATGAGTCTGTGTTGGTGTTTTAAAGGATCTGTACCTGATTTTTACTTTACAGAAAACCACTATAGGCTTGTGTGTGCTATATATACTCTATGACTCCCGTAGATCATTATGTTATCATTTGGATATTGTAAATCACAATATTCATCTAAAATGACTTAAAAACAAGTCCTCATGTCATCAAAACAAAGCACTGAATGCTGATGACTACACAACACTGCAGAATCCTACGTGCAGAATCCTACCTGGAGAAGGAAGTGCATACGTCACAGTGGGTGTATACCTGTGGAGTGTTTAAAAATTACTTAAACATGCATGAATCACTCCAAATGCAATTCCAGGTAAATAAATATTGAGAGGAAACTACTATAAAATGGTTTAAACCTCTGAAAAGTCCTGTTTCCAGAATAGGTCTGCATTAAAACCTGAAAAACAGAACTATTTGCAGTGGTCCTTGCCCATTCCCACCAACTGACCAAAACTGCACTCCACTCCACAAACTGCAGTTTATGAGCACTTTCAGAGGCTAAAGTGAGTTAAAGCTCACAACCATCAGCCTGTCTCATTCAGACCTCTGGGTGATCACAGGCTTCACACTATGGCATCATTTTGACCCAAAAAGTTGCTTTTACATTAGATCTGTACTGGTGCAGGAGAGAGCTCTCTTTTTACATAAAAAAAATCAAGTATTGTGCCAAAATCAAGTAGGTCAGTTACAGGCAGCATTGCCAGTGATTCTGCAAAGATCCTCAGGGGTCCCTAAACCTGATCCAAACTTAGTAAACTATATATATATATATATATATATATATATATATATATATATAGATAGATATAGACTTTCACACGGGGGACTGGGTTTGAACCCCCCCCCCCAAGGGGCAATGAACAAGCCAGTGTGGGTCCTTGGGCAAGACCCTTCACGGTATAGCCCACCTCATGGTGATGATAAGAAACAATGAAACTTACGAGATGCCGGCTCAGACGTCGCCCGGCCAAACAAGGTCTGCGTCAGGTGCTGGGGAACCAGAGCACCTTGATGGAAAATGGGCTACTGGAACAAGGCGGAAATGGGAGAGATGTGAGAACAAGGCTCTGTTGGAATGCTACTACTCCAGTAACCCTAGGCAGAGGGGTTAAATGAACAGGATGTGGGATGAATGGTCACTTCGATACCCACAGTCCAAACGGCCAAACAACTAGTAGCTCCACAAACGGCAACTGCTATCACAACTAGAGATTGACAAGGTACAACACAAATGCTACCACAAGGGGGAGCTAGGACGCCAGGTCAGAGGGAAGTTAACACCAACTCCCCAACCAGAGATTGGGTACGAAGTCCCAATAAATATCCTGCTGAGCGAGGCAGCGTCTGACCTGAAAGATAAGATCGCCCGAATGAACACAAAGCAACCCCGATGCCAGTTACAGAGGCTAAGTGAAGTACCATCTGAAAGTCTCCTAGAACATGTGAATGCAGCACTGAGAGTGATCCCTACCACAACCATCACTGAAACCAATGAGCTGATCACTTCAGCAGCAGTGATCCTAGAGGTACTGGGCTATAAAGAGCAACCATGGGAGCCATGAGAGACAATACCCACCATGGAAAAGACGGTTAGAGGTTAAAATCAAGGATGTGCGGAGAGATGTGAGCCAATTGTCAGAGGCCCAGAAAGGTGCAATGAAAAAGCAAGTACCCAAGAGGTACAGCCAGATGCCCATACCTGAAGCACTCGAAACTGCCAAGCAAAGGCTGCAAGCGTTAGCCAGCCGCCTAAAGAGGTACACTCGAGATAACAAGGCCAGACAAATAAAGTGGTTGTTCGCAACACAACCTGCAAAAGTGTACGCTCAGTGGCAGGGGGATAACACCAGAGCAGACCCACCAAGGCTGAGACTGAAAGGTACTGGAAAGGCATATGGGAAAGGGAGGCATCACATAACACCAATGCACAGTGGCTGGTGGCTCTAAGGGAAGACCACAGCAATCTCCCTGAACAAGATCCAGTCACCATCACAGTGGCAGACATTCAGGAAAGAGTCTCAGGCATGAAAAATTGGACAGCATCGGGCCCTGACATAATCCATGCATTCTGGCTAAAGAAGCTCACTGCTCTCCATGAGTGCCTGGCAGCATAAATTAACCAGCTGCTAAGGGATGGGACTCACCCTGAATGGCTAACCCAAGGGCGTATAAGATAAGATAAGATAATCCTTTATTTGTCCCGCAATGGGGAAATTGCAGTGTCACAACGCAAGTTTCAGAAACACTTGGAAAATATGAGCATGCATCAAAATTAAGATAAATAATAAGTATGTACAATCAACTAAAAAACACAACACTGTAAGGTTAAAAGGCACTGTAAGGTTAAAAAAGGTATGATCCTGATCCTGAAAGATCCCTTGAAGGGTACAGTCCCATCCAACTATTGGCCAATAACCTCCAATAATCTCTCCACAAGATGGAAGCTCATGTCAGGTATCATGGCGGCTAAGATAAGCGGGCACATGGATCAATACTTGAGCACAGCACAGAAGGGCATCTGCAAAAATTTCAGAGGAGCCGAACACCAACTCCTGGTTGACCGAACAGTCGCCTGTGACTGCAGAACCCGTCAGACCAACCTGTGCACTGCCTGGATTGATCACAAGAAAGCCTATGACTCAATGCCACACACATGGATCACTGAGTGCTTGGAGCTGTACAATATCAATCGGACTCTAAGGGCATTCATTGCAAACCTTGAAGCCAATGGCAAGCTACTTGCACAAGTGTCCATCAAATGTGGCATATACCAAGGAGACGCACTGTCCCCACTGCTGTTCTGCATAGGTCTGAACCCCCTCAGCCAAATCATTGAAAGCACTGGCTACGGATACTGACTCAGAAATAGCGCCACCATCAGTCACCTCTTCTACATGGATGACATCAAACTGTACCCGAGCCAAGGTCCTGTGGGACTTCCAGATACAGACTGACAGAATAGTGATGGCGAACCAACCAGACATAGTGGTGGTGGATAAGCAACAGAACAGAGCCGTGGTGGTGGACACTGCAATACCAAACGATGGTAACATCAGGAAAAAGAAATGAGAGAAATACCAGGGGCTCAAGGAAGAGCTGGAGAAGGCCTGGAAGGTGAAGGCATCAGTGGTGCCCGTGGTGATCGGAGCACTCGGGGCTGTAACCCCCAAACTGGAGGAGTGGCTACAACAGATCCCAGGAAAATCATGCCCAATGTTTTTTCTAAATAAGAAAATAATCTGCATTACATCTGTTATCAGTAAAAGCTGCATTTGATTTAAACTAGGGATAAAAATTTGGTGATACAGTATCGTTATTGAGGGCTCCTATATTGATTTATATCACCAAGCGTATTTTTTGGTATATTTTACGGAATTATTTTGAGACAGTATTACAGTTTCTATGTTTGGAAACTACTTTATGCAGTACACTTAACATACTTGTATCGTGAGCCAACAAGTATAACAAATTGTGAGGGACCCTGTGATCCCCAGCCCTAATTTAAACATGTTTACCTTATATCTGGGGACACACTTTAGTGTTACATTAGATATGGAAACCACTTTTAGTTATATTAGGGACTACTTTATATTAGGCGCATTGATATTTACCCTACAGGTTACCTAGAGTAACACCTTTAGAATAGTAGTGATGTGTCAAGCAATGACTGTGCATCGTAATGTTTTTTTCCAAGTACCCAGTAAAGGCAACGTTTACTTTACTTCGGTGTCCTGTGGATTAGGTATGTTGTGAAAGTGACAAACACAACATTTAGTCATGTTTTTGAAATTTAAAATCCATCTTACACACAGTTTCATTCAAAATAATTTGGCTTATAAGACAGTAATTTGTCAGAAGAGGGCACCACTTCATTTGAACAGGCACTTTTGGCACATAACGATCCCAAGTCCTTGAAGTACTGAAAACAAAACGGGTAATCAGCCTTTGAATTAGCACCTGGATTGTGTGTATTAATAATAAAAAAAAATAAATAAAAAAAACAGTACTGAAGGACACAACAGTTTGCAGTGGTCAGAGCTAGAATCTTGACCAAAAAATCCTGCTCTGTGTTGAATCTGGCCTTTACAATGCCATGTTCTCACTTTGGCAGGTTTCTTCTTTCTTTTACGTTTCTTTCTCCAAAAGCCAAAAAAAAAGCATCGTCATGACAACACACTACGCAGACCTTCAGAGCGTTCTGGTGCCTGCGTGCTGGTGTGGGCACAGGCAGAACTCGCATAAAACTCACTCATTACATTCACCTCATAAAACTCCATTAAAGGGCCTATGATTGTGGTGTGTTTCCCTCATTAGGCTCATTTATATCCCCATAAGTTTGGTTCCTGCTGAATATTCATGAGGCGAGATCATTAGTCCTCCTACGCAAACATAGAGGAGAATTTGATGACATAAATTGGTTATGTTTATGTAAATTACCAGTCCCAAGCAATCACTCCTTATTTACTTAAAGCCCCAGTGTGTAGGATTCGTGGCGCATAGGTGGATGGTGCTATTGCACTTTCTGTTTTAGCTACAACAGACCTCGAGGGTCACCCGGGCGCGCACACGAGCCGCGCGCCGCTACTGTATAAATAAAACGCGGTCCTGTTTTTTTTTTTTTTTTTTTCTCATGAAAACACACATTCCCGATCATGTACCATGACACTCTACACATCAAATGAAACCTTACAGTCTCCTCTTTTTGACTATGCAATTCATTTCCCTGCAAAACAATCACTCCCCGAGCACATGGGGCTTTTATACGGAAAAGCACAAAACGAGGTTAGCTTACCTTAGAATGCTTTGCACAGGTCAAACTCTGTATTTCACCATAAACTTGCTCTCAATTTGTCCGTAAGGATCCAGCGAATAAAATCCAGTAAAACAATTTAGTCCAAAACACGTGTTAGATCCATTACGAGTCTGATCCGGCAGCATGCTTGTGTTGTTTACCCAAAACCACGAGCCTTGCCGAAGGCGAAGGCGGAGCCCAAATGTCCTGCTGCGGCTCTCGTATTCAAAATGGCTGCCTCTGCATGGGGAAGATCCCCCTTTTATGTGACTATATCTAAGTCCAAAAGAATACTTTGATTTCATGATGGAAGTGAAAAGGCTTGGAAAACAATGTATTTTTGAATGGGTATCTTCAATTTCAGTAATTAACGGGTACAAATCTTACACACTGTCCCTTTAAATCTGACTTATATTCTTCAAAATGGGCCCTCACCATCTACTCACTTAAAGTTGTATTTGGGGTGATTCCAATTGTAAAGGTTCTATATTAAACAAAATGGACTCTCGTGTCATGTTATAATGTTGTTCCCTAGTCAAAAACATTGTGTTTTGTTTCATTCACACATGTTCCAGTAACCCTTTATTATTAGTCTGTCTACATCTCCAAAGCTCAAAATGCTCTGTTCCACGTTATGATGTCATCCAGTAGTAGTTTTCGAGTTAATCTCTCCTTTTACCTTTAGTTCAGTAGAGATTGGCTAAAATGATCCAAATGATTCCAGTGAAGGCGTGTGGAGAGCACTTCCTGTATTACCACATGACATCACAAGGTAGAACAGAGTGTTTTCTGTTTGAGAGAAGAACTCAGCCTAAATATGCAGGGCTTGTGTGAATGAAATAAAACACACCTCAGTGTATATTTGTGATGAGGAAACTACAATAGAACATAGATTTGAAAGTATATGTTACTGGCTCTTTATATTCACAACATTTTCCAAATTACTGAGGAGATAACAATGATATCACCTTGAAGTATAAATTTTTGTCATAGTGTAATCAGCGTGGCTCAGAACACGTTCAGAACAGGCCGAGAACAGACTGGAACAGGCTGAGAACAGTAACATCTTGGGTTCTTTTTTAAAGGTCCCATGGCATGACATTTTCACTTTCTGACGTTTTTGAACGTTAATGTGAGCTCCCCTACCATGTTTAGCCCCCCCCATGGTTAAAAGTTGCGAAATGTCTAAACTGAGCATTTGCGATCCTTTTCTGCGTTACAAAAAATCGGAGCTCAAACGGGCGATTTTGAACAAGGCACCTTATTGACGTCAGATCGAAAAAAGAAATGCAAATGCAGTTCCACCCCCGTCTGTCTGAACTCAGCATCTCTGTAAATCACGCCCAGAGAGTTTGGACTGCGAATGCGCTAGGCAATGCGAAATGCGTTTTTTTATTTGCCTGGAGGCACGTCCGAGTGTTTCTAGGCTCGGAAGTCCTTTATCTGAGCCTCTGGACCTTTGAACAGCAGTGGTTTAATTTTATTTTCTGTGGAAATGTGTTTATTTTTCAATGGAACGCTTCAAATCTCTCCTCCCGTGCAAAAACAAGGAAATGGATCAGCTGAGAGCTCAGAGCGGAGAGTTTGGCCACACCCCCACCCTCTACTATAGGCCAGCTCTTTTATCCTCATTTGCATTCAAGCAACAACACCCATTATGGAGTGTTCCAGAGAGAGAAAAATTACTCTTTCTCATCTTATCTCTGTTTCTCATGCACTGAGTGTTGATTTTGAAGAAGGATTCATTTACAGTATTAGGGAACCATTAAGGAGCCATATAAAAGCATCAAGAAGTACCATGTCATGGGATCTTTAAAAGACAATACAGTAACGTGTTTTTACCTTGTTCACATGTTTAGGCTGCTGCTGCAAGCCATTTTCACCAGTGTTGGCGGTGACGTGTCGTAGATCAGCTGTTGTTATTTCCTGTAGACGTGGTCAGCTTGAAGGACCTGGCAGGTCGCTCAGACTGATCACGCCTCCCATCGCCCGATGCTCTCTGGAGGAGGGCGTCCCAGGTTTGTGAAAGGAGGAACGCTCCCCCATCACGGTTAATGCTGTCCGTGCATCGTTTCCTGATTTTAATGATCCTGATCCAGCGTTTGAACTTGTTTTATGATGTTAGGTTTTCCTGCTCTGCTTTGCTCTGCTTTGTCTTATTGTATTCTGGTGAGTCTCCTTGATGTTGATGTTGTTTCTTTTTCACATTCCTATTGGTGTACCTTTTTTGGATGTGAAAAGATGGCACAAGACCCTTCACGCAACTGCCCCCCGGGTGCCGGAAAGACGAGCTGCCCACTGCAGCCCACTTGAGTCAAATGCAGAAGTCCTGTGTGTCACTGTGTGTGAGATCAATAAAGTCTTAATCTAATCTAATCTTGTGGGATTTTATCTTTGTGGTGTACTAGCTGTTGGTGGAGTTTTGTGTATGGTTTGACTACAGTACTTATGTTGTGTTATTTCATGGCTTTCTGGATGGGTTCCATTATTTCTCTGTTTTTGTGATCCTGCTGCCCTCTGTTGGTTTGTTGTGGTTTTTTGTGTGTTGGTTTTATTGTTGAATTGTTGTCTGCCTTTGTTTATGGCCCAGTTCCTCTTCCCTGTCGAATAGTGTCTTAAGAAGTGAACTTTATTGATCTCACACTGGAGAAATTCTTCTCTGCATTTTAACCCATCCTATATATATATACATATATTAGGAGCAGTGGGCAGCACACATTAGGGCGCCCGGGGACCATCTCCATGATCTTCTTGCTTCAGTTTGGTCAGGACCTAAGCTGGAGTACCTATGGTGCATGTTTTTGGGTTGGTGGGGGAAACCGGAGTGCCCGGAGGAAACCCACCCAGACACGGGGAGAACATGCAAACTCCACACAGAAAGGCTCGGGCGACCCGGGGATCGAACCCAGACCATGCATGCAAACTCCACACAGAACACACACGGAAAGGTCTGGGCGACCCGGGGATCGTACCCGGAACCTTCTTGCTGTGAAGCAAGAGCGCTAACCACTCTGCTACCGTGCCGTCTTCTATAGTATATTCGGATGCCCAGAGTAGATATCGGTCGGTGTGGGGGTTCCTCATGTGAATTGAATGTTACTGGTACTGTCCTGTGTGTTGAGATGGTCCGTGAGTTCTTGAGTGTGTCCTTGCTGTATTTTTTTCCAGGATTTCATCTATGTAGCATTTCTAGAAAGTTAAAGGAAAATTAACTTTAACTTTTTTTTTTTACAATCTGAGCCTTCTTTCGGCAATAAAACAAGTAGTTTTACTCACCCATAGCAGTTTGGTGTCAATTGGAGCAGTATCACAGAACTTATGTTGGAGCCGTTCTGTTCTACTAATGATCCCGTATCCGTTAGCGTGAGTGCTCGGGGCACTGATTTGCGGTGTCCAAATAACACAAACTTTAGCACTTTTCAAATCACAGAAGATCGCTGTGTCAGGGTAGACTTTTAGTAGATTCCAAAACGGCCTGAAACCCGATATCGCAACAGAAAAGTAAAGTTCAGAGTGGTGTTAGCTTCTTTCGGACTAGCGGTGTTTACAAAACAGCTGAGTTCACGCATGCGCACTGTCCTCTCTGATGACGTCATCAAATGAAACTATAGCTGCATATCGGGTTTCAGGCTGTTTTGGAATCTACTAAAAGTCTACCCTGACACAGCGATCTTCTGTGTTTTGAAAAGTGCTAAAGTTTGTGTTATTTGGAGAGCGCAAAGTAATGCCCCGAGCATATGATACGAGCACCATGTTAACGGATACGGGATCATTAGTAGAATATAAGTTCTGCGATACTGCTCCAATTGACACCAAACTGCTATGGGTGAGTAAAACTACTTGTTTTATTGCCGAAAGAAGGCTCAGATTGTTAAAAAAAATGTTACTTTTCCTTTAAACGCCATTGCTGTGTTGAATGCTTTTTTGTTCCAAGTCCTCCATGAAAAAACTGCTCATTATTGCGGATAGTGGATCGCCCATTGCGAACCCCTCCTTTTTGTCTGTAAATGATGTTACTGTATTTGATATATGTAGATTTGGCCACGAAGCTTAATAGTTGTGTAATGTCGTCAACTGTTTGTGCATTTTTTGAGTATTTTGTCCTTTCTGAGTTCACTACTATGCGTAGTGTGACATCGGGTGTTTTGGTAAAAAGTGAGATGATGATGTGTGAAATGAATATTTCATCCACTGCTACTGTAATGGTTTTTAGTTCCTGTGCCAATTGTTTTGCGTTCTTGTAGTGGAATTCTGTTTCACCGATGAGTGGTTTTATTATTTCAACTAGGGCTTTTGACAGACTGTACATTACTGAACCTATGCTATCTACTATTAGGCGGAGCAGTGTGTCTTTTTTGTGGATTTTCAGGGTTCTGTAAATGCGAGGGGTGATGCTGGCTGTTGAGATCAGATCGGTCCTTCTCTGGTGATTTTTGCCTGTTCTAATAGGGGTTTAAGTAAAGCTTTTAGGGCTCATTTGTTTTCTTCTGTTGGATTCTTTCTAATGGTTTCATAGGTGTACTTGTAACAACAGCTGATATACGACACGTCACCACCAACACCGGTGACAGTTCTGAAGATGGCTTGCAGCTAGCAGCTGAAACCTGTCAACAAGGTAAATACATGTTACTGTATTGAACCCAAGAAGTTAGAATACATAAGAAGACAAAATGAACATCTTTGGTTTAAGCCAAAACCAGGCTGAGAACAGGCCGAGAACAGACTTAGAACAGACTTAGAACAAGCTGAGAACAGACTTAGAACAGGCTAAGAACAGGCTGAGAACAGGCTGAGAACAGGCTGAGAACAGACTTAGAACAGGCTGAGAACAGACTTAGAACAAGCTGAGAACAGACTTAGAACAGGCTGAGAACAGGCCGAGAACAGGCTGAGAACAGACTTAGAACAGGCTGAGAACAGACTTAGAACAGGCTGAGAACAGGTGGAGAACAGGCTGAGAACAGGCTGAGAACAGGCTGAGAACAGGCTCAGAACAGACTTAGAACAGACTTAGAACAGGCTGAGAACAGACTTAGAACAGGCTGAGAACAGGCTGAGAACAGACTTAGAACAGGCTGAGAACAGGCTCAGAACAGACTTAGAACAGGCTGAGAACAGGCTGAGAACAGACTTAGAACAGACTTAGAACAGACTTAGAACAGGCTGAGAACAGACTTAGAACAGACTTAGAACAGGCTGAGAACAGACTTAGAACAGGCTGAGAACAGGCTCAGAACAGACTTAGAACAGGCTGAGAACAGGCTGAGAACAGACTGAGAACAGGCTCAGAACAGACTTAGAACAGACTTAGAACAGACTTAGAACAGGCTGAGAACAGACTTAGAACAGACTTAGAACAGACTGAGAACAGACTGAGAACAGACTGAGAACAGACTGAGAACAGACTTAGAACAGGCTGAGAACAGACTGAGAACAGACTGAGAACAGACTGAGAACAGGCTGAGAACAGACTTAGAACAGGCTGAGAACAGGCTGAGAACAGACTTAGAACAGGCTGAGAACAGGCTGAGAACAGACTTAGAACAGGCTGAGAACAGACTTAGAACAGACTTAGAACAGGCTGAGAACAGGCTGAGAACAGACTTAGAACAGGCTGAGAACAGGCTGAGAACAGGCTAAGAACAGGCTAAGAACAGGCTAAGAACAGGCTAAGAACAGACTTAGAACAGGCTGAGAACAGGCTAAGAACAGACGGAGAACAGACGGAGAACAGACGGAGAACAGACGGAGAACAGGCTGAGAACAGGCTGAGAACAGGCTGAGAACAGGCGGAGAACAGGCGGAGAACAGGCGGAGAACAGGCGGAGAACAGGCGGAGAACAGGCTGAGAACAGACTTAGAACAGGCTGAGAACAGGCTGAGAACAGACTTAGAACAGGCTGAGAACAGACTTAGAACAGACTTAGAACAGACTTAGAACAGGCGGAGAACAGGCTGAGAACAGACTTAGAACAGGCTGAGAACAGGCTGAGAACAGGCTCAGAACAGACTCAGAACAGACTCAGAACAGGCTGAGAACAGGCTCAGAACAGACTTAGAACAGACTTAGAACAGGCTGAGAACAGACTTAGAACAGGCTGAGAACAGGCTGAGAACAGGCTGAGAACAGACTTAGAACAGGCTGAGAACAGACTTAGAACAGGCTGAGAACAGACTTAGAACAGGCTGAGAACAGGCTGAGAACAGACTTAGAACAGGCTGAGAACAGACTTAGAACAGGCTGAGAACAGGCTGAGAACAGGCTGAGAACAGGCTGAGAACAGACTTAGAACAGACTTAGAACAGACTTAGAACAGGCTGAGAACAGGCTGAGAACAGACTTAGAACAGACTTAGAACAGGCTGAGAACAGGCTGAGAACAGGCTCAGAACAGACTCAGAACAGGCTGAGAACAGACTTAGAACAGGCTGAGAACAGACTTAGAACAGGCTGAGAACAGGCTGAGAACAGGCTGAGAACAGGCTCAGGCTGGTTCTGCTGCGTGTGCAGGGGACACAGCTGAAGGACGTGCAGTAACAAACATGAAATGTGATTTATGAGTTTTCACTGGTCAGGACCAGGGGCAGGTTTCATGAATCACAAATGAGGGTAGCAGCGAGGTGAGGTAACCAGGTCAACCCCTCAACCAATCACATCCATGCAAATCAGCTCTCGACCAATCACATTTTACCAAGAGAGGTGTGGACACATGAGGAATGGTCTACTGAATGTATAAACGTGCTTAGATCCTGACGGATGAAGGGAGTATGATGGATTTTTCACCATTTAAAAGGCTGAAAAGGCTGCTGGTTGTGCTGCTGCAGAATGTTGGCTAATAAAACTTGTCAGATTGAAGCAAATGTGCTACGTGGGATTCAAACCCCAGACCTCAGAAGTCAAGTCCAGTGTCCTAACAGCTGCATCAACAGCACACAAAAACACTTTTTCCCATTGACTTCAACGTAAGGGCTCTCCCTACTGGATACTTCTGCAGTAAATACAAATAATGGAGCAATTCTACATAGAGATGGAACTATAACAATTTTGAACCTAAAACCTTTTCATTTGCTTCACTATAATCAATATGATGACTATAACACTTCCAAAGAGCATCTAAAAAGTGGAGGAGCATAAGCATGAATCTATTGATAAATGATCTGTGGTACAAATATCCATAAAGCGCTGAAAAGCAAACAAATACACAATAATAATAATAATAATAATAATAATTCATAGCATTTATATAGCACCTTTCATGACATCCAAAATGCTTTACAGTTCATTGTTCATTCACTCCACACTTGGTGGTGGTAAGGTACTTTCTGTAGCCACAGCTGCCCTGGGGCATCTGCACCACCGGCCCCTCCGACCACCTCCAACACTCACGCACACGCCACTTTCATACTAGGCCATGTGGGTGAAGTGTCTGAATTTTACCTATGGTGCATGTTTTTGGGGACAAAATTGAGGACAAAATCCAGTTTAAAGCAGGACTAAACCAGGACTAGAGCAGGACTAAACCAGGACTAGAGCAGGACTAAACCAGGACTAGAGGAGGACTAAACCAGGACTAGAGCAGGACTAAACCAGGACTAGAGGAGGACTAAACCAGGACTAGAGGAGGACTAAACCAGGACTAGAGCAGGACTAAACCAGGACTAGAGCAGGACTAAACCAGGACTAGAGCAGGACTAAACCAGGACTAGAGCAGGACAAATCCAGGACTAGAGCAGGACTAAACCAGGACTAGGGCAGGACTAAACCAGGACTAGAGCAGGACAAAACCAGGACTAGAGCAGGACTAAACCAGGACTAGAGCAAGACTAAACCAGGACTAAAGCAGGACAAATCCAGGACTAGAGCAGGACAAAACCAGGACTAGGGCAGGACTAAACCAGGACTAGAGCAGGACAAAACCAGGACTAGAGCAGGACAAAACCAGGACTAGAGCAGGACTAAACCAGGACTAGAGCAGGACTAAACCAGGACTAGAGCAGGACAAAACCAGGACTAGAGCAGGACTAAACCAGGACTAGAGGAGGACTAAACCAGGACTAGAGCAGGACTAAACCAGGACTAGAGGAGGACTAAACCAGGACTAGAGCAGGACAAAACCAGGACTAGAGCAGGACTAAACCAGGACTAGAGGAGGACTAAACCAGGACTAGAGCAGGACTAAACCAGGACTAGAGGAGGACTAAACCAGGACTAGAGGAGGACTAAACCAGGACTAGAGCAGGACTAAACCAGGACTAGAGGAGGACTAAACCAGGACTAGAGCAGGACTAAACCAGGACTAGAGGAGGACTAAACCAGGACTAGAGCAGGACTAAACCAGGACTAGAGCAGGACTAAACCAGGACTAGAGCAGGACAAAACCAGGACTAGAGCAGGACTAAACCAGGACTAGAGCAGGACTAAACCAGGACTAGAGCAGGACAAATCCAGGACTAGAGCAGGACTAAACCAGGACTAGGGCAGGACTAAACCAGGACTAGAGCAGGACAAAACCAGGACTAGAGCAGGACTAAACCAGGACTAGAGCAGAACTAAACCAGGACTAGAGCAAGACTAAACCAGGACTAAAGCAGGACAAATCCAGGACTAGAGCAGGACAAAACCAGGACTAGGGCAGGACTAAACCAGGACTAGAGCAGGACAAAACCAGGACTAGAGCAGGACTAAACCAGGACTAGAGCAGGACAAAACCAGGACTAGAGCAGGACTAAACCAGGACTAGAGCAGGACAAAACCAGGACTAGAGCAGGACTAAACCAGGACTAGAGTAGGACAAAACCAGGACTAGAGCAGGACTAAACCAGGACTAGAGGAGGACTAAACCAGGACTAGAGCAGGACTAAACCAGGACTAGAGGAGGATTAAATTAGGACTAGAGCAGGACTAAACCAGGACTAGAGCAGGACAAAACCAGGACTAGAGCAGGACTAAACCAGGACTAGAGCAGGACTAAACCAGGACTAGAGGAGGATTAAATTAGGACTAGAGCAGGACAAAACCAGGACTAGAGCAGGACAAAACCAGGACTAGAGCAGGACTAAACCAGGACTAGAGCAGGACTAAACCAGGACTAGAGGAGGATTAAATTAGGACTAAATTAGGACTAGACCATGACGAGAAACACATCACAAGAATCCTTGCCATCGTTATTATAACAACTAGCATGCTAACAGTGCACAAGTCTAACTTTAACTTTAACTCTGACTTTCTCATGCCGAATTGCCGCAGCAGTAAAGCAACATGAATAACCTTTCCTGAGGGAGAGACCCTGATGGACCCCTAATGCTAGCTCGTAGAAAACCCTTTTGCCACACAAGTTTGGACGACCTACCAGTAATGAAAAGTGCTAAAGAAGAGAGACTTACCGTTCCGAAACGAGTCTTATTAAACTGATGTCCCAGATACTAACTTTTAACAAGTAAGGGATTTCTCAGAGAGGCACAAATGAGATCCAGTCAGTATAAGTGTCTTTTTTGGGTGCTTTATTGCAGAAGTTGTCCATGATGCATGAAGCATGACACGACATGAAAGCAGTCTCTGCTTCTACCTGTGCTGGTGCTTGGGATTAGGTAGCCTGAGCGGTGTGCGAGACGGTGCTTGTCACCTCGATGCTCTACAATGCAATACTCTACAATACTCACTCCCGCAGGCCATAAGCTGTATACCTGATCTCACTTATTCGGTCCAAATCCGGCACCAACGATGCGCTAGGCATATACGAAGCATTAACCCAACTGGGCAACTAAGTAACACAAATCAAGATCGAGAGTCATGCATTACCATCCGCCAGGGAATTACACTCATGCGGACTAACCAAGCAAAACAGTAAATTGAGTAAATGAGAGGGCACGTTCAGAAGCCCCAACTGCTTGCTCTCAAAAAGGCACAGTTTATACACAGTTCAAAGGGGATTTCCCAATACAGGGGGTCCTCGGGTTACGACGTTGATCCGTTCTTAAGACGCGGCGTCGTAACCCGAATTTCGTCGTAAGTCGGATTTTGCTTTGATCTTCCAACCAAAGCACCAATAACCTTTCCATCTCAATAATTAGACCACTACGCTGCTTGGTTATCACTGCCGCTTTCATAGGAGCAGATCAGAGCCCACATCAGGTACTTCCGCCCACATTGGGCACGCACACGAGGCTGTCTTCTTCGCCCTACAACCACAACAGAGCGTATTCTTCCGCCGTGCGCCGTTCGCGTTTGTTTACATCTCTTACCACGCTAAACCGCGTAAGACGGAATGACGCGTAATATATATATATATTTTTTAATGGGGGCGCGTTCGTAACCACGAAACGTCGTAACCCGAGACCGTCGTAACCCGAGACCGTCGTAACCCGAGACCGTCGTAACCCGAGGACCCCCTGTCCAGACTTTCAGTTATGATTACAATCACAGTCACAGTTATTTCCTATTACTACAGGTTTACTTCAGTATTTGACAATTACTTACAAATAATTTAGGTCTAATTTTAACATACAATTTCAAACCCAAATATTTTATAACAATCTCCATCCATCTTCTTCCACTTTTTCTATTTCTGGGTCGCAGCTCAAACAGATCTGCTGCCCAGAACACAATGCACCGGCCCCCATGAATCCCCCCGCGGGCGGTGGGTTCACAGGAGGACGGCTCACGTCACAACAGGCCTTGATGCACTTCTGTCATGGGAGCTACCAGTGTCCGCAGACACTGGGGGCGAGGTGGGTTAAGTGTCTTGCCCAAGGACACAATGGCAGCTCTCATCTGTGGGAGCTGGGATCACACGCGGTCAACCTGTCAACAGCGGGATTCAAACCGCCAACCCCTGTGTGTCCTGGAGCACTCACAAAAAGTGACGAGCACGATCTCACAACTGTACAATGTTTTTCAGTCCCCTGTGATATTTTTTTTTCCTTTATTTTTCCCCATATGGACAGACCATGTGTGTCCCTGATTGGTTAATCCACCTGTCAATCACACCCATCTGAAAAAGGAAAAGTGTGTGAAGTATTGAAGAAGTGGATCCCATGTAGACAGACTAATAATGCAGGGTTACGCAAACATGTGTGAATGAAACAAAACAAAACTCCAGGTGTGTTTTTGAGGAGGGAACAACATTCTAACATGACTTAAAGGTCCCATGGCATGAAATTTTCACTTTATGAGGTTTTTGAACGTTAATGTGAGCTCCCCTACCCTGTTTAGCCCCCCCCCCCCCCCCCCATGGTTAAAAGTTGTGAAATGTCTAAACTGAGCATTTGCGATCCTTTTCTGCGTTAGAAAAAATCGGAGCTCAAACGGGCGATTTTGAACAAGGCACCTTATTGACGTCAGATCGAAAAAAGAAATGCAAATGCAGTTCCACCCCCGTCTGTCTGTACTCAGCGTCTCTGTAAATCACGCCTAGAGAGTTTGGACTGCGAATGCGCTAGGCAATGCGAAATGCGTTTTTTTATTTGCCTGGAGGCACGTCCGAGTGATTTTGAAGAAGGATTCATTTCCAGTATTAGGGAACCATTAAGGAGCCATATAAAAGCATCAAGAAGTACCATGTCATGGGATCTTTAAAGCTCACAAGAGTCAGTCTTGTGTAATACCTCAAAATGTGCCAGCTCCACTGACATACTAAGTACAGTAGAACATGAATTCATTATAATGAATCATTATAATGTATGTGTCAAACTACAAGTCAAAGATCAAATCAAAGTCAGCTTTATTGTCAATTCTGCCATATGTGTTCAACATACAGTGAATCGAAATTTCGTTTCTCTCTGGCCAGGTAGTGCAAAAAGACAGTGTACAGAATACAACATGAAGACAAAACACAACAAAAACTATCTAAGACAGAGATCTAAAGTTAAACTAAAGTCTAAGATCTAAAATCTTAAAGCAGTGCAACATAATAAATAAATACCTATATACAGATTTCCAAAGTGTGCAGTGTGCATCAAAAATGTGCAATGGAAGATACAGCAGTGAAATGGTCATGTGCAATAGAATGTGCATAGTCCTCTTTGTAACCGACTAACAATAAAACATGTGTTCTGAACGTGGACTATAGCAGGTCCAAAGCGGGACCAGCCCAGACTCAAACCTGAAGAAAAGTGACTCCTAATCCTGAGCATCCTCGTTATTCACCACGGTGGATGTATCAGCGCTTTTCACAACTCGCAGAGACCAGAGCAGAGTTAAGAGTTAAGCTAAAAACAACTAACATGCTAAGACACGTTTTGCTCAAACACAGGGAGGAAAACTGCATATAATAATAAAAAGAATGTGAATGTGGCAAGAAGTGCAGTCATAATGTAGGACTAAAGGACCTACACATGTTTTTGTTTGATCTAAAACAGCCCTGCCGGCAGGACAGGCGTCTGTATCAGAAACATCTGTCTGTGTCTGAGGAGTGGATGTGTGTGCTAGCTTCAGTGGTTAGTGCATTTTAAACTTGTAACCACTGGAGCCAGGACACACTGGTTTGCATGAAAAATGAAACAAAAAACTCTAAATGCCATAAATGCCGCCTGAGCAGACTTCACATGGTCCAAATGTGATCTCCACATTCTAAATTTTGACAGCCAACCTGACAGACACATGTTCAAAGACACATAAGCATACTCCGAGAGGACATCTTGTGTCCTCAGACTAATGTCCCACTCATGTCTCCTCAGTCTAATGCAGTGGTTCTTAACCTTGTTGGAGGAACTGAACCCCACCAGTTTCATATGCACATTCACCGAACCCTTCTTTACTGAAAAATAAAATATACAGTGGTACCTCACCTTACGAAATTAATTCGTTCCAGAAGTGGTTTCGTAACGTGAAAAATTCGTAAGTTGAGTAGCTATTTCAATGGAAAAAGCCTGATTCGTTCCAAGGCCCCGATCCAAGTTTTTTTTTTTATAGTGTCACTTTTTTCATAGTGTAACATTGTGTTCTGTGTTTCTCACATTTGTCTCTCGTTTAAACACTCAAACTTTCATAGATTTTCAACAAAATGTATTAACAGTGAAGTGGGGGGGGGGGGGAGAAGACTGCGCTCTGACACGTGTGATAGCGCAGCTGCTGCCAGCAGGTCTAGACCAAGGTCTAAACCTGGACTGGACCTGGACTAAACCTGGACTAAACCAGGTGGATGCAAGAGCCGCAGGCTCCTCCTGGTTTAGTCCAGGTTTAGTCCTGGTTTAGTCCAGACCACCGTGGCTCCTCTAGACCTCCTCTAGACCTGGTCAGGTCTAGAGGAGGTCTAGACCACCTCTAGCACCCTCTTGCATGGGTCTCGTTCATGTGCTCAGACTGCGTGCTGTCCCCTCCTCACTGCTTTAATCCACCTGGTCTAGTCCTGGTCTAGTCCTGGTTTAGTCCTGGTTTAGTCCTGGTTTAGTCCTGGTTTAGTCCTGGTTTTGTCCTGGTTTAGTCCTGGTTTAGTCCTGGTCCAGTCCAGGTTTAGACCTTGGTCTAGACCTGCTGTCAGCTCCGCGCCGGGTCATGTGCGCCATCACACGTGTCAGAGCGCAGTTTTCTCCCCCCTCCTCCTTCTATGAAAGTAGAATCTATGAAAGTTTGAGTGTTTAAACGAGAGACAAATGTGAGAAAAGTTTAAATCCAGTCTGAGAAAAGCGTACAATGTGTGTGGCTGAGCGCGCATTATTTGAATTTTTGAGATTTCGTGTTTCGTAACTTGAATTTTCTTTCGTATCTAGAGACCAAAATTTACCGTGAAGGCGTTTCGTAACTTGAAATTTTCGTTTGTTGGGTCATTCGTAAGGTGAGGTACCACTGTAATTTTTTTTTTTCAAATTCAAGACATAGGTTTATGTTTTACTGGTGCACGCATTTTACTGGTGCACAAAATGAACCGTGCATTAACATCACTGTGTTTAAAGAACAAAACCAATACAAGGCATGAACTCACAACACATAACTTTTTCACAAAGCCATGACCTTTTTTAACACTACCACACTGAAATGGTTTTAATTTTTAACCTTATAAATTAACTTATTGTATTTATGCTATTTATTATTTTTAACATTTTAACACACACCCATCACCTAATTTCCATCAGGCTACAATAATAATGAATATTTATTACTGCAAATCAGTGCGACTTCTGCTGCTGCCTTTGAGAGACCACGCGGCGGCTTCACCTCGGCAAGTGTCACTCTCATGTCATTTTCACAGCAAAGTCTGTTCCTTTTCTTAGTTTTTATGTCCAGCATCCTCGAAAAGGCTTGCTCACAAAGATATGTTGTAACAAACGGTATAAAACGGTATGAAAATATAAATCGGGTGCGTGTCTTGACCTCCACCGAACCCCTGAGACTGACTCACCGACCCCCTACGATTCGATCGAACCCAGGTTAAAGGCAAATTAACGTTTTTTTACAATCTGAGCCTTCTTTCGGCAATAAAACAAGTAGTTTTACTCACCCATAGCATTTTTCTGTCAATTGGAGCAGTATCGCAGAACTTATGTTGAGCCGTTCTGTTCTACTAATGATCCCGTATTCTTAACATGGTGCTGTATCATTTGCTCGGGGCATTACTTTGCGGTCTCCAAATAACACAAACTTTAGCACTTTTCAAATCATAGAAGCCCGATGTCTTAATGAAAGATTTCGTTTGAAGTAAAAGTGGCCTGTAATCCGAGATTTAGCCATAGTTTCGAGTAGATGAGGACGCCAGTGCGCATGTGTGGACTGTGCTCTCAGCTCCCGGGACCCAAACATGAAACGCAAAGCTGAAAACTATGGATAAATCTCGGATTACAGGCCACTTTTGCTTCAAACGAAATCTTTCATTAAGACATCGGGCTTCTATGATTTGAAAAGTGCTAAAGTTTGTGTTATTTGGAGACCGCAAAGTAATGCCCCGAATACAAATGCTAACAAATGCTAACAGAAACGCTACAACATAACTTTCTTCAAACAGCTCCAAATGACACGAACGTGATATGGGTGAGTCAAACGACTTGTTTTATTACCGAAAGAAGGCTCAGATTGTAAAATAACGTTACTTTGCCTTTAAGAACCACTGGACTAATGTCCCACTCACATGTCCTCAGTCTAATGTCCACTCATGTGTCTAAAATGGGCTCTAAGGTTCAGGAGGAGGAGTTTTACCTGTGCAAGAAGTCTGCAGCCTCTTCAGAACATGCAGCTGTCCAGTCCTCACATCACTGCTG
Source organism: Paratrypauchen microcephalus (assembly GCA_036785185.1). Classification (NCBI taxonomy): domain Eukaryota; kingdom Metazoa; phylum Chordata; class Actinopteri; order Gobiiformes; family Gobiidae; genus Paratrypauchen; species Paratrypauchen microcephalus. Next base: position 6,886,808 of record JAVJIX010000033.1, read on the forward strand.
GAGAGAGAGAGAGAGAACCATCAAAAACCATACCCAAAGACCAAAAACATTTCAGGAAAAAAACGTATGAAAAACACACATGATCAGTGAGTTAACCTTTTTTTTCCCTCAACATTACAGCTCATAATCATGTGCTAAAGGGCGTCTGCTTCTTTCAATACAGAACTCAAACATGAGCAAAAAGCAAATATTTGGGAGCACCTACAGTTTACCAACAAAGGATTTCACATGAGTCAGAGTACAGAGACATCCTGCTTTGCCAGTATACTTGTGTAGCAAGTGTTGATGTATTTGCTAAAGTGTTTTCTTCATCATTTGGATAAAATACTGTCAAATCTAGTGTGCAAATCAGTAATATGAACATTTACTTCATTTTCTAAGGCTTCTGAGCTGCATTTTGACATGATTGAACAGCTTTGAATGTGAAATATTTTTAGTAAAACCATATAGTCTGTTTGGGATTCTGGGTTCTGCAAATGTCATTTTCAACAGAGAAATTTGCCCAAACTCTTGAACTAAACTGTAAACGCCACATACATCTAACTGTGTTCCAAATATATGAGGTAAACATGTTCAATTCAAATGGAACTGTTAACAATTGTAATGCAGATTTATTTTCAATGACAAAAACACTGGACATTCTTATAAATTGGCATTTTGATTCTCAAGACGATTATCCAATCAGAAAGCAGAATGTGTTTTACTTCTGAAATGATGTCTCTCTTCATACAGTCTGTGCTCTTCTCTGGACATTCTCCCTGTTTAACTCATGTGTGATTTGAGATGCTCACAAGTTGTATTCTTTGCTGTTCAGTTTGAGTTTCTCTCTCGAAAGTGACAGTTTAGGCCAGTGTCCTTTAGCACATGAGAACAGGCCTGCAGTACTGAAAAAAACAAAACAAATTCACTGATCATGTGTATTCGTGAATGAGAGCGCTTGAAAGAGTCTGAGAACTGTCCTGAGCTTACTTTAAAGGGACAGTGTGTAAGATTTTTACCCGTTAATTACTGAAATTGAAGATACCCATTCAAAAATACATTGTTTTCCAAGCCTTTTCACTTCCATCATGAAATCAAAGTATTCTTTTGGACTTAGATATAGTCACATAAAAGGGGGATCTTCCCCATGCAGAGGCAGCCATTTTGAATACGAGAGCCGCAGAAGGACATTTGGGCTCCGCCTTCGCCTTCGGCAAGGCTCGTGGTTTTGGGTAAACAACACAAGCATGCTGCCGGATCAGACGTCGTAATGGATCTAACACGTGTTTTGGACTAAATTGTTTTACTGGATTTTATTCGCTGGATCCTTACGGACAAATTGAGACCAAGTTTATGGTGAAATACAGAGTTTGACCTGTGCAAAGCATTCTAAGGTAAGCTAACCTCGTTTTGTGCTTTTCCGTATAAAAGCCCCATGTGCTCGGGGAGTGATTGTTGTGCAGGGAAATGAATTGCATAGTCAAAAAGAAGAGACTGTAAGGTTTCATTTGATGTGTAGAGTGTCATGGTACATGATCGGGAATGTGTGTTTTCATGAGAAAAAAAAAACGGGACCGCGTTTTATTTATACAGTAGCGGCGCGCGGCTCGTGCACGCAACCGGGTGACCCTCGAGGTCTGCCGTAGCTAAAACAGAAAGTGCAATAGCACCATCCACCTATGCGCCACAAATCCTACACACTGGGGCTTTAAATCATGTTTTTCTATAACGTTACAAATAGTTTCAGTTCTGGTTTTAGTACCTTGATTAAGTCTTTGATAGCTCTCCCTGTTTGACATAAACAAGAGTCCTTTCTCCAAACAAACACCAGAAATACTCAAGAAAGTATGAACTCATCTTTCACATCCATAACACGAGCAGTACTCTGTGATGAGCAGTACTCTATGATACACTCTCAATACATTCAGTCCTCTTTTCAGATATACAAATGTGTCTCGAAATGCTCGTACTAACTAAACACGAAAGCCAATACTTTCGCTACTCCACTGTGTATATGATCAGGGCTCTCAAGTCTCACGCATTGAGAGTGTGACACACGCAATTCGACGTGTTCACACGCTCACACGCCACACATGGCATTTCTTGGTCTGTGTGGCTCAGTTTATGCAGGCACCGCGCGTTTTCAGCGAAAAAAAACTCTCCCCCTCCTCCCCGCCCCGCTCCCCGGAAAAAAAATCGGCCAATCAGAAAATAGATTGTTCTGTTGTTGGGCAGACTGTAGAGTGTAGTTTCAGCTGCTAAGCGCACACTGCGGTGATGATAAAACAAACTGAGAACCATCAGGTAATAACTTCATTTATATAACTCTTATTAGTTGCTTTGTAGTTTAAGTTTGCTCTTTAGACAAACATTTACAGCAGGGCTCTCAAGTCTCCCGCATTGAGAGAGACAATCCGACGTGTTCACACGCTCACACAGCATTTCTCACACAATTCAAGCCCCCCCCGCTCCTCGGAAATTACGCAGTCTAACCCATGACCCCGCTCAAAACTTGAGAGCCCTGATATGATGTTTGAATATTAATAGTACAGTATTATAGTTCCTAATCATTGTTTGGCAACTAGTGAAACCTGCAATGCCAAGTACTATATGACATCACACAGCACTGCTCTGATTACAGCCAGCTGTTTCTGACACAAACACCTGGCTGCTAGAGCAGAGTTTGGAGTGTGGATTCCTGAAATGATTTCAACATTTTTGTTTCTTGCAGCGTCCTTCACATGTGATTTAGTTTGTCTCATGTTGGTGCCTTTCCTTTGAAAAGACCCGAGTTGGTGCATTATTCCTTGTTTTGTGCTTCAAATTATAAATCAGATGTTATAGACAGTTACTCTTTAAGCTACTTCTACTTGAGTAGTACTTTTCCCAAATACTTTTTTACTCTTACTTGAGTAATTTCTTGAACCACTACTTTGTACTTGTACTTCAGTAATACTGTTTTGAGGTAAGGTTGTTACCTTTGCTTACCTCTGTTTAAGAGCCATTATCTGATTTGAATATAGCAACTCTTGTGACAAACACAGAGAGCAGCTCACATGGGACACTATTTCAACTGTAACCTTTTCATCCCTTATCCTTGGCCGATTAAACGGATGATTATTGTAAAAATCTAACAATGAATGAACATAGTTTCCATGGCAACATTCCTCTAAACTGATATTTTAGATACACAGAGATCTTATGATCTCTACATGAGCATGATTAGAAGAGAGCGTCCTGAGCAGACCTCCTCACACGTTTAATGATTTGTGCATGTGAAAACCACTGTGCACAGGGAGAGGAGCATGCACGTTTAGAGCGAGTGCACGTGCACATAGTCAGCGATGTGCAAGTGAAGTGTGTGTTCAAGGAGAAGAGTATGCACATGGAGAAGAGTATGCACATGGAGAAGAGTATGCACATGGAGAAGAGCATGCACATGGAGAAGAGTGTGCACATGGAGAAGAGCGTGCACATGGAGAAGAGTATGCACATGGAGAAGAGTGTGCACATGGAGAAGAGCGTGCACATGGAGAAGGGTATGCACATGGAGAAGGGTATGCACATGGAGAAGAGTATGCACATGGAGAAGAGTATGCACATGGAGAAGAGTATGCACATGGAGAAGAGTATGCACATGGAGAAGAGTGTGCACATGGAGAAGAGCGTGCACATGGAGAAGGGTATGCACATGGAGAAGGGTATGCACATGGAGAAGAGTATGCACATGGAGAAGAGTATGCACATGGAGAAGAGCGTGCACATGGAGAGAGGCATGGACATGGAGAAGAGCGTGCACATGGAGAGAGGCATGCACATGGAGAAGAGTATGCACATGGAGAAGAGTATGCACATGGAGAAGAGTATGCACATGGAGAAGAGTATGCACATGGAGAAGAGTATGCACATGGAGAAGGGTATGCACATGGAGAAGAGTGTGCACATGGAGAGAGGCATGCACATGGAGAGAGGCATGCACATGGAGAAGGGTATGCACATGGAGAAGAGTATGCACATGGAGAAGAGTATGCACATGGAGAAGAGTATGCACATGGAGAAGGGTATGCACATGGAGAAGAGTGTGCACATGGAGAGAGGCATGCACATGGAGAAGAGTATGCACATGGAGAAGAGTATGCACATGGAGAAGAGTGTGCACATGGAGAAGGGTATGCACATGGAGAAGAGTGTGCACATGGAGAGAGGCATGCACATGGAGAGAGGTATGCACATGGAGAAGGGTATGCACATGGAGAAGAGCATGCACATGGAGAGAGGCATGCACATGGAGAGAGGCATGCACATGGAGAAGGGTATGCACATGGAGAAGAGTATGCACATGGAGAAGAGCATGCACATGGAGAGAGGCATGCACATGGAGAGAGTGTGCATGTGGAGAAGGTGTGTGACTGGTCGAACAAATATCCACACTCCAAACTCTGCCCCTGCAGACAGGTGTTTCTGACACAAACAGGGCAGTCCTGTGTGATGTCACATAATACTTGAAATTGCAGAGGCCAATGAAGGCAACGTGCACACAAGAGTGTTTCACAGTTTTTGAACAACTCTGAATTTACCTTGTTTACACAGTAGATAATTAAGATAATTAAAACATTTTATTTTATTTTATTAGTAGCAAATAAAACAGAAAAAACAAAAAGTACAATTAATACTATGTATAAAATGTTCAGAATCAGGAGGAGGCCATAGAGCCAGCAGGCACATTCAAAACAAAGTGACCAGTAGGAGTGAACGTTGGGTGGCGAGAGCCGATCACAAATCAGGTTATCAGGCGGAACCACGACTGAGGAAGGATGCTTCAGAAGGATGCTTCAGAAGGATGCTTCAGAAGGATGCTTAGTCGTGGTTGCTATAGTAACCACTGTTATGATCACTACTCACACTGAAACTTGTACTATAGACAAGCTCTTATGTTACGGTCCATTGCATAAAAAATAGTTGACCCACATCCACCTCTTCTCTCATCTTCTCTTTCTTGCTCACTTCTTCTCCTCCTTCAGCTCTCTTCACCATCTCTTTTTCTCCCTCCTTCTCTCTGACACTGTCCTCTTGTTTGCATGTGTTCTTCTCTTTCCTCCTCTCCTCCATCTCTCTCTCTCTGCAGACATGTTATGTGCTCTCCCTCTCCTCCTTCTCTCAGATGTGTTATGTGCTCTCCTCCTCCTCTCCTCCTTCTCTCAGACATGGGTTATGTCCTCTCTCCTCCTCTCCTCCCTCTCTCCGTCTGCAGACATGTGTAGTGTGTTGTGTGTACAGACTCTCAGTTGTAGAGCACGGATCACTGACCACGACTGCTGCATATTTAAATGAGTTCGAATAATGCACCAGAGATGCACAAAAAAAAAACACCACATATGAACCCAATGTGCGCACACACACACACACACACACACACACACACACACACACACACACACACACACGCTCTCACACACTCCCCTTCAGACAATCTTAAAAGCTTTTTGTCAGTTTGTGCATTGTGCCACCATGATAACTTCTGAACCTTGTACCATACAGATACATGTAGAACCACCCCCCCAGAACACCCCAGAACACCCCAAGAGGACGAGGTGGAGAGTTGAGGAGGCAGGACTTGTGCAGAAGCGGTCTGTGAAGCTCTGGACTGACGAGGCCTGTGAGAGTCTGAGGGACTGTTTCCAGAACACAGACTGGGACATGTTCAGCGGCTCTTATGGAGACGACATCAACGGCCTGACCCATTGCATCACGGACTACATCAACTTATGTAGTAGCAGCTGCCATCTCCAGAAGTTCTCTGACAACTCGGCCATTGTGGGCTGTGTGTCAGAGGGGAACGAGCTGGAGTACCGCTCGGTCATCAGTGACTTTGTAGACTGGTGTGGGCGAAACCACCTGAGCCTGAACACCAGTAAGACAAAGGAGCTGGTGATCGACTTCAGGAGGAGACCACTACCTCACTCACCGGTGAACATCCAGGGGCAGGACCTGGGTGTTCACCTCAACAATAAACTGGACTGGTCCCACAACACTGATGCCCTGTACAAGAAGGGCGACTCTGTGGTGGCCTGTGCTCTCCTCTACGCTGTCGTCTGCTGGGCCCCGAGCAGCACAGAACGGGACAGGAAGAGACTCAATAAGCTGGTCAGGAGGGCCAGCTCTGTCCTGGGCTGTCCTCTGGACTCTGTAGAGGAGGTGGCTGAGAGGAGGGTACTGGACAAACTTACGTCCATCATGGACGACACATCTCACCCTCTGCACTGGACTGTAGAGGAGCTGAGCAGCTCCTTCAGAAGCCGACTGAGGCACCCCCAGTGCAAGAAGGAGCGCTACTGCAGATCCTTCATCCCCACCGCCATCAGACTGTATAATTCTACTGTATATTTTCTATACTCTCTTACTTATTTTTATTATTATTACTATTTGTCTGCATGCACTGTTCAAACTTTCTTTTGCACTAAGCTGCCTGGAGCTATTGTGACAAGTGAGTTTCTCCTGTGTGAGATCAATAAAGTCTTATCTTATCTTATCTTGTGCTGTTGCAATGGAGAGGGGCAAAGGAGGGCTAGAGTTGAAATGAAAGGATGAAAGAGGAAAGTATTTTCTATGGGAGTCCCTAAAAATATGGTATTCCATCTACTGTGTGCTGTATTTTCCCTAGAGCGTGAGGCTATTTTATAAACTGCACATGGAATTACAGCAAATATTAAGCTTCAGAAACACTCACAGTATTTCTGTGATCCGTTCCATACAGATAAATACTAATACCTTTATTTTCTTCTATCTAAAAATGACAGCTCAGTTTTGCCTGTTTTACCTAATCCTGATCCCAGTGGTGGAACGTAACAAAGTCAAAGTAGTAAAGAACTGTACGTTGTACTTTCTACTCCACTACATTTTTGAATAGGACTGAAAAGTAAAAGTATTTTTAATTATAGTTTGAGATCTGCAGCTAAAACCCTATTGATTCAATTGTTCTGTTTTGAACAAAATTCAGCACAAATATCTATATCAATACACTTCAAGCACTTAAAATCTTATCATTACTCTTTAAGTACATTTTAAACAGGCATTTTAATACTTTTACCTCAGTTTATTTTTAGGTGATACTTTTTTGATGCACTAACAGACAGTTAAAGATCCCATGACATGGTACTTCTTGATGCTTTTATATGGCTCCTTAATGGTTCCCCAATACTGTAAATGAATCCTTCTTCAAAATCAACACTCAGTGCATGAGAAAGACACATGTACAGAGTCAGAGTCATAATCTGTCTGTCTGAACGACTCATTCTGGGCCTTGTTGCTTGAATGCAAATGAGAAGGACAGAGATTGGCGCAGAGGAGCGGGTGGGTCCCCCCCCCCCCCCCGCTCCTCTGCGCCGCTGGAGCGCTGTCTCCCCACTTGCGCGTTTTTGCGCGGGGGAGGAGATGAGAAGCGTTCCATTGAAAAAAAAAAACATTTCCACAGAAAATAAAATTAAACCACTGCTGTTTCAGAGGTCCAGAGGGTCGGGTAAAGGACTTCCGAGTCTAGAAACACTCGCACGTTCCTCCAGGCAAATAAAAAAACGCATTTCGCATTGCGTAGCTCCTTCGCGGTCCAAACTCTCTGGGCGTGATTTACAGAGACAGGGGGTGGACATCCAGACGGGGGTGGAACTGCATTTGCATTTCTTTTTTCGATGTTACGTAACAAAGGTGCCTTGTTCAAAATCGCCCGTTTGAGCTGTGTTTTTTTCAAACGCAGAAAAGGATCGCAAATGCTCAGTTTAGACATTTCACAACTTTTAGCCATTGGGGGGGCCTAAACAGGGTAGGGGAGCTCACATTAACGTTCAAAAACCTCAGAAAGTGAAAATTTCATGCCATGGGACCTTTAAAGAAAAGCTGGACGTGTTTTTGTCATAATCATAGATCTGAATTCATTTGTCTGTTTTACAGATTTGGCAGCTCAGGTGAATAGGAACACACTGTTTGAAAGTGAGTTGCCATGGTTACAATAGAACATAAAGGGCCTTGCCGCCAGACGAAATGCCGAGTCCCATTTTTCTATGAACGGATTCAGAGATGAAAACAGCAGATTGTGATTGGCTGATAGGAACAGACAGGTGTCTTTAAAGGGCTCTGTCTGTGTGCTCTTGTCAGATGGCATTTAGTAAAGATAAGGCTGTGCTCTTCACAGGTGTCCCACAGCTCCCACTCACTGTCCACCTGTCCCCTCCCTGGTCCTCCTCCTGTGAGAACTCAGCAGACAAACGGAACACGAATTTAAAAGATGACACACTGAAGCTGAGGCCAATTTCTGTTCCAATAAAGAGACAAATATTTAAAGTTTTCCTGCTTTTAAAATGTTCACTTTGAAATAACTTTTCTGGTGGAGGGTCCGTTAAATCCTTTTCTCCATGGAGATGTTATTGCTTTGTCTGGAATGTTTCACAGTATGGCATTAAAGCTTTCTATCTTCATGGAGACCAAACCAGACCACATTACAGGTCAGATCTGTGGAAAATGTCAGTTTTTCTATGTATTTTTGAGCTATAAAACCACCTGTAATCGAATAAATGTAAAGTAGAGCTGTTTAATGTCACACTGTGGAACATTCCAGCCAGAGAAATTACATATCCACAGAAATGCAGGTGATGGACCCCCAGCCAAACGTTAAACATTTACACACCTTTAAAACAACAAAAACACTTAACATCAGTACTCGAGTTGAGGGGGGATGGGGGGGGGGGGGTGGGGGGTGGCATCCCCCCTGTGGGAAAAAATAGTCAAAATCATCCCTCTTCTAAAACGGGCATCCCTTCTTCCATCCCTTATGGCATTTTATCAATTAGGCATGAAAATCCCTAAACTTTTGGCGAATTTCGCAGTTTTTAAGTCAAAATGACCAGTGCCCAAGAGCCAATCATAGCCCGAACTGCGCTCCAGCTTCCAATCATGTTGCAGCATAATTACGCACTGATACGCGCTCCCGCCAATCATGACGATTGCCGCTGTTGTGTTTGCGCCTGTTCGCCGATCAGCTGTGAGCGAGCTGCGTGAATGTTTACGCGGCATTTCCAAGAGAAGAAGAATCCTTAACTTCCTACGTTAATGCTACGTAAGAAGAAACTCTCGCCTCAGGACACTGGATACGTTCGGGATTATGTCCTTTTCTCCGGAGCTCCGGATTATTAAAGACAACACGGCAAACTGTTAGAATGGATCTGACCGCATTCTTATGGGTGAGTCATATTATCAGATTATTTCTGCATCTATTTCGGCACTAAACCAGGACTAAACCAAGACTAAACCAGGTTTAAACCAGGACTAAACCAGGTCTAAACCAGGACTAAACCAGGTCCAAACCAGGACTAAGCCAAGACTAAACCATATCTAAACCAGGTCTAAACCAGGACTAAACCAGGACTAAACCAGGACTAAACCAGGACTACACCAAGACTAAACCAGGTTTAAACCAAGACTAAACCAGGTTTAAACCAAGACTAAACCAGGTCTAAACCAGGACTAAACCAGGTCCAAACCAGTACTAAGCCAAGACTAAACCATATCTAAACCAGGTCTAAACCAGGACTAAACCAGGACTAAACCAGGACTAAACCAGGACTACACCGGGACTAAACCTAAACTAAACCAGGTCCAAACCAAGACTAACCCAGGTCTAAACCAGGACTAAACCAGGTCCAAACATAATACATAAAATAAATGAAGACATTACTAACAGTGTTTTAAAAAACTCTCCTCTCTTCAAGAAGTTATGGAGTGAGCAAAGCAAGATGAGTTCTGCAAGGAGACTGTGGAGCTCATGTTCAGACAAAGCGTGTTTAAACATTTACCCAAAACTGACTTTTGCACTTCACTTTTGGTGTTTGTGTGTGTTCGTGTTTTCAAAAGCCAAAGACATTATTTTCACAGCAATCCCCATACTTTTCATGCCTCCTTATTAAAGTGATAATATCTGGAGAAGGTAGGAACAGACACGTCAAAACAGAGATATCGTTTTTGCTATTCAATTGTTGGTCACACTTGAACATATAAAAATAAATAAATAAAAACATAAATAAAAAGATTAAAAAACAAAAGAAATCAAGTGATATCAGAACTGTACGGAGAATATTTCCCTTAATCGAGATAAGGCCACTAAAATTTAGTATTTAGTATTTCAAAATAATTATGGTTTCATAATAGAGAGAGGTCCGTTTCTTCGTGTTCAAATCTGCAAATCTGAGAGGCCTGCCCCTTCATAGTGACTTAGTGATTTCACCGTAACAAGCAGCAGATTTCATTTATTTTACTGTTGAGAAGACATTAGCCGCTTTCAGACTGTCGGGGGTTCATGGGAGTCCAACCAGTCCATATGTGCTTTGTGGACCTGGAGAAGGCATTCAGTGGTGTTCTGTGGATAGTGATCCAGGAATATGGGGTTCGGGGCTCTTTGCTAAGGGCTGTCCGGTCCCTGTGTGACCGGAGCTGGAGCTGTGTTCGCATTGCCGTCAGTAAGTTGGACTTGTTTCCAGTGCATGTTGGACTCCGCCAGGGCTGCCCTTTGTCACTGGTTCTGTTCATTATATTCATGGACAGAATTTCTAGGAGGGGATCCGGTTTGGGGACCACATGATCTCATCTCTGTTGTTTGCAGATGATGTTGTCTTGATGGCTTAATCACGCCAGGACCTCCAACGTGCACTGGGACGGTTTGCAGCCGAGTGTAAAGCAGCTGGAATGAGGAACAGCTCCTCCAAATCTGAGGCCATGGTTCTTGAATTGAAAAAGGTGGCTTCCCCCCCTCTCCGGGTGGGTGGAGAGTCCCTCCCTCAAGTGGAGGATTTCAAGTAATCGGTCAGGAGCTCTTTGGAGATGGCAGCACCCTGAAGAAGGCTTGGTGGAGAAGAAACATGTTCTTAAATTAAATAAGCCGCATTTCAATGAAGGCTTTTTTTCTGCCTTTCCTTGGTCTCTGCTTGTTTTCCATCTTTGAAACAGAGGATATTATCTTTGGACATTCCCAACTACCCTGAGCCCCATCTGTCATTCACCAGCAAATAATCAAACCATCAGAGACAGTCCGATACCTGGGAGTGTGTGTGGACACCTCCCCCTCCTCTCATGTACACCACATGCACATAAACTCTGCACCAAACGGTAGCAGAGAATCTCCTTTATGAGGACACTCAGATGTTTCAGGGTGAGCAGAGCAGAGACAATACTATTAGAAGACCATATATATTGTTTAGTAGTGAAAGTTTTCGTTTTATGGTCATGGTAAATGGTCATGGTCACATCTTTATATAGCGCTTTTCCACCTTGAAGGCACCCAAAGCGCTTTACAACAAGGAACCACTCACCCATTCACACACCAGTGTACGCAGACACTGGGGGCAAGGAGGGTTAAGTGTCTTGCCCAAGGACACAATGGCAGCATTCATCTGTGGGAGCTGGAATCGTACCAACCAACCTGTGGGTCAGTGGATCTGACCGCTCAACCACTGATGTTTCTTGAAACGCCAACCGCCAACCGCCAACCTTTGGATCAGTGGACAAACGCTCTACCAACTGAGCTACTGCCGCCCATATGGGGCTAGCTGCACATTTTCTGTTTTACCAACCACAAAGTTTGATCTTATCCATAAAGAAAATGTGCTTTGATATCAAGAAGTGAAAGTAAAAAGCTTTAGTTCATGCTCTAAATCCTCGCTCTGACTAAATGCTTGCATATGTCATATGGGTTTATCTGACACAGCATCACAGACAAATCAAAGGGCTGAAGCTGAGGAGGCTGGTGCTTCTCCTGCTGCGGTGGAGAGGACGAGACGGTGAGGAGTGATTAGTCGGTGCATTCATAAGAAGAACTGGAGCGGTGACAGTTGAATTCTCTCTTCTTTTTAAAACCCCTTGTCATCTTTGTGCTAACACTCACTGACCTGGCTCTCTCCAGATTGATCCAGGTCACGAAAACCATCAGGAAAAGGCGGAGCTTCATGACAAATGTTTGAATCTGATTGGCCAAACCGTCTCAAGAGTGGAACAAGCTGAGAAATCAAACTTTAGTGGCATCCTCTGTGATCGGTCAGCAGGTCTGGACTGGGACAAAAAAATGGCCCTGGCATTTTTGGCTTAGACCGGCCCCTCATAATTAGTCCTGGTTTAGTCCTGGTTCAATCCTGATTTATTCCTGGTTTCGTCCTGGTTCAATCCTGATTTAGTCCTAGTTTAGTCCTGGTTCAATCCAGATTTATTCCTGGTTTCGTCCTGGTTCAACCCTGATTTAGTCCTAGTTTAGTCCTGGTTCAATCCTGATTTATTCCTGGTTTCGTCCTGGTTCAATCCTGATTTAGTCCTAGTTTAGTCCTGGTTCAATCCTGATTTAGTCCTGGTTTCGTCCTGGTTCAATCCTGATTTATTCCTGGTTTCGTGCTGGTTCAATCCTGATTTATTCCTGATTTATTCCTGGTTTCGTCCTGGTTCAATCCTGATTTATTCCTGGTTTCGTCCTGGTTCAATCCTGATTTAGTCCTAGTTTAGTCCTGGTTCAACCCTGATTTATTCCTGGTTTCGTCCTGGTTCAAGCCTGATTTAGTCCTAGTTTAGTCCTGGTTCAATCCTGATTTATTCCTGGTTTCGTCCTGGTTCAACCCTGATTTAGTCCTAGTTTAGTCCTGGTTCAATCCTGATTTATTCCTGGTTTCGTCCTGGTTCAATCCTGATTTAGTCCTAGTTTAGTCCTGGTTCAATCCTGATTTATTCCTGGTTTCGTCCTGGTTCAATCCTGATTTAGTCCTAGTTTAGTCCTGGTTCAATCCTGATTTATTCCTGGTTTCGTCCTGGTTCAATCCTGATTTAGTCCTAGTTTAGTCCTGGTTCAATCCTGATTTATTCCTGGTTTCGTCCTGGTTCAATCCTGATTTAGTCCTAATTTAGTCCTGGTTCAATCCTGATTTAGTCCTGGTTTCGTCCTGGTTCAATCCTGATTTATTCCTGGTTTCGTCCTGGTTCAATGCTGATTTAGTCCTAGTTTAGTCCTGGTTCAATCCTGATTTAGTCCTGGTTTCGTCCTGGTTCAACCCTGATTTATTCCTGGTTTCGTCCTGGTTCAATCCTGATTTATTCCTGGTTTCGTCCTGGTTCAATCCTGATTTAGTCCTAGTTTAGTCCTGGTTCAATCCTGATTTATTCCTGGTTTCGTCCTGGTTCAATCCTGATTTAGTCCTGGTTTCGTCCTGGTTCAAACCTGATTTAGTCCCAGTTTAGTCCTGGTTCAGTCCTTAATTGTGGGCCGGTCTCTAAGTAAAAAAAAAAAAAAGGGCATCGGCCCCTAGGACTGTCGGCCCACCGGGAAAATGCCCGGTGTGCCCGATTACCAGTCCAGGCCTGTCGGTCAGTCTGCTCCAGGGCCAGGAGTATGTGAGGACGAAATGAGAATCAGAATCCATGTTGTTGTACAGGGTCACGAACTCTCACGGCTCTTACACGGACTCGGACTCAGGCACTGGTCTCACTGGTGCATTATGGGAGACATCTGTGAAGGCTTCACCTGCTCTGACCCTGTGAATGATGCTCCTTCTTCTACTTCTCCATCCTCTTTCTCTCTTTCTCTCTCTCTCTCACATAGTCTGACTGGTGATTTGGTGATTTCACGCCTCATCGCCCACCTGACCTAAATAGTACGCATCCTATACTCTCTCTTTCCTCTCTTCTTTCTTCTCCTCTTTCCTCTCTTCTCCCCTCTCCTCTTTTCTCTTCTCTCCTCTTTTCGCTCCTCTTTCTTCTCCTCTCTCCCCCTTCCTCTCCTCTCTCCTCTTGTCTTCCCTTATCTCTCCTCTCCTTTCTCCACTCTTCTCTCCTCTTTCTTTTCCTCTCCCCTGTCCTCTTTCCTCTCCTCTCTCCCATCCTCTTTCTTCTCCTCTATCCACTCTTTTCTCTTCTCTCCTCTCTCCCATCCTCTTTCTTCTCATCTTCCCTCCCCTCCCCTCTTTCTTGTCCTCTCTCCTCTCTTCTTTCTTCTCTCCTGTCCTCTCTTCTTTTCTCTCCTCTCCTCTTTTTTCTTCTCTCTGCTTTCCTCGCCTCTCTCTTCTCCTCTTTCTCTCCTCTTCTCTCTCCCCTCTCCTCTTTTTTCTTCTCTCCGCTTTCCTTGCCTCTCTCTTCTCCTCTTTCTCTCCTCTCCTCTCTTCTTTCCTCTTCTCTCCTCTCCTCTTTTTTCTTCTCTCCGCTTTCCTCACCTCTCTCTTCTCCTCTTTCTCTCCTCTTCTCTCTCCCCTCTCCTCTTTTATCTTCTCTCTTCTTTCCTCTTCTCTCCTCTCCTCTTTTATCTTCTCTCCGCTTTCCTCACCTCTCTCTTTCTCCTCTTTTATCTTCTCTCCGCTTTCCTCACCTCTCTCTTCTCCTCTTTCTCTCCTCTCCTCTCTTCTTTCCTCTTCTCTCCTCTCCTCTTTTTTCTTCTCTCCGCTTTCCTCGCCTCTCTCTTCTCCTCTTTCTCTCCTCTTCTCTCTCCCCTCTCCTCTTTTTTCTTCTCTCCGCTTTCCTCGCCTCTCTCTTCTCCTCTTTCTCTCCTCTTCTCTCTCCCCTCTCCTCTTTTATCTTCTCTCCTCTCCTCTCTCCTCTCTCTCTCTCCTCTTTCTCTCCTCTCTCTCTCTCCCTCTCCTCTTTTTTCTTCTCTCTGCTTTCCTTGCCTCTCTCTTCTCCTCTTTCTCTCCTCTCCTCTCTTCTTTCCTCTTTTCTCCTCTCCTCTTTTTTCTTCTCTCCGCTTTTCTTGCCTCTCTCTTCTCCTCTTTCTCTCCTCTCTCCTCTCCTCTTTCCTCTTCTCTCCTCTCCTCTTTTTTCTTCTCTCCGCTTTCCTCACCTCTCTCTTCTCCTCTCTCCCCTCTCCTCTTTTTTCTTCTCTCCGCTTTCCTTGCCTCTCTCTTTCTCCTCTTTCTCTCCTCTCCTCTCTTCTTTCCTATTTTCTCCTCTCCTCTTTTTTCTTCTCTCCGCTTTCCTTGCCTCTCTCCTCTCCTCTTTCTCTCCTCTCCTCTCTCCCTCTCCTCTTTTTTTCTTCTCTCCGCTTTCCTTGCCTCTCTCCTCTCCTCTTTCTCTCCTCTCCTCTCTTCTTTCCTCTTCTCTCCTCTCCTCTTTTTTCTTCTCTCCGCTTTCCTCGCCTCTCTCTTCTCCTCTTTCTCTCCTCTTCTCTCTCTCTCCTCTCCTCTTTTTTCTTCTCTCCGCTTTCCTTGCCTCTCTCTTCTCCTCTTTCTCTCCTCTCCTCTCTTCTTTCCTCTTCTCTCCTCTCCTCTTTTTCCTCTCTCCTCTCCTCTCCTCTCTCCTCTCCTCTCCTTTCCTCTCTCCTCTCCTCTCTCCTCTCCTTTCCTCTCTCCTCTCTCCTCTCCTCTCTCCTCTCCTCTCTCCTCTCCTCTCTCCTCTCCTCTCCTCTCCTCTCTCCTCTCCTTTCCTCTCTCTTCTCCTCTCCAGGTTTGGGAAGAGGAGTCATTGGCCTCTGCTCGGGACAGGTGATGGGAGGGAAAACCTGACCTCTGCATTTGACCCATCCTTCAACACCCGTCACCGAGGGCGACCTGTCGGGAGGAGTGCATGGAGGTCTTGAGCTCCTGCAGGTCCACGGGGTCAGGAGCAGTGGCCCAGAGTTCTTCCTCACAATTAAACTGTGCATTCAGAGCACCCTAATTGTTCACCGTGAGTTTATAAACGCTTTTCACAACTTTCAGAGACCAGAGCAGAAAAGCTTACCACAACTAGCATGCTAACTACTCACTTCCTGATGACCAGACAGCAAAACGCTTCAGACAGTACCCAGCAGACTTCTTTTGACCTCAAGAGCTGCAGTATATCTGTATTAGGGCAGTGCTTCTCAATTATTTTCTATGACGCCCCCCCCTAGGAAGAAGAAAAAATTTCACGCCCCCCTCCCTGTGCACGACTATTAATAGTATTATTTGTCTAGAAAATTATTAGTACACCTCTGCATAACAATGTATCCTTTTATTAACATTAAAAACAAAAAAAGAAAGAAACTTCCAACAAATACTGCACTCTTTTTGCACTGAGGACTCAAATATTGTGCTTTTAATGCAGCTTTGTGCACATTTGTTTACGTTTTACAGAAACGAAACTTAAAAACCACATGGTCCATTTGCATAAACTCAAAGCTCAGTGGAATATAACATGTTTTTTCTGTGACAGAGGATGTTCTGCTGATGGCAAGTCTGTTCTGTGCGTATATCGCGTATTTAAGGTCGCCAAACCCTGCCCCAGAGCGACAACGAGAGCGCTACTGCCAACTACTGTTGTTGATGTGCAATTACACTTTCATTCTAGTACAGTATGGCAAAAAAGCATGTTTCCCAGGGTCACACGCGCCCCCCCTGGCATCACACCGCGCCCCCCCAGGGGGGCCCGCCCCACTATTTGAGAAGCACTGTATTAGGGCAAGACACATTTTGCTCACATCCATGAAAATGAAAATGGGTTGGAAAAAAAAGACATGAACTCTCAAGGAAGAGATTCTGATTCATATGAGCAGATCTTGTCCACTGGGCTTTAAAACCTTTATACCTGTCTGAAAAACCTAAACTCTCTGAGAAATGGCTCTCCCAAGTGTCTCAGCCTGGAGCAAAGAATAACTGAAAAATCTGGAGTATCACTCTAAGCCAGTGTGAAAAGAACTCTCTCTCCCCACGTACACTCTATTCTAACACTACTTTGACTGTATATCATGGATAGCGTACATTTTGTCCTTTACATTTCTTGTCACATGTACTGCATGTACATTTTCAACATTTTAAATTACAATATTCATCTAAAATGACTTAAAGATCCCATGACATGGTACTTCTTGATGCTTTTATATGGCTCCTTAATGGTTCCCTAATACTGTAAATGAATCCTTCTTCAAAATCAACACTCAGTGCATGAGAAACAGAGATAAGATGAGAAAGAGTATTTTTTTCTCCCTCAGAACGGGTCATAATGCCCGTTGTTGCTTGAATGCAAATGAGGAGAAAAGAGCTGGCCAATAGTAGAGGGTGGGGGCGTGGCCAAACTCTCCGCTCTCGCTCTGAGCTCTCAGCTGATCCATTTCCTTGTTTTTGCACGGGGGGAGAGATTTGAAGCGTTCCATTGAAAAATAAACACATTTCCACATAAAATAAAATTAAACCACTGCTGTTCAAAGGTCCAGAGGCTCAGATAAAGGACTTCCGAGCCTAGAAACACTCGGACGTGCCTCCAGGCAAATAAAAAAACGCATTTCGCATTGCCTAGCGCATTCGCAGTCCAAACTCTCTGGGCGTGATTTACAGAGACGCTGAGTACAGACAGACGGGGGCGGAACTGCATTTGCATTTCTTTTTTCGATCTGACGGCAATAAGGTGCCTTGTTCAAAATCGCCCGTTTGAGCTCCGATTTTTTGTAACGCAGAAAAGGATCGCAAATGCTCAGTTTAGACATTTCACAACTTTTAACCATGGGGGGGGGGGGCTAAACAGGGTAGGGGAGCTCACATTAACGTTCAAAAACCTCAGAAAGTGAAAATTTCATGCCATGGGACCTTTAAGAAAGGAAAAAGTGTGTTGAAAATTGTGGTGCCAAATGGGAGCTGACTTTGCATCACAACAAAGCACTGCACTCTGTGGGACCCTCCTATGGATAGCTGCACATCACACTAGAGCAGAACATTTTTTTCCCATTTAAACCAAAATGACTACATGATGGTGCCAGACTGCAGAAGAAGATGAATATGTCACAGTGGGCGTGTACAAGAGCGCAAACATGCACGAATCACTCTAAATACAACTTCAGAGGGTCAATGAGAACTCTAACAGCTATAGTTAAAAAGCTCTGAAAATCCATTTTGCAGAATAGGTCTGCTTTAAAAACACTTAAATGACACTGACACTGCTGCTTAAATGACACTTTAAGGACACTGACACTGCTGCTTAAATGACACTTAAAGGACACCAACACTGCGGCTTAAATTCCACCATTTGAGCTTTATTACGCTACACATTGTGTGTTTTACCTATTTGTATTATATACAAGTTTACTGTACTCTGGCTATGGGGAGGTGATGTTTTAGTCATTGTGTTTGTCTTGTACAGGGGGTCCTCGGGTTACGACGTCATAAGTCGAGACGACTTATGACATTTCATGGTTACGAACGCGCCCCAATTTAAAAAAAAAAAAAATATATATATATATTACGCATCATTCCGTCGTATGAGGTTTAGCGTGGTAAGCGACGTAAACAAACGCGAACGGCGCACGGTGGAAGAATACGCTCTGTTGTGGTTGTAGGGCGGAGAAGACGGCCTCGTGTGCGTGCCCAATGTGGGCGGAAGTACCTGATGTGGGCTCTGATCTGCTCCTATGAAAGCGGCAGTGATAACCAAGCAGCGTAGTGGTCTAATTATTGAGATGGAAAGGTTATTGGTGTTTTGGTTGGAAGATCAAAGTCAAAATCTGACTTACGATGAAATTCGGGTTACTTAAGAACGTCTTAAGAACGGATCAACGTCGTAACCCGAGGACCCCCTGTACTTTTGCTATGAGTATTTGTGATGTTTTAGTCATTGTTTATCAGATGTTTTATGTTCACTGTAGGCCTAGAGAGCACTGCAATTTCAAATCCTGTGTGTGCAACCTGTACATATGGTTTTTGACAACAAAGCTGACTTTGAACTTTGATGCACACAGATACATACACAGATACACACACAGCAGCATTCCCCACATTTCCATGAGAAGTTGTTGTGTTGTTAATTGCACAAACAGAAGTGAGAATGGTTAGCGGATGTTCAACATCCCGAGAGGACATCATCCATTTGCCCAAAATAGCAACAACTGGTGCCCATTGCTGAGGACCAACTTACTTAGGTTAACCTGGGAAATCCCAGGCTTCTTTCGTTCGTTCCGAGGTTAAGCGAGCTCTCCTGATTCTGGGAGCCAATCAGAGAGCGGGGAGGGGTGGAAAGACGGTCACACGTACTACACGACAAACAGAAGCTTGTAGTTTGAACTGGCAACTGACATGATTGGCTATGGGCTACGTATGAGTGGACAAATGAGGGACCAATAAGGAATCGACCCTATGCCAAACAAAGGGGGAGCACTGTTTAGTTAGTTTTGCTAGTTAGTTTGTCTACTTTGTTTAAGGTTTCTTTATTATAACTTATTATTTTCTGTATTAAAATGATTTGCCTTCTTGTTACTTTGATTAAGTTAGTAGTTTTAGTTAATTATTTAGTGTAATTCCTCCCTCTTATGTTTGGTTTATTTCATTGTTTAGGGTTAGTTTTGCTCTGCTCAGTTTGGTTTAAGTTAACCCCAGTTGGTCCTAGCTTTATGTTAAAGGGACAGTGTGTAAGATTTTTACCCGTTAATTACTGAAATTGAAGATACCCATTCAAAAATACATTGTTTTCCAAGCCTTTTCACTTCCATCATGAAATCAAAGTATTCTTTTGGACTTAGATATAGTCACATAAAAGGGGGATCTTCCCCATGCAGAGGCAGCCATTTTGAATACGAGAGCCACAGAAGGACATTTGGGCTCCGCCTTCGCCTTCGACAAGGCTCATGGTTTTGGGTAAACAACACAAGCATGCTGCCGGATCAGACGTCGTAATGGATCTAACACGTGTTTTGGACTAAATTGTTTTACTGGATTTTATTCGCTGGATCCTTATGGACAAATTGAGAGCAAGTTTATGGTGAAATACAGAGTTTGACCTGTGCAAAGCATTCTAAGGTAAGCTAACCTCGTTTTGTGCTTTTCCGTATAAAAGCCCCATGTGCTCGGGGAGTGATTGTTGTGCAGGGAAATGAATTGCATAGTCAAAAAGAGGAGACTGTAAGGTTTCATTTGATGTGTAGAGTGTCATGGTACATGATCGGGAATGTGTGTTTTCATGAGAAAAGAAAAAAAAAAAAAACGGGACCGCGTCCGGGTGACCCTTGAGGTCTGCCGTAGCTAAAACAGAAAGTGCAACAGCACCATCCACCTATGCGCCACGAATCCTACACACTGGGGCTTTAAATATTATTTACCTAATTTGAGCTTTTGTTAAATGACCTTTTTTGACTTTATTAAATTTAAACTTATTTTTATACCCTTGTCTTTGTCTTTCTGTTAAGTCCACCACCTAGTCAATACTGATTCTGATATCACAATGATTATTAACAACACTCTTTAAACAACAGAATGTGATTTTCAACATAGAATGGTATTACTCTCTTTTCTATTTCCATGTGTCCTTATACCTCAGTGGTCCTGTAGGTTCCACAGTGCTCCATGGGCGTATACAGTACTAGACTATGTGCTCTTATACTTGTTCTGATACAGCTCAAGATCATTCTAAAGACTTTCAGGAAAGCTTCATTTCTTTTTTAGTATCGATACATGCTCAAATGGGTATTTAGTTTCTATACGGGTTTTTTGTATCGATTAGTATCTGATTTTCGACACCGGCAAACCCAAAGTCTTGGCGTACACACTGAGTCGGAGTCATGTAGCCGTACAATCCTCCTCTTCATCTGAAAAACATGGACACCAAAATCAAGTCTGCTCACAAGCGAATCACCCCCCATCTCCCCCTCTCCCCGGTGAATGAGGTATAATGACAGCAGCAGAAGCGAGCGCAGGAGCCAAGGGAGCGGAGGGAGAGCCGGGTTCAGGATGGAGATGGATGGAGGGATGAGGAGGAATGCAGCTGCAGAGAGACGAGTGTGTGTGTGTGTGTGTGTGTTGTGTGTGTGTGTTCGGAAGGAGGAGGAGGGAGGAGTCATCAGTATTCAGCCCGGTCTCTGTCTCTCTCTCAAATCGCACGGAGATGTGGAGCAGATCAGTTAGACCTCCTCCCTTCATTTCTTTTCCGGCGAAGCAAAGAATACTGTTTATCCACTGTACAGTAGACAGTTAAAGTGCATGTGGCAGGTTTTCCATATTATGAGGTGGTTTAGTGAGGACCCACGAGGACCTCTACTTATGTTATCAGCTCTGAAAATGTGTTCCAAAATACAGGGACAATTTATACAGAAGGAAGGCATTTTTCTGGCAGTTTTAAAAAGGATTTAACGAAGTAGACATGTTTATTTTTATTAGACTAATTAAAACTACTGTGTAATTTCAATTTTGGCCCTTGTTAAAGGGATATGCCACCCCCAGGTCAAACTTGGGAATCTCCCCACAGTCCAGAGACTAAAATAAGTGGTGGAAAGTGTTTTTCTGGTGACCCAGCCATTGTCCAGGTCTGTCAGCAGACTTTGTTGCTTTGCTTTTCCCAATTACTTTCTGTGTAGTGCGCATTCATATCGAGTGCAATTCAAATAAATGTGCAAATCAACACGGAGAGCTTGACTTGGTCATTTTGGGTGGGAACTATTTTTCAGTGTGGAAAAAGACACACCCAACGTGGCGCGTAACAGGGATTCCCCTGTGTGCTTCGGCTGTGTTTTTCTGCACTGAAAAATGGTTCCCACCCAAAATGACCAAGTCAAGCTCTCTGTGTTGATTTGCACATTTATTTGCACTCGATATGAATGCGCACTACACAGAAAGTAATTGGGAAAAGCATCGAGCAAATTAATTCCTTTTGGCCAAAATCTTTCTCTGGCGACGTTAGACTCCAGTCTAACGCGGAGTAGCTGCAGATACCGCGGCGGTCAGTGCTGACAGACCTGGACAATGGCTGGGTCACCAGAAAAACACTTTCCACCACTTATTTTACTCTCTGGACTGTGGGGAGATGCCCAAGTTTGACCTGGGGGTGGCATATCCCTTTAACATTCAGGTTGCTAGGGAACATTTATTACCTCTGTGTATCACATCTGCTGCTAGTGTCCAATATTGTAGAAGTCTTCAACTTGTCCAAGAGTGGAAGAGTGGAAGTAAAAGGCTGGAGACCAACTGGATGTCTTAAGCAGGAGAAGTTTATTTACCATCAATAATACGGGCCCCGGGGGACTTGAAAAGTCAACACGGTATGATTTCAAAAGTGAACATAGTATGTTTGAGTGTTCAAACCCCTTGACTGTGTGTCCAAAGGAGGAGGTTTATAAAGCAAGTGTTGTGAGACAATGAAGGCCAGTACGCACCGGTTAGAATGCAATATGCCACAACTGAAATGGTATGTCAATGGTCTGAAGGGAAGATGATCGTGTTACTATAGCTCCTGTGAATTAAATTGTGTTAAACAGAGATGGATGTGGAAGATAAATTACTTAAATTCTCTTACATCCAACTTGGAAGTGAAATTATAAACCACCAAAATAAAAATAGAAATAGAAAAACAAATTAGTTAAATCTTTATTATTAATTATGTAAACAATGTTTGGTTGAGCTAATGTCATTTCCTGCTGTTTTAAATACTTTGTTATAAGACTTTTTACAGGCCAGTACTGAGTGAAACCATAAAAACAAAACTGAAACAAAACTCTTAAGATGCGTGAAGAGTCCCTCAGTCGTCCAGGTAGAATCCATGATAAAAGAAGAAATTCAATTTGTCAACTGGACAAAGTTTGTTTGGTCGAAAACGTTTCGCCGCTCATCCGAGAGGCTTCGTCAGCTCTAATTAGAATGCTGGTAAGACACTTGCTTATATCTTGCTGCAGGGAGGAGCTAACTAGCTAACTACTTTCCGAAACTATCTCATTGGTTTCAGTCTTTTGTTTCTCTGGCGTCTAGATTACCATACCTATTCATCCCTACAACGACTGTTTAACTGTTTAAACTCTCTCGGATGAGCGGCGAAACGTTTTCGACCAAACAAACTTTGTCCAGTTGACAAATTGAATTTCTCCTTTTATCATGAAACAAAACTGTTCTGTATTTACATGAAGGCTCAATTACAGAACACACCTGGATCACTTTTGTTCTACTGGAAGGTTTTTAGTGCCATTTCCAGTCTGCTGTAGTAAACGCATTGATCAGTACTGAAACTGAAGAAGCTGGATCGCTGCATCTCTAGAAAAGTTAAAGTCCAGGCTGAGCCACACCTAACAAAGACTCAGTTACACCTCAATAATTTTGACTATGGGAGAATGTGGGTCAGAGCTCACCACTCATCAAATAGTTCAGATTATAGATGGTACAGACTGTTCACTCATCACACCCACAGCAGCTACAACCACAAGTGAACCAGAGTCTTCACCTGCAGATAGAGACACATCCAAGTTTGTCTCATTCTCAGTATATGGACAGGCCATGCCTCAAGTGAAAGCTCAGAACCTCCAGAATTCACTCCCTGAGCTGCAGAGGCTACAATAGCACTGACTCATGACTGGCTGCAGGTGCCGGGGTTTAGGGAGTGACCATTCAGATCAGAGAGAAGCATTTAGGGTTAAACCAAGTGGATTTCATCATTGAACCTTGCAACACAACTGAGAGAGTCGTGTGAGGCTCATTCTGCTTTCTGACTGGACCAAAACACCACATTTTATCATAAGCAGCTTGTCCATCATGTCCAATGTATTTGTAACTAAGAATCACAGGTCAAGTTTACAGATTTTAACATCAAAAGTCTTTTTAATGATATTTGCAGAATTTCACTCGTACTCGTACTTTTTTGGTGGAAATAAATCCAAGGCAATCAAGGGCAGAAGGAGCCGCAATATTAATAAGTGCCATTCATTTCCCATCACAGATTTTCTGTTTATTCACAAAAGGCACCCAAGGGACCCACTTCACACAGGAACATAAATAGCTTTTCTGAAACCGTCAAAAAATTGCAAAAACAAACCAAAGATGACGCCACTCCAGTGTCCTCCAGGTGAAAATGGGAGAGGAGAAGGTTAAACCCCTGCGGGTGCTATCCTGAGTTGAGTTTTTCCCACACTCTGATGGATGTATGCCTGGAGGGAGTGTAAGGCCCAGAGGCACGCAGGCAGGCTTTAACACTCAATGTCAATGAGCTGTGCTATGCAGGAAGAAGCCAAATGTGCGTTCATTGTGGATTTAAAGGACCTTGTTGGAGCCATTTTCTATGTTATATCTACGTTGCTATGCGTTGCTATGCTCTACTTTGATGTACTTTGATCTTTTTGATCTTTTACTTTAATCTTTGATCGTTAATCCTTAATCTAGCTTCAGTCAAATTGAGGGGTAAGCCGAGACGACGTGGTAGTTAGAAGCCTCAGGCTCAGAAGGGCTCAGAAGCTACACAGTCTTTTGACCGTCACGTAGCACGTAGGGACGTCATGTAGGACGTTACGTAGCACATAAGGACGTCATGTAGGATGTCATGAGGCATTGTAGGGACGTAACGTAGGACGTCATGTAGGGAAGTTACAAGCTTTAAAAATTCCTTTTTTGTTTCCTTTATTGTTCCTTTTTTCCACTCTGTATGACTTTCACTTTAGTAAAGATAGAAAAGACAAACTTTGGATTCAAGACTCTTTATTTTTGTTACGTGCCGCGTTGGAAAGAAACTTCGAGAGGCTCAAGGCTAGTGAGTCAGCGCGCTGCACTCACAGACCTGTATGACACTGTTGTCGGGTCTATGTTCTCGTGTAGTTTCCTCATCACAAACACCTGGAGTTGTGTTTTGTTTCATTCACACATGTTTAACTCACAAACCTGCAGATTTAGGCTGAGTCCTTCTCTCAAACAGAAAACACTCTGTTCCACCTTGTGATGTCGTGTGGTAATACAGGACGTGCTCCACTGTGTTCCGTACACCTTCAATAGAATCATTTGAGTGATTCACAGCTCTGCAATTGTCAGACTTCGAAACTGCATCTATAGTTTTAGTTTAAACTGCTGTACTCCTCTATGGACGATGTTGTAGACTTTCTGTGGCATTGATAGAAGGAGAAATTCAATTTGTCAACTGCTCGAAAACGTTTCGCAGCTCATCCGCGCTGCTTCGTCAGTTCTGGTTCGAGTGCTGGTTAGACACGATGTTTGGCTCGTAGTTGTTCTTAAGATGTGTGAAGAATCTCTTTGTCGTCCAGGTAGGATACATGATCTGTGGCATTCTCAGCTGAACAAAAAAGTTTTTTTGTTTTATTTTTGGCTTTTTTTCTCTCTCAAGTTTTGAGAGGGGTCGTGGAGCGGAGGGGGGGGGGGGATTGCGTGAGAAATGCCGTGTGAGCGTGTGAACGCGTCGTATTGTCGCTCTCAATGCGTGAGACTTGAGAGCCCTGCTGTAAATGTTTGTCTAAAGAGCAAACTTAAAGGTCCCATGGCATGAAATTTTCACTTTCTGAGGTTTTTGAACGTTAATGTGAGCTCCCCTACCCTGTTTAGGGCCCCCCCATGGCTAAAAGTTGCAAAATGTCTAAACTGAGCATTTGCGATCCTTTTCTGCGTTTGAAAAAAAACACAGCTCAAATGGGCGATTCTGGACAAGGCACCTTATTGACGTCAGATCGAAAAAAGAAATGCAAATGCAGTTCCACCATCGTCTGGATCTCCACCCCCTGTCTCTGTAAATCACACCCAGAGAGTTTGGACCGCGGAGGAGCTACGCAATGCGAAATGCGTTTTTTTATTTGCCTGGAGGCACATGCGAGTGTTTCTAGACTCGGAAGTCCTTTACCCGACCCTCTGGAGCTCTGAAACAGCAGTGGTTTAATTTTATTTTATGTGAAAATGTGTTTTTTTTCATTGAAAAGGCTCTCCTTTCCTCCTTCGCGCTTACACACGCGGAAGTGGGGCCAGGCACAGCGCACCGCTAAAACAAGGAACCAGCGGCGCATTTGCCCCCCCCCACCTCTAACCAATCTGTGTCCTTCTCATTTGCATTCAAGCAACAAGGCCCAGAATGAGGTGTTCAGAGAGTTATTTTTTGACTCTGACTCTGTACATGTGTCTTTCTCATGCACTAAGTGTTGATTTTGAAGAAGGATTCATTTACAGTATTAGGGAACCATTAAGGAGCCATATAAAAGCATCAAGAAGTACCATGTTATGGGATCTTTAAACTACAAAGCAACTAATGAGAGTTTTATAAATGAAGTTATTACCTGATGGTTCTCAGTTTGTTTTATCATCACTGCATTGTGCGCTTAGCAGCTGAAACTACACTCTACAGTCTGCCCAACAACAGAACAATCTATTTTCTGATTGGCTGATTTTTTCCGGGGAGCGGGGTGGGGAGGAGGGGGAGAGTATTTTTTTCCGCTGAAAACACGCGGTGCCTGCATAAACTGAGCCACACAGACCGATTTTCTGGGCACACACAAAAAAAATAAAAATAAAATCAGCGTGAGAAATGCCATGTGTGGCGTGTGAGCGTGTGAACACGTCGAATTGCGTGTGTCACACTCTCAATGCGTGAGACTTGAGAGCCCTGCAAGATGGAATGGAGCATTTTGAGCTTTGGGGATGCAGGCAGACTAATAAACCAGTTTTATTCAAGCACGTGTGAATGAAACAAAACACAACTCCAGGTCTGTTTTTGAAGAGGTAACTACATTATAATATGACTTAAAGCTCACAAATCTCATATAGGACATTTAAGGATTACACTAGTTTAAACAGGACTAAACCAGAACTAAACCTTGACTAAACTAAGATCAGGGCTTTTTAAAAAGTCATAAAAAAAAGTCATAAACCAGAATCAAACACAAATCTGATCAGAATTGAAAGGTCTTTATGGTGATGTTTCTTGGAATATGCTACACTATTGGGTTTATAGGAAACAAATGAGCAGGAGATGTCACCAGGCCTAGTTATAAGTCAGATCTGTGGAGAGGCGAGCCCACTCACTGTGTACTGTTGCTGTAAATGAGCAGGTCGATAATTGTTGTTGTACTTGAGTAGATTTTTGAACCTGTAATGTAACTATTAGTAACTATGTAACTACTAGCACATTTACAATTATGCTTGACTACGGTAAACGTGAAAATGCACGCTCTGAGGTGGGTTAAGTGTCTTGCCCAAAGACATAACTTTTTTTTTTTTTTTTTTTTTTTTATGTCTGGGGAGGGATTTGAACCACTGACCTTCAGATCAGAGAACGACAACACTCAATTGAACTACTTTAAAGGTCCCATGACATGGTACTTCTTGATGCTTTTATATGGCTCCTTAATGGTTCCCTAATACTGTAAATGAATCCTTCTTCAAAATCAACACTCAGTGCATGAGAAACAGAGATAAGATGAGAAAGAGTCATAAATATCTCTCTCAAACTCTTTATTCTGGACGTTGTTGCTTGAATGCAAATGAGGAGAAAAGAGCTGGCCAATAGTAGAGGGTGGGGGCGTGGCCAAACTCTCCGCTCTCAGCTCTGAGCTCTCAGCTGATCCATTTCCTTGTTTTTGCACGGGGGGAGAGATTTGAAGCGTTCCATTGAAAAATAAACACATTTCCACATAAAATAAAATTAAACCACTGCTGTTCAAAGGTCCAGAGGCTCAGATAAAGGACTTCCGAGCCTAGAAACACTCGGACGTGCCTCCAGGCAAAAAAAAAAAATGCATTTTGCATTGCCTAGCGCATTCGCAGTCCAAACTCTCTGGGCGTGATTTACAGAGACGCTGAGTACAGACAGACGGGGGTGGAACTGCATTTGCATTTCTTTTTTCGATCTGACGTCAATAAGGTGCCTTGTTCAAAATCGCCCGTTTGAGCTCCGATTTTTTGTAATGCAGAAAAGGATCGCAAATGCTCAGTTTAGACATTTCACAACTTTTAACCATGGGGGGGGGGGCTAAACAGGGTAGGGGAGCTCACATTAACGTTCAAAAACCTCAGAAAGTGAAAATTTCATGCCATGGGACCTTTAACACAACCTGACACCTTGTAGCTGCGAGGCGCTAACACTAACTACTGTGCCACAGTATCCCCTCCAGCTCCCAGAGCCCCCCCCCCCGCTCCTGTTGCTCACACCACAGACTCCCCACAGAGCGCCCATTACACGCCTCATTATCTCCCTCCCCTCTTAACATACATGTAGCACATATGTACATACATGCTGTGTACATGTACACACACACACACACACAGGAGGAGGAGAGGGTCAGTCCTGAGATAATGTTTGGTTATCAGAGCAAACACTTGTCCAGCAGTGAGGAGGTAAGTAATTCACAGCATATCTAATGGTACAGGCTGTGTTCTAGAATGGTACAGGCTGTGTTCTAGAATGGTACAGGCTGTGTTCTAGAATGGTACAGGCTGTGTTCTGAAGCTGACGTGATCTATATGCGCTATACATTCTATAGTTTAATCCTGAGCTGAGGACAGATAACCTTCAGATTGCACATTTGATTACCTAGTTTTAGGAAAAATACACTTTTTGGAGAGTTCTACTATGTTATAACAATGTTCCCTCATTAAAAAAAAACATGCCTTTAGATGTTATCCATGCATGTTTGAGTAATCTAGTGATCTCTCCTGGGCCCTATTCATACCATCCTTATATATAGCAGTACAAGCCTGTACAAGGCTCCGCCCACAAGCCCCAGATGTCCATTTCCATAAATATACAAAAGCACGATACAAAACAATACAGTACAAATTCATATCACTACAACTGATGCTTCCCTTTGCTAGAGAGCAAAGGGAAAGGGGGCTCAGAGGATCAAAACCAATAACTGAACAAATTAAACTGTTTTCAGCAAATTCAGCTATTTCAAAACAATGAAAGCTCATATGTGGTTCATATGTCTATAATGACTGGGCCTATCCACATGACACATAAAGTAGCACAAATGTGTAAATAAGCTCAACTGAAGAAACTGCGTTTCACAACAGCTTCAGAAAGTGGAGACATTATTCAACCACAAAGATGTGAGTGTTTCAGCTGAAAGGACTTTAATCCTAAGACTAATATGACAAGTTTGTGGATTAGATAAAGTTAGGTTTCTTTATTAGTCTCCACCAGGGAGAAATTTGACTTAGGGATAAGGGAAGGTTACAACATGCAACCAGAGCCGACACATACAGTGCCGTGAAAAAGTATTTGCCCCCTTCCTGATTTCTGTGTTTTTTGCATATTTATCACTCAAAACATTGTCAGATCATCAAACCAATTTTAATATCACACAGAAACAACCCAAGGAAAGACAAAATTCAGTTTTTGAATGATGATTCCATTTATTAGTGCACAAAAAAAATCTAAACCTATCTGGCCCTATGTGAAAAAGTAATTGCCCCCTTAATCTAATAGCCAGTTGAGCCTCCTTTGACAGCAATAACTGTAACCAAACGTTTGCGATAATTGGTGATGAGTCTTTCACACCGCTGGGGAGGGATTTTGGCCCACTCTTCTATGCAGAATTGTTTCAATTCTGCCATATTGGAGGGTTTTCTTGTATGAACTGCCCGTTTAAGGTCACACCACAGCATCTCAATCGGATTTAAATCCGGACTTTGACTTGGCCACTCCAAAACCTTAATTTTGTTTTCTTTGAGCCATTCAGAGGTGGACTTGCTGGTGTGTTTTGGATCATTGTCCTGTTGCATGATCCAAGAGCGCTTGAGTTTGAGGGCACGAACTGATGGCCGGACATTCTCCTTCAGGATCTTCTGGTAAACAGCAGAATTCATTTTTCCGTCAATCACAGCAAGTTGTCCTGGTCCTGAGGCAGCAAAGCAGGCCCAGACCATCACACTGCCACCACCATGCTTTACTGTGGGCACCATGTTCTTTTTATCAAATGCTGTGCCATTTTTACGCCAGATGAAACGGGCTGCAGACCTTCCAAAAAGTTCAATTTTAGACTCATCGGTCCACAAAATGTTTCTCCAAAAGTCTTGAGGGTCATCAAGGTGCTTTTTGGCAAAGGTGAGACGAGCCTTTGTGTTCTTTTGTGAAAGCAGTGGTTTTCTCCTGGGAACTCTTCCATGGATGCCATTTTTGGCCAGTGTTTTTCTAATGGTGGAGTCATGAACACTGACCTTAACTGAGGCCAACGAGGCCTGTAGTTCTTTCGATGTGCGTCTAGGTTCTTTTGTGACTTCCTGAATGAGCCGTCGTCGCACTCTTGGAGTAATCTTAGTTGGTCGACCACTCCTGGGAAGGGTTGCAACTGTTCCCAGTTTCCTCCATTTTTGAATAATGGCTCTGACAGTGGTTCGCTGGAGCCCCAGAGCTTTGGGAATGGCTTTGTAACCTTTTCCTGAATTATAGACTTCTATCACTTTTTTTCTCATTTGTTCTTGAATTTCTTTGGATCGTGGCATGATGTGTTTGTTCTTGAGATGTTGTAGCCAACTTCACTTTGTTTGACAGGAACTATTTAAGTGATTTCTTGATTCAACACAGGTGGTGACAATCAGGTGTGGGTGTGGCATGTAGAACTGAACTAAGTTTTCTCAAAACTGTGGTTAGTCACAGTTAGTTTGTGATTTAACAAGGGGGGGCAATTACTTTTTCACATAGGGCCAGATAGGTTTAGATTTTTTTTGTGCACTAATAAATGGAATCATCATTCAAAAACTGAATTTTGTCTTTCCTTGGGTTGTTTCTGTGTGATATTAAAATTGGTTTGATGATCTGACAATGTTTTGAGTGATAAATATGCAAAAAACACAGAAATCAGGAAGGGGGCAAATACTTTTTCACGGCACTGTATGCTTTGACCTGGACCAACACTGTCC
Organism: Paratrypauchen microcephalus; assembly: GCA_036785185.1. NCBI lineage: Eukaryota > Metazoa > Chordata > Actinopteri > Gobiiformes > Gobiidae > Paratrypauchen > Paratrypauchen microcephalus. Next base: position 6,917,323 of record JAVJIX010000033.1, read on the forward strand.
ACTACTCCCACACATGTGCTTTTATTATTAGGCCCGAGCGCTAAAGCGTAGGGCCTTTTGTTACTGTTCTGCAGTGCGAAGCACTGCAGAACCAGCGTGCACAAAACAAAGCGCGAAGCGCTTTGTTTTGTGCACGCAGCAGAGCGCGAAGCGCTCTCCCCTTTTTAAACACCTAGCACTCATGTCAACGACTGGTGCCCGCTGACTTGGCATGGTGGCATCGCCCGTGGCCGCGATAGCGGCCAAATTGTAATTGTTCACCCCAAAACATTCTCGGCCCACCAGCGTGCGCAAAACAAAGCGCGAAGCGCTTTGTTTTGCGCACGCAGCAGAGCGCGAAGCGCTCTCCCCTTTTTAAGCACCTAGCACTCATGTCAACGACTAGTGCCCGCTGACCTGGCACGGTGGCACCGCCCGTGGCGGCAAAATTGTAATTGTTTTGTGGGCACACATGACATCGTGCACGCAGTGCACGATGTCATGTGTGCCCACAAAACCAGAGCGCGAAGCGCTCTCCCTTTTCCAAACACTCAATGCCACACTATAGTGACACTCATAGGATCCAATAGCACAGACTGGCACTGCCCATTGCCGCGAAAGCGGCATAATTGTAATCGTTACCCATCGTAAACGTCAAAAATGTGTATTGGGCAAGTGAGTAAACGATGAGGTCAATGACGAGCGCAACGCGCTCGTCATTGACAATGGACCCCACGGGTGCGTTACTGGACGCGAGCCCTTTCCATTGATATATATATTGCCACCATAGGTGGCACCATATTGTTATTGTTCTGGTTTTTCTTATTATTTATTCTTATTATTATTATTTTCCTCCCCCCCTTTTTTCAGGTTTCGGGTACTTCCCACCGACGAAAACTCACGAAATTTTGCACAAAATTCAAGAACGCCAAAAAAGGAATTTACAAATAATCTGTATTCAAAAATCTTAAAAAATGGCTCGACAGCGCCACCTGGAAAATCAAAATACATTGCGCCAATGGCTATACCCGAAAAATGAACTTTGTCGTAGACAAACGTAATTCGGGTGGTGGATAGGTCATGTCATTACAAACCAAAAAATATATTACGCCGTTGCTAGGCGACCAACAGGAAGTCGGCCATATTGGCCCGAGCACGTGACCCGGCGCCGAAGGCGGAGTTTCCTGTCTTCGTATTTTAACGAACTCCTCCTAGGGTTTTTGACCCAGACTCACCAGAATCGTGCTGTATCATCTAGACAAGTGGGACATTAAAAGTTGTTAAAAGCGTTCTAAAAGAGTGAACGGTGTTTCCGTGACAACGCCACAAATTTCGTGTTCGTTTTTGCGGCTCGCCATCAAACTTCGACGAGCGATAATTCGCGCATACTTTGGCCGATTTCACTCAAACTTTAATCGTTGGTGGACACCCCGGCCCTGAACAGATTGATATAAGAAAATCTGAAATGGGTGCTATAGCGCCACCTAGGGAGATTGCATGGAAGCGCAAAATTTTACTTTGTCGTAGACGTACCAAATTTGGTACATATATTTGTGACGGGATATCGATCAAAAAACCTAATGACGTCAATACGCCATGTCCCATCGTGTTGCCATGGCAACAGGCCAAACATCTGTCATCGCCAATGGGACGCCTGGCAAAAACTTTGTCATAGCCAAACCAAATTTGGTACACAGATGCATCATGGGAATAGGAACAAAAAAGTATATTATGCGGTTGCTAGGCGACCAACAGGAAGTCAGCCATTTTGGACCGAGCACGTGACCTGGCACCGAGGGCGCATTTTCCTGTCCTCGTATTTTAACGAACTCCTCCTAGGGTTTTTGACCCAGACTCACCAGAATCGTGCTGTATCATCTAGACAAGTGGGACATTAAAAGTTGTTAAAAGCGTTCTAAAAGAGTGAACGGTGTTTCCGTGACAACGCCACAAATTTCAGGTTCGTTTTTGCAGCTCGCCATCAAATTTCGATGAGTGATAATTGGCACATACTTTGGCTGATTTCACTCAAACTTTAATCGTTGGTGGACACCCCGGCCCTGAACAGATTGATATAAGAAAATCGGAAATGGACACTATAGCGCCACCTAGGGAGATTGCATGGAAGTGCAAAATTTTACTTTGTCGTAGACATACCAAATTTGGTACACACATTCGTGACGGGGTCTTGATCAAAAAACTCAATGACGCCAACACGCCATGTCCCATCGTGTTGCCATGGCAACAGGCCAAACATCTGTCATCACCAATGGGACGCCAGGCAAAAACTTTGTCGTAGCCAAACCAAATTTGGTACACAGATGCATCATGGGAATAGGAACAAAAAAGTATATTAAGCGGTTGCTAGGCGACCAACCAGCCATATTGGATAGACCATGTGACCTGGTGGCAAATGCGTCATTTCTTTTCAAACTTCGACAAGTGTTAATTCACACATACTTTGGCTGATTTCACTCAAACTGCAATCATTGGTGGACACCGTGGCCCGGACCAGATTGATATAAGAAAATCGGAAATGGACACTATAGCACCCCCTAGGGAGATTGCATGGAAGTGCAAAATTTTACTTTGTCGTAGACATACCAAATTTGGTACACACATTCGTGACGGGGTCTTGATCAAAAATCTCAATGATGACCCCATGGCATCTCCCATTGTGTTGCCATGGCAACAGGCCAAACATCTGTCGTCATCAATGGGACGCTAGGCAAAAACGTTGTCCTAGTCAAACCAAATTTGGTACACAGATGCATCATGGGAAGAGGAACAAAAAATTATATTACATCGTTGCTAGGCAACCAACCAGCCATATTGGATAGACCATGTGACCTGGTGGCAAAGGGGTCATTTCCTGTCAAACTTCGACGAGTGATAATTCGCTCATACTTTGGCCGATTTTACTCAAACTTTAATCATTGCTGAACACCCCGGCCCTACACAGATTGATATAAGAAAATCTCAATTGGCCGTAATAGCGCCCCCTAGGGAGATTGCATGGAACAGGAAGATTTTACTTTGCCGTAAACACACCAAATTTGGACCACACATTCGTGACAGGGTCTCGATCAAAAATCTCAATGATGACCCCGCGGCATCTCCCGTCATGTTGCCATGGTAACAGGTCAAACAGCTATCCCTGCCATTAGGACGCCGGCAAAAGCTTTGGTGTAGCCACACCTAATTTAGTACATATATGGCTCATGGGAATAGGAAAATGGCGCGTTAGCGCCACCCCCCCTGCGAGTGCAAGCGAGGGCCGATCATCGCCGCTTGCGGCTATATTTATTATTATTATTATTATTATTATTATTATTATTATTGCTTCGATGAATTAGCTCACATCCATGGAGTTCTATGGGATTTTGGAACTTCAATTTCTGTTTTCTCAAAAAGAATTTTCTACCCATAGTTATATAAAGATTACATAAGGTTACATAAAGTTTTTTTTAAAAACTTCAACCTTCCCCCTATGAGCACCAGAAATAGTCTCAAATATGTATATGTACATATCCTTGTGTTTGCAATGTACCATACAGTCATGTTGCTCAAACAAATAAAATGAACAAATTAATGAATGAATGAAAGATTATCCATAAAACTAGCCCCTACATATACACACACACACACACACACACACACACACACACACACACACACACACACACACACACACACACACACACAGTGTGACCCATAAAAGATGGAGGACTCATAAACACATGAGGAGATATAGGACACACCTGTCTGCTCCGTCAGGAGGACACATGCTAACACATGGAATGACCACACACACCACACAACAGCACACACTGTGAGGACACTACACACAACACTACACACTGAGGACCCTGTGTGGAATCATCATTCTGGAACATTCCCAAGAGCTTTGAAAACTGCGGTCTTAAGCCTCTCCTAAAGAAGGCCACAGTGATGATGCCACAGTAACCAACAATTTCTAACCCATCTCAAATCTTCAGTTTTTTGGCAGTCCTTGAAAAAGCGGTTTACCAACAGCTTACTAGCCTCCTTCAAATGAACAACTCCTCTGATGTTTTCCAGTCAGGTTTTATAGCCCACCACAGCACTGAGACTGCTCTTATCAAGGTGACAAATGGCATCTGCCTGATGCAGCAAAGTCTTGATCCTGTTAGATCTGAGTGCTGCTTTTGACACTGGTGATCGTGGGATTCTCTTACAGAGGCTAGAGGACTGGGTGGGCATCTCTGGAACTGCACTGCACTGGTTCAAGTCCTATATAGAAGGCAGGAAGTACTTTGTTGAAATTGGAAACTGTGCCTCAGGTCACATGGCCCTGACCTGTGGAGTGACCCAAGGGTCGATCCTGGGCCTCCTTTGTTCAGTCTCTACATGCAGCCGTTAGGCCAGTTCATACACAGCAACAATGTGTCCTACCACAACTATGCAGACGACAATCAGATCTATATCTCACTGGCAGCAGGGGACTACGGACCAATGGACTCACTCTGCCACTGCATCCAACAGATCAGTGTGTGGATGCAAAACAACTTTCTCCAGCTAATCTCAGACAAGACAGAAGTTATAGTCTTTGGGCTACAGAAACAAAGAGATAGTGTCAGCCAGCAGTCACCTCCAGTCTCTCCCTCTAAAACCTTTAAATCAGGCTAGAAATCTAGGGGTAATTATAGACTCAGACTTGAACTCTAACAGCCACGTCAAATCAAAAACATCTGCAGCCTTTTACCATCTAAAAACAGCAAAAGTCCAAGGTATACTGTCTAAAGCAGACTTGGAAAGACTTATCCATGCATTTGTCTCTCACTGGCCTCTCCAAACGAGCTGTGAGACAGCTGCAGTACATCCAGAACGCTGCAGCGCAGATCCTGACTTGAAGCAGGAAGTACGAGCACATGTGTCCTGTACTCAGGTCTCTGCACTGCCCCCTGTGGCTCAAAGAGTAGACTTTAAAGTGGCTCTGCCTGTGTACAAGTCTCTCCATGGCCGAGCACCAAAGTACATCTGTTACATGTTAGTGCCATATGAGCCATTCACACTCTGAAGAGCTCAGGGACCGGCCTCCTGGTGGTGTTCAGAATCAAGACTATACATGGGGAGTCAGAGTTTCAGATACATGTAGCTAAAACATTTGCTGGAATAGTCTTCCTGAACATGTGAGACAGGCCTCTACTCACTACTCTACTCTCTCATTGAATGTCTATCTCTCTTTTAATTTGATGGTGATTATTTATGTTTGATTTTAATGTTTTTCTTATTCTGTAATTACTTTGTCTACGAATTGTGCTATACAAATAAATGTGCTTTGTCTTGCCTTACCCACAACATTAACACACACTACACACAACACTACACACTGTGAGGAGAACATGGATTGTTGTTACATCCAAAACAACCAATAACTTAAAATTATTCTTGAAGAAACAATCTAACATAAGACTAAACTTCCCACAAGCACAGGGGGTAAGGAGAAAGAAGAACAACATGTGCAGGAAGCCCTCTCTGTTTGTGGATATCCTAAATGGGCTGTCAACAAAACCAAGAGAGACAAGGACAAGAAACAAGACAACAGAGAATCAGAACCCAGGAGGAAAGGGGTAGCGATTCCTTACCTGTCCGGCGTGTCGGAAAAACTACAGAGGATTTTCAGACAATATGAAATCCCAATTTATTTCAAACCCACAAACACTTTAAGACAAAAACTCGTCCACCCAAAGGACAAAACACCGAGCCACAAACAAAGCAATGTGGTCTACTCCATTCAGTGTAGTGAAGACTGCAGTGAGCGCTACACTGGAGAAACAAAACAACCACTTCACAAGAGGATGTACCAACACAGACGGGCGTGCCAGAGAAAACCGTCATCTGCCGTACATCTTCACCTAGAAGCCACGGGCCATTCTTTTGAGGACAGTGAGGTTCAGATCTTAGCCAGGGAAAAGAACTGGTTTGAGAGGGGAGATAAAGAGGCTATTTTTGTCAAAAAAGAGAATCCTTCTCTGAACAGAAATGGTGGAGTCAGACATAATTTGTCTCCCATCTATAATTCCATTCTTAAGCCTAGATCAAGCAAACAGGGGAACAATAGGTCTAGCCAGGTCAGGGCCAGAGGTGTGAAAAACAGTCGTTGTAGGGATGAATAGGGATGGTAATCTAGACACCAGAGAAACAAAAGACTGAAACCAATGAGATAGTTTCAGAAAGTAGTTAGCTAGTTAGCTCCTCCCTGCCCAAGATATAAGCAAGTGTCTTACCAGCATTCTAATTAGAGCTGACGAAGCCTCTCGGATGAGCGGCGAAACGTTTTCGACCAAACAAACTTTGTCCAGTTGACAAATTGAATTTCTTCTTTTATCACTAAACAAAAAAGAACACACAAGTGTGACCCATAAAAGATGGAGGACTCATAAACACATGAGGAGATATAGGACACACCTGTCTGCTCCCTCAGGAGGACACATGCTAACACATGGAGTTACCAAACACACTACACACAACACTACACTACAAACAACACTACACACAACACTACAAACAACACTCCAGAATCAAGGGCCCTTTGCTCATTTGTCATCCCTCTTACCAAAACAACACAAACACATGGAAATGATACTGTTACATCTAATTGATCAAATTCTTTTCAGTGTTTTTAAAGTGCATAAGCCTTTACTACAGTCTACTACACACTCACTCAGGTGGAGCTGCACTGTGGATAAGTTTGAAGGATGGGTCAAATGCAGATGACAAATGTCTCTAAGGGGACAAGAAATACACTATATTGCCAAAAGTATTCCCTCACCCATCCAAATCATCAAATTCAGGCGTTACAATCACTTCCATGGCCACAGGTGAATAAAATCAAGCACCTAGGCCTGCGAACAATGTTCCCCCTAATTTTTAATGTGTCTGTGCAAACACACTAACTCCCTGAGCATTCCTTGGACCCCTGTGAGCGACATCCGACATGCACATGAAATTAATGAATTTCTGAAATTTGGAATTCTAGATGCTATATGTTTGCAATAAAGTAAAACTGTACATCAAAGTACAAAAAAAGAAAAAAACATTTTATTAACAGGTACTAGTAGTATATATTTAAGCATAAATTTTGATTTGTTTTTGCTTTGCACTTAGTCTTGCTCTTCTAATCAGAGGCATTGAGGAGGGAGCTTATGCGCGCTATGAGCAGGAGGAGAGAGAGCGTGAAAAGGTGCTAAGTGAGGCACGGGGAGGTAGGATGTTTTATAAAGTTTAACCTGCCCTGTGATCAGGCTTGGGGAGTAACGGATTACATGGAACGGCGTTAAGTAAAAGGATACAAAAAAAAGGTAACTGTATTCCCCTACAGTTACAAAGAAAAAGACGTACTCAGATTACAGGTACATTTAGTGAAAATGGGGATTACTTAGCAGGATTACAATTTGAAAGCATTTTATGTTATTTCATTTTTTCATTTAAAGCCGGAGGTCATATGTAGGGAAAACAGAACGTACAGCGCGCTCTGTGAAACAAACTTGCAGCGGCGCGCGCTGTGGAATACACCTGCAGCGGCTCGCACTGAACTTCACGCAGGTCGCGCACTACGGACTAAACTTGCAGCGGGCATGGTTTCAAAAAACGCATTTAGCGGGTGGAAATTTAGGGAGAATTTTATTTTTAAAGAAGACAAAGGGAAAAACATCACAGTGCAGTGCAAATTGTGCCTTCCAGCGGTTAAACACCTGTCAATGTCCAAGGATTCTACTTCCAATCTCAAGAAACATTTACAGGTAAGATCGCTAATATTAACGCTTTGATACTGACAGACCCTAAATGTCCTGCTTCAGTCATGGTGTGTGTGAATATGAGTCATTTCTTTGTCTTGATTCATTGGTAGGAGCCAGTTTCGAGTTAGCTATCGACTAGCAAACTATTAGCAAGCTAGCTAACGTTTGCGGTCACAAGTACACTTTGTGCATTTGTAGAACGATATTACAATATTTCAACATTATCTAGGCAACATAGTCATGTTAACTGATCCATGAAGACCCTTTAGACAATTCCGAGCAAAGCTGTTGTTAGATGTAGGCCAGCACGCAAGCTGGACGAACATCCTGTCCAGCTGCGGAGATCGGGCAAGATGACTGTCCCGGTAAAACTAAAACTTTAACTGAAAATATAATTTGGTTGAAGTCATAGGTGTTTAGGTGTTTGGTTTAGTGAGTGACCTTGTTTACTAGTGACTTGGCTTATAGTGAGAACAGTTGTTAAAACTACACATAGAACTGTACTTGTCCTCCTAAAAACTTTTAATTGTATTGTAATTTTCTTGTTTTCTTGTTGTTATAGGATATTTGGTGTTAAAGTAATCCAAAAGTAACTGAAAGTAATCAAGTTACATTACTTTAATATTATAGTACCGGGATTACGTTACTGAATACATATTTTAAGGAGTAACTAGTAACTGTACCGGATTACATTTCTAAAGTAACCCTCCCAACCCTGCCCTGTGATACACGCTGGGGCGCAAAGGTACACGCTGTTGCGAAAGAGCTGCGGGCGCTCGCGGCACGTGTGGTGACGTGTGGTGACGTGTGGTGTCCGCGGCTCCAGACGAGCATACGGCTCGCACACCGGTAGAAGTTTAATACGAGACACGTACTTTTGTTCTGAATACGGGACGATTCCGTTTTTCAAGGGACGGTTGGCAACCCTAAACACAACTATACATACAGTATATATACACCCAAAATCTTTCTCAACAAATTTACAGATATAAAAAAATGACCCCGCGGCTGAAAAAAAGCGGAGATCCGCATGGATGTGAGAGTTTGGTGTGGATGAACTTGACTGGATAAGAGCCAGGCCTTCTTGTCCAACATCAGTGTGTGACCTCACAAATGTGCTTCTAGAGGAGTAGTCAAAATTTCCCATAAACACACTCCTAAACGTGGACAGCCTTCACAGAAGAGTTGAAGCTGCAAAGCGTGGACCGACGTTATATTAAACCCTATGGATTAAGAATGGGATGTCACTTAATTTCATATGCGAGTCAAGGCCGGTGAGCGAATACTTTTGGCAATATAGTGTACCTTAAATTCGACATTATTAATTGCCTGTGTTCACAGATAAACATGTTCAAATAAAATACAGCTTTTAATACTAACAGTTGTAATGAAGATTTATTCTTAATGACAAAAACATTGGATATGATGGACATGTTCATTTATCGTTTGGTGTTTTGTTTCTCAAGACGATTATGCAATCAGACAGTCTCACATTTGTGTTGCCTGTCTCAATGCTGAAATTAAGTTGGTTTAAACCTAAAATGGAGCCTAAATAATGATTTGTATTTGAAATAATATTTTTTTTCCTTTGCGTTTGTCAAAGAATCCTCCATTTGCAGCACGTACAGCATTGCAGACCTTTGTCATTCTAGCTGTTAATTTGTTGAGAATCTGGAGAAATTTGACCCCACGCATCTAGAAGCCCCTCCCACAAGTTGGATTGGCTGGATGAGCACTTTGTGTGTACCATACGGTCAAGCTGCTCCACAACAGCTCAATAGGGTTTAGATCTGGTGACTAGAATACCAGCTGCCTGCTTCTTCTCTAAATAGTTCTTGCACAATTCGGAGATGTGCTTTGGGTCATTGTCCTGTTGGAGGATGAAATTGGCTCCAATCAAGCACTGTCCACAGGGTATGGGATGGGATTGCAAAATGGAGTGATAGCCTTCCTTATTCAAAATCTTTTTTACTCCTTACCAGCACCAAAGCAACCCCAGACCATCACGTTACCCCCACCATGCTTGAAAGATGGCGTCAGGCACTCTTCCAGCATCTTTTCAATTGTTCTGCATCTCACAAATGTTCTTCTGTGTGATCCAAACACCTCAAACTTCGATTTGTCCATCTGTAACACTTTTTTTCCAATTTTCCTCTGTCCAATGTTCTTTTGCCCATATTAATCTTTTTCTTTTATTGGCCAGTCTCAGATATGGCTTTTCCTTTGCTACTCTGCCCTGAAGGCCAGCATCCTGGAGTCGCCTCTTCACTGTAGATGTTGACACTGGAGTTTTGCGGGTACTGTTTAATGAAGCTGCCAGTTGAGGACCTGTGAGGCATCTATTTCTCAAACTAGAAACTCTAATATACTTATCTTCTTGCTCAGTTGTGCAGCAGGGCCTCCCACTTCTCTTTCTACTCTGGTTAAATCCTGTTTGTGCTGGTCTCTGAAGGGAGTAGTACACACCGTTGTAGGAAATCAGTTTCTTGGCAATTTCTTGCAAGGAATAGCCTTAATTTCTAAGAACAAGAATAGAATGTTGAGTTTCACATGAAAGTTCTCTTTTTCTGGCCATTTTGAGCGTTTAATCGACCCCACAAATGTGATGCTCCAAGATACTCAACCTGCTCAAAGGAAGGTCAGTTTTATAGCTTCTCTAACCAGCTAAACTGTTTTCAGCTGTGCGAACATGATTGCATATTGATTGTTTTCTAATCATCCATTAGCCTTCTGACGCAATGAGCAAACACACTGTACCATTAGAACACTGGAGTGATAGTTTCTGGAAAAGGACCTCTATACACCTATGTAGACATTTGCGGCTAGAATAGTCATTTACCACATTAGCAAAGTATAGAGTGTAATTCTGATTAGTTCAAAGTCATCTTCATTGAAAAAAAACTGCTTTTCTTTCAAAAATAAGAAAATTCCTAAGTGACCCCAATACCTACATACATACATACATACATACATACCTACATACATACATACATACATACATACATACATACATACATACATACATACATACATACATACATACATACCTACATACATACATACATACATACATACATACATACATACATACATACATACATACATTCATACATACATTCATAACATATTTTCTATAATTTACATAATTTACAAAACACACATAAACACCAATGCAAAGATGCCCTCAAGTGACTCAGAAGAATTCATATTGAGTCCCCTTTAAAAACATTTCCTCCATTACATCAGGCTCAGTTTTGCCCTCTCTTTTATCTCATTTCTGAAATAAGCATTTAATTAAACAGTGGTGCTCTGAATCAGCCTGTATTTTCCTCTCTCTGTAGCCTTTATTTAAAGCCTATATTTAGAGTGTAATTAAAGCATAGCAGTGCTGCTCTGGGCCTGTACTCACACCTGCACACAGGGGGCGCTCTAGGGCTCTGTATGGAGGGGGGCGTGTGAATTAAAAGTACAGACACATGGACTAGAAAGTACTCAACATCACAGGAAATTTCTATTTAAAGTGCCCATATTACACATGTTTAACACATAAACCCTGCAGGCAGAATTCTTCTCTCAACACAGAAAACACACACCTTCACTAGAAACATTTGGATAAATTTAGACCTGAAATTGACTATCTCTACTGAAGTAAATGTAAAAGGAGCTGTTCACTTGAAATCTATTACTGCATGACATCACAAGGTGGGACAGAACATTTTGATCTTTGGCTCTGCCTACATACGATAACCCTATACATATATGATCTGGAGTAATCACAAGCAAGTGCAGAAAAGTGAGTACTCAAGCCGCTTTGTGGTACAATTTTGTATGAAAAGCGCCTTATAAATATTTGATTGATTGATTGATTGAAGCCTGTAGTGTCACAGCCCCTCTGATCTCATCTGCCACTCCCTCAGTGGCCACCTCCTTCCCTTCCCCTTCTGGTGTTCCAGGAGTGGAGACAGGTGTGCGGGAGCCAGACTCAGCTGAACCCACTCTCCCATCATCAGGGTGTAAGAGCCAGTCAAGCCAGCTTAGCGGTGCCAGATTGTAATACTTCGTCTGTTAGTGCTCTGTTCTTGCTACATACAGTATGTTTGCCTACCTACGACTTCAATTACTTAATCTTTTGTTCATCTGCCTCAGATCTCCGTGCTCCAGTCTCCTGCTCTGACCTGCCCTGCTCCAGAGTCCTGCTCTCTTCATCATATTCCTGGATTAAATCTGTAATAAATACCAACTATTCTCCTTTGACCTGTGTCTGCTCTTGGGTTCCTCCGTTATCCGTGACATGTAGGACCATATAGGATTACTCAAGCATGCACCATTCACTCAAAATACAACTCAGACTAAGATCATGATGAGCGAAGACTGTTAAGACAGTTTCTAATGCACTGGAATATAAGTGTGTGTTAAGCACCTGTCTAAACACAAATGCATAAGTACAGTTTTAATTAACCTACAGAGAAATACAAACAACTTCAAATGAAATGCAGAGGAAGAATCCCATAAGACCAGCCACAGTACTGTAAGTACTACTGTTCAAATAAGGCCACCAAGCAGAAAGAAAGAGAGGGAGAGGGAAGGAGGGAGGGAGAGAGAGAGAGAGAGATAGAGGCTGCTGTTTGTGGTATTAATCTCTAACATACGTGTCAGTGTTGGTCAGATTACTTTGCAAAACAAATCTGATTCACTGGATTACTGGTTACTTCTTTTAAAAGTAATTTAAAGCCCCAGTGTGTAGGATTCGTGGCGCATAGGTGGATGGTGCTATTGCACTTTCTGTTTTAGCTACAGCAGACCTCGAGGGTCACCCGGGCGCGCGCACGAGCCGCACACCGCTACTGTATAAATAAAACGCGGTCCCGTTTTTTTTTTCTTTCTCATGAAAACACACATCCCCGATCATGTACCATGACACTCTACACATCAAATGAAACCTTACAGTCTCCTCTTTTTGACTATGCAATTCATTTCCCTGCACAACAATCACTCCCCGAGCACATGGGGCTTTTATACGGAAAAGCACAAAACGAGGTTAGCTTACCTTAGAATGCTTTGCACAGGTCAAACTCTGTATTTCACCATAAACTTGGTCTCAATTTGTCCGTAAGGATCCAGCGAATAAAATCCAGTAAAACAATTTAGTCCAAAACACGTGTTAGATCCATTACAACGTCTAATCCGGCAGCATGCTTGTGTTGTTTACCCAAAACCACGAGCCTTGCCGAAGGCGAAGGCGGAGCCCAAATGTCCTTCTGCGGCTCTCGTAGCACGCAGCACGCTGACAGGGGAATCCCTGTTACGCACCAGGAAGGGAGTTCCCCTGTTACGCAGCGTGGTGTGTGCTTCGTCTGTGTTTTTCCGCACTGAAAAATAGTTCCCACCCAAAATGACCAAGTCAAGCTCTCCGTGTTGATTTGCACATTTATTTGCACTCGATATGAATGCGCACTACACAGAAAGTAATTGGGAAAAGCATCGAGCAAATTAATTCCTTTTGGCCGAAATCTTTCTCTGGCGACGTTAGACTCCAGTCTAACGCGGAGTAGCTGCAGATACCGTGGCGGTCAGTGCTGACAGACCTGGACAATGGCTGCGTCACCAGAAAAACGCTTTCCACCACTTATTTTAGTCTCTGGACTGTGGGGAGATGCCCAAGTTTGACCTGGGGGTGGCATATCCCTTTAAGCCATGTTAGAGTGTTGTTACCCGGCGTTGTTTTTTGTTTCATTCATACATGTTTCAGTAATTCTGGTTTATTAGTCTGTCTACTAATCTAAGCTTAAAATGCTCTGTTCCACCTTATGATGTCATGAAGTGGTAAATTTCAAGTTAACAGCTACTCAGTAGAGATTGAAATTCAGTGCTGAAATGATCCAAATGATTACTGAAGGTGTTTAGTGTAGTTTAAACACATAGTAGAGAACTTCCTGTATCACCACAAGGTGGAACAGAGTGTTTTTCTGTTTGAGAGAAGAACTCAGCCTAAACATGCAGAGTCGGTGTGTTAAACATGTGTGAATGAAACAAAACACAGCTCTGAGTATGTTTGTGATGACAACACATAGATCAGAAAAAAAGTGTAATATGGGCCCTTTAAAAGCTCACAACAGTTTTATTATTATTATTATTATTATTTTTTGCATAATATGTCCCCTTTAACCTCTTTGCAGGGGAAATCTGTTTAATATTGCATTGTCTTTAACATACTGAGGAAGTAGGCCGGGTGGAGGAGGGGGCGGAGACTGTCATGAGAGGGCGGGACCAAGAAATGATTAATGGATCGTTCTCCTTGAACTGCCACCTTAACGTGGTGAAGTGCCCGAATGATCCCAGGGGCTACGTTGTCGGGGGCTTCCCAACGCATACAGGTTCTGGGGGACGGGTCAGACTGAGAGCTGTTCAGAAGCCTCCATGATGAGAAATAGAGCAAGGCCAGTTACGTCGCCCGGATATGGCGTTGCCGGGGCCCCACCCTGGAGGGGGGCTTGCTGGGCCTTCCCCCTGAAGATGTGAGGCCATCCTCCCATGGACCTAACATGGGAAATCCCAGGCTGCCTTGCATGATCGTTCCGATCTGAAAGACAGAGCCTGGCAACTAGGCTAAGCGAGGGCTCGCTACGCGTACTACGCGTAGTTTGTAGTTTGAACTGACAACTGACATGATTGGCTATGGGCTACGTATACGCCAAATGATAGACATTCGTAACGCCCAATAAACGGCCGTTGGCGATCGTAAACCACACCTCCACTACGAGATATTCAGTAGGTGTTCAGAGACCATATATCACTTGTGATATGGTCTGCTGTAATCCAGGCAACCATGGAAACACCACCCACAGGAGGATCGATAGGGGGCTGCTGGCAGTCAAAGGCAGTGGCCAAAACAACCGGATCTCTAGACGTGGAGACTAGCTCTGGGGACATGGAATGTCACCTTGCTGGGGGAAAGGACCCCGAGGTTGTGCAGGAGGTGGAGTGTTAATGACCTCCATGTAGAGCTTGGGCTCTGGAACCCAGCTCCTTGAGGGGGGCTGGACTCTCCATTTCTCTGGCGTTGCCCGCGGGGAGCGGTGGTGGGCTGGTGTGAGCCTGCTCATTGCCCCATTGCTCAGCCGCCGTGTGTTGGAGTTCACTCCGGTGAAGAGAGGGTTGCATCCCTGCGCCTTCGGGTTGGGCACAGGTCTCTCACTGTTGTGTCGGCCCACGGGCTGAACAGCAGCGCAGAGTACTTGGCCTTCTTGGAGTCTCTGGGAGGGGTACTGAACAGTGCACCGACCGGGGATTCCATTGTTCTACTGGGGGACTTCAACACCCACGTTGGCAATGACAGTGAGGGGTGATCAGGAGGAACGGCCTCACTGATCTGAACCTGAGCTATGTCCTGTTATTGTGCTAGCCACGGTTTGTCCATAACGAACACCATGTTCAAGCACAAGGACTTCCAGCCGTGTGTCTTGGACACTCGGGTGAAGAGAGGGGCAGAGCTGTCAACTGATAACCACCTGGTTGTGAGCTGGGTCCGCTGGCAGAGGAGGTGGTGAAGAGGGAGCTGAGCCAAAAGGCAAAGCTTGTTGCTTCCGTGATGCATCTGTGTTTATCAAATGCAGCAACCATATTGGTATAGCCCAGGGGTCAGCAACCCGCGGCTCCGGAGCCGCATGTGGCTCTTTGATCCCTCTGATGCGGCTCAGTACAGTGGTCCCTTGTTTATCGCGGGGGTTACGTTGTAAAAATAACCCACGATAGGCAAAATCTGTGAAGTAGTCAGCTTTATATTGCGTGTATAAATATGCGTGTATTTCACAGTTCCTCTGACCGAGGCGCCTGGCACCGCTGCGCTGTTGCGGGTTTTGTTGGGGAGAAAACTTGCAAACATACAGCACTTCAGAGCAGTGACGGACTGGGATCAAAAAACGTCCCTGGCATTTTGCACCTACAAGTGGCCCCGTAGACCGTGGAACGGGGGGGAGGGGTTCTACAGCTCTGCACCGTGCGCACCGGTCACACGGCTCTGGGAGTCCAGCTGAATGCACTAGGGGCGCGGAGACATGAGTCACTGGATCCGTAGGAAACGGCTCTTTTTGGGTCTGTTGAAGCCAGTTCTGAGTCTGTCCCTGGTCTTCACATCCTTCCTCATGCTCCAGAGAAGGACGCACTGGGGCTGAAAGCGGAGCCTGGTGTGGCCGGACTGCTTCTCATTCAAACACAGAACTGTAGTGAGAACGCTTCCGTGCGCTCTCAGGTGTCACACTGCTCGTGATCCAACATTTAAATATATTTGGCAAACTGAACGCATTCTGTATTGTACAGGAGACACGGCACGGAGGAGAATGACGGACAAAGACAAAGGTCTACATGTCCTTTAGCCAATCAGGACGCAGAACATAATGCGCGTTGATACACTATAAAAAAAATCTGCAAAACAGCGAGGCTGCGAAAGGTAAACCTCGATATAGCGAGGGACCACTGTATTTAAATAAATGTATTTTATTTTAGTTCGTTCATATTCAAAATGTAATTCTATGACACAAAGGCAAAAAAAAGCCGTTATATGCAGTGTTATTTCATTTTAAATTTCAAAAGGGTTTTGTGGCTCCCAGTGTTTTCTTTACTGTGTGAAACGGGTCCAAATGGCTCTTTGAGTGGTAAAGGTTGCCGAGCCCTGGTATAGCCGGATCACGTGTAGACCATGGCACCTCTCGCGAACCAAAGTATTACTACGCCCTGAAAAAAAAAAGTTCTTTATAAACCCTATCGGCATGAAAAATTGACAGGATTTTGTGACGAGAACTTTTTGCTGTAAGCTTAACATAACTCTTTTGTTTTTATGATCTGGAGATTGTGTAGTTCGGAGACGGCAGTGCGGAATTCAATTTCTGAAAGACTTTTCGTGGTTCACCTTACGGCCTAATTACTACTCTGTATGGAATAGTTAAAGCCATTTTATAGTGCAGTAAAAGCAGCTAAATGAGTGAGTGTGGGGAGGTTTATCAGAGCTGTGCAGGGCTACACACACAAGCACACACATTTACTCACACATTTACTTCTATCTATTCACTATCCTTACAAACACCAAGTATTTGCAATAGTTTTGACTCAGACAAAACATACTTGCTGTTGTGATATTTATTTAAAGAGAAACATTGGACAACAGAATGAACTTCACTAATGAGGTTTCAGAATGTGTCAGCATGGTGGTTTATAAAGGTGAGGAGAGAGAATCCAAGAGCTGGGGCCACCAGGGGCCCCGAGGAAATGACTCCCTCTACTATCTATCTGAAAAGTGGTGTGGTGAATGTGTTCTATTTGAATGATGGACTTATAGTCCATTTTTATTACTTTCACCTCACAGTAACAAGGCCCTGGGTCATGTTTGTCTGGGTTAGTTACCTCTTTTTTTAAAGGTCCCATGACATGGTACTTCTTGATGCTTTTATATGGCTCCTTAATGGTTCCCTAATACTGTAAATGAATCCTTCTTCAAAATCAACACTCAGTGCATGAGAAACAGAGATAAGATGAGAAAGAGTCATAAATATCTCTCTCAAACACTTTATTCTGGGCGTTGTTGCTTGAATGCAAATGAGGAGAAAAGAGCTGGCCAATAGTAGAGGGTGGGGGCGTGGCCAAACTCTCCGCTCTCGGCTCTGAGCTCTCAGCTGATCCACTTCTGTGTTTTTGCACGGGGGGAGAGATTTGAAGCGTTCCATTGAAAAATAAACACATTTCCACATAAAATAAAATTAAACCACTGCTGTTCAAAGGTCCAGAGGCTCAGATAAAGGACTTCCGAGCCTAGAAACACTCGCACGTGCCTCCAGGCAAATAAAAAAACGCATTTCGCATTGCCTAGCGCATTCGCGGTCTAAACTCTCTGGGCGTGATTTACAGAGACGCTGAGTACAGACAGACGGGGGTGGAGCTGCATTTGCATTTCTTTTTTCGATCTGACGTCAATAAGGTGCCTTGTTCAAAATCGCCCATTTGAGCTCCGATTTTTTGTAATGCAGAAAAGGATCGCAAATGCTCAGTTTAGACATTTCACAACTTTTAACCATGGGGGGGGGGGCTAAACAGGGTAGGGGAGCTCACATTAACGTTCAAAAACCTCAGAAAGTGAAAATTTCATGCCATGGGACCTTTAACCAAGTGCACAATAATGATTGTAGTATTCATAAAATGATGGTTCTATTAATGAACTGTTCAGTATTAATTCAGTCTTTCTTGGTGTTTTAAGGCTAATCAAGTCTTTATCTGTAATCTTTTTCAAATTTCCATTTGAACTTATTTATTTTTTCTACATCAGTATGTAGCTCAGTGGTTAGAGCAGTAAACCTCCAACCTGAAGGACAGAGGATCAGTTCCTGCTCAGACAAAATTGTGTTGTTGTGTCCTTAGGCAAAACACTTTGTATAAAAATGGTGTGTGTTGGGCTGAAGGTGCAGATTGGTAGTCTTGCTTTTGTCTAAGTAATGACACAGTGTAGAGCTTTACTTAATTTATTTAGTTTATTTATGAGACAGGGACAGTGCACAACCTACATTCACCTTAACAGGAGAGATGCTTTGTGCAGGTTGTAGCACCAGAGCTAATTTCCCTAGGTTAGATGGGGAAAATTGAAGTGCCCATAGGAAACCCACCCAGACATGAGGAGAACATGCACACTCCACACATCGAATCCGGAACTTTCTTGGTTTGGGTCGGTTTGGACAGACTTGGACTGGTTTGAACTAGTTTGAACTGGCTTGAACTAGTTTGAACTGGTTTTGACTGGTTTGGACTGGTTTGGACTGGTTTGGACTGATTTGGTTTGAAGCAGTTTGGAGGAGTTTGGAGCGGTTGTGGCCGGTTTGGACAGGTTTGGACTGGTTTGAACTGGTTTTGACTGGTTTGGACTGGTTTGAGCAGGTTTGGACTGGTCTGGACCAGTTTGAATGGGTTTGCATTGATTTGGACAAGTGTGGACTGGTTTGGGGCAGGATCATTGTGGACTGCAGAGGGCCAAGGGCGATGTTAGCCTGGTATTTTGATTTTTCATTTCCCTCGGCCTCCTCACACCTGTTGTGATCTGAATATGCAGATGAGCCCATGTGCAGCTGAAATCAAGACTCTGCTCTCTCGTGACTGCACAGAAATCAGCCTCATTCTATCTTATTTGAGGGGTTGGAAAAGAATACATGAACAGGATGCGTTATGTCATCAGACTTAAAGGAAAAGTAACGTTTTTTACAATTTGAGCCTTATTTCGGTAATAAAACAAGTTGTTTTACTCACCCATAGCACTTTGGTGTCATATGGAGCATTTCCGGAGATGTTTTAGATTAGCGTTAGGCTAACGCTGTTCTCAGCTCCCGGGACCCAAACATGGAATGCAAAGCTGTAAACTATGGATAAATCTCGGATTACAGGCCACTTTTGATTCAAATGAAATCGTAGACTAAAGACATCGAGCTTCTATGATTTGAAAAGTGCTAAAGTTTGTGTTATTTGGAGCCCGCACGGGGCATATTACATGCTCGGGGAATGCCCAGAGCTATGGCTATAATTCGCGCTAGGCTAACGGCGTTAGCCTAATGCTAATCTAAAACATCTGCGGAAATGCTCCATATGACACCAAAGTGATATGGGTGAGTAAAACAACTTGTTTTATTACTGAAATAAGGCTCAATTGTAAAAAAATGTTACTTTTCCTTTAACTATCTACTATCTATGGAGACAAAGTAATGCCACCAGGCCAAAGTTACCGGTCAGATCTATGGAATGTTTACCAACATTCATCCTGTCAATGTTGGTAAAGTGTCTTGCTCAAGGACACAATGGTAGCACTGGACAGAAGTTATAGCAGAGTGGTTAAAGCAAAGTAGTTAGAGAAGAGTAGTCAGAGAGGAGCCGTTTTAGCATGGTAGTTAAAGCAGAGTAGTTATATCAGAGTAGTCAGAGCAGAGTAGTTATAGCAGAGTAATTAGATCAAAGTAGTTAGAGCAGAGTAGTCAGGGCACAGTAGTTTTATCAGAGTAGTTATCGCAGAGTAGTTTTAGCATAGTAAGGGCAGAGTAGCAGCAGTGGAACATAAAGAGACAATGATAAAAGGAGAAGTTCAATTTGTCAACTGGACAAAGTTTGTTTGGTTGAAAACGTTTCGCCGCTCATCCGAGAGGCTTCGTCAGCTCTGGTTATTGTACTGGTTAGACACTGCTTATATCTCGCTGCCAGGAGGCGCGTCCTACACTGAAAAAGCTCTGAAAACGATCCCCCTAATCTGTCTCTTTGTTTTTCAAATTACTCTAGCGACTAGTTTCGTCCCCCTATTCAACGTCTAACGACCCTCTCCACCCCTCTGCCCTGGATTGTCTGCCCTAATGTTTCTTTGTCTGTTTTGACTTGGTTCTTAAACCAAGGGGTGGAGGAGTGGAGAGGGTCGTTAGACGTTGAATAGGGGGACGAAACTAGTCGCTAGAGTAATTTGAAAAACAAAGAGACAGATTAGGGGGATCGTTTTCAGAGTTTTTTCAGTGTAGGACGCGCCTCCCAGCAGTTAGATATAAGCAGTGTCTAACCAGTACAATAACCAGAGTTGACGAAGTCTCTCGGATGAGCGGCGAAACGTTTTCAACCAAACAAACTTTGTCCAGTTGACAAATTGAACTTCTCCTTTTATCATGGATTCTACCTGGACGACTGAGGGACTTTTCACGCATAAAGAGACAATCTTCAAATGAGATGTGTTTTACAGAACTGCGCGTATGGCTTCCACTTCCCATTGTAATTCCACCAGCAAACACACATCCATCAGGACTGTGCATCGCCGGAAGAGAAGAGACGAAGAGGGAGGAGAGAGAGAAGACAGGGTGAGAGAGGGGAGGGGAGAGGGGAGGGGTTAGTCTTCAGAAGAAGCAAGGCAAAAGACTTGAAAATAGAAGAGAAGAAAAGAAGAGGGGGTGGAGGGAAAGATGTCTGTGCTTTTTTTCTCTGGATTTCTGACTAAAGATTTTGAATTTAAAGCGGATCTATACTGCAAAATCGCCTCTTTAGAGCTTTTAATCATGCTATGATTACTTCTTCTCACCACTTACTCACCCAAAGTTGTATCTGGAGTGATTTGTGCATGTTTGGGTCATCTTTAATCACTTATTTTCAAGATGCCATTTTGCTGATCTACCCCAGTTTTCACTGCTACCGTTAGCGGACTTGATTCTTGTATTAAATCCTTTTAGATGAATATTGAGATTTAAAATGTCCAAATTTTAACATCTTAATGATCCACGGTGTCATAGATTATCATTATATAGCAGACACAAGCGCAGTATGTCTTTTTTTAACCACAGTTTCTCAGATTGTTCTGTGGTTGTGACGCTTCGGCCAATCAGAGTCAAACATTAGTCATGATGTTCTGCCTTTGCCTCATCTTTTTCAGTGAGAGCCGTCCAGACTGATAATGAGCAGTTCATTCAGAGAGCTGAGTGTACCATGTGACCTGCTGTATTCATAAAAATCACACAGTTCTGACTGGTTTTGTGCGGGTTTTACTGGTTTGAAATGGTTTTAAAGTGGCTTCATCTGCACAAGTCCTTCAATAACGCCCTGAATCACCACATGCAAATGAGCTACTATTGAGGGTGGGAGAGAGAGAGGGAGGAGAGAGAGAGAGAGAGAGAGAACAGAGAGAGAAAGTGAGAGAGCGAGAGAGAGAGGGAGCATGAGAGATGCAATAAAAGGGGAGGGAGAGAGGGGCGAGGCAAAAGAACAGAGCAAGAAGAGAAGGAAGAGGGAGAGAAAAGAGGAAGAGTGGAGTGAGAGAGAGAGAGAGAGACAGCAAGATAGAGAGGGAAGGAAGATCAAGAGAAAAGAAGAGGGCAAGAGGAAGAAGAGAGGGAAAGGGGGATGAGAGAGTGGAGACAAGAGAGAGAAAAGAAGACAGAGCACATGGGCAAGAGGGAGAGAAAGAGAGATAAGAAATGGAGGGAGAGAGAGAAGAGACAGAGCATGTGGGGAAGAGAGAAAGAGAAGAGAGGGAGAAGAGAGAGAGTCATAATAGTTCATAGCTTCAGGGGAGGGGCCGCTCTGCCAACTTGGAGACAACAGAATAGAAAAAGACGCAGTATAACAATATTCACAAACATATTACGACAAAAACAATTAAACACACGGCGTCTTTTTGGTTGGTGACAAACGGGAGGGTGGGGAGGGGAGCAGTCCAGAATACTAATTAAATTGATTGAAAACTGAAGCAGAGGCGAACATTACTAAATAGACAGGGAAGAGTGTTTACATAATACATGTCAGAGTGAGCCGAATTGATATGTCCATTGTTTATAGTGTGCTGTGATAAGGATGCAGCTGTGACCTTGGAAGTGTTTGTGCAGGAGGAGCACAAGTCCAGTTGATTCAGATTTTCAAGGAGAATTAATTACACTGACGGGGGAATAATTTAACATAATCGATACATTATTAGAACCCAGGCGAACGGACAATTAGCCCGAACCCTGGTTTTGCCAGGCCCCCCAACTTAATGCCACCAAGCAGGGGTGTGCGACACCCAGTCCTCCCTCCTGGCACGTATGAATGCGGACTGAGCCGCTGTTCCGCACAGTTCCACAAACATTATTCGTAATGGTATCTGAGTGCCAGAGGGGTTTCCACAGATTGGAGATGGTACAGTCCGCAGTCTGTGTCATCCCCCAGGCCAATTCAGATGTCCTGCCATCAACAATCCAATAGTTAATGGCGGCACGGTGGCTGAGTGGCTAGCACTCACGTTTCACAGCAAGAAGGTTCCGGGTTCGATCCCCGGGTTGCCCAGGCCTTTCTGTGTGTGTTCTGTGTGGAGTTTGCATGCATGGTCTGGGTTCGATCCCCGGGTCGCCTGGGCCTTTCTGTGTGGAGTTTGCATGTTCTCCCCGTGTCTGGGTGGGTTTTCTCCGGGCACTCCGGTTTCCCCCATCAACCCAAAACATGCACCATAGGTAAATCCTCCAGCTGAGGTCCTGACCAAACCGAAGCAAGAAGATCATGGAGATGGTCCCCGGGCGCAGAAGTGTGCTGCCCACTGCTCCTAATATATGTACTGTATATATATATATAGGATGGGTTAAAATGCAGAGAAGAATTTCTCCAGTGTGAGATCAATAAAGTCACTTTTTCTTCTTCTTCTTCTAATAGTTCTGTGTCCTCTAGGAACAGCGGTGCCAGGCACACAACATTCCAATTGCGTCCCTCGTGTATCCGGCAGCGAGTTCCGCCGGGACTGTCAAGCTCTCCGGACCAACACTCCTCCGTGAAAAAACTGTGCCAATTGCATTGAGGGACCAGCTTATCAATTCCATAATTTGGGATTTTGAAAATCTGTTCCAAACAGGAGAAAAGAGACAAGACGAGAGAAGAAACATGTTCACTCTCCACAACAGCTAGAACAGAAAAAGAGAGATAACAAAGGGAGGGAGAGAGAGAAGAGACAGAGCACGTGGGGAAGAGAGAGAGAGAGAGAAGAGAGGGAGAAGAGAGAGAGAAAGGGAAAGAGATAAGAAAGGGAGGGAGGAGAGAGAGCATGTGCTTCCTCGTCACATGTCTCTCTCACAACATGGCAGCTGATGGAGGAGGAAGAAGGTGAGGAAGAGGCGGCAGTCCGGGCTGTAGCGCTGCTGACTCACGTTAGATGATGGCGCGTGTAGATGATGCAGCACAGACTGACAGGTCACAGGTCAAGGCTCAGTCTGCTGTGTACTCCAGGCAGAAGAGAAGAAGGGAGAAGAGGGTGGAGGGAGGGAGAACCAGGGGCATTGACACCCGCAGCTGATCAACGTTCCTTGGGAAGTGACGCTAATTAGAGGCACTGCTCTGTCTGAGGGTTTGTTAGTCTTTAATCTGAGTTTTATTTTAACACAATGTAACCATAAAGAATTGACTTAGCTGGAACTACAACAGGCGAGCTGATTTGTCCCTCTCGAATAACATTACAATCACAAGCTAGCCAACAGTTTTTCAGTTAGTCGCGCTCTTTTCCCTGTTCTGTCGACTGTTTGAAATCAACCTGCCGATTCACTGAAGATGGAAATGAGCCATGTTAACTACAGTCTTTCCATTTTTTATTAAAAATGTCATGTCATGTCAACCGGAAAAAGGTGGTTTGCCCTCTCTGGGTGGGTGGGGAGTCCTTGCCTCAAGTGGAGGAGTTCAAGTATCTCGGGGTCTTGTTCACGAGTGAGGGGAGGATGGAGCGTGAGATTGACAGGCGGATTGGTGCAGCGTCGGCAGTGATGCGGTCGTTGTACCGGACCGTTGTGGTGAAGAGGGAGCTGAGCCAAAAGGCGAAGCTCTCAATTTACCGGTCAGTCTACGTTCCTACCCTCACCTATGGTCATGAGCTTTGGGTAATGACCGAAAGGATGAGATCGCGGATACAAGCGGCCGAAATGAGTTTCCTCCGTAGAGTGGCTGGGCGCACCCTTAGAGATAGGGTGAGGAGCTCAGTCACACGGGAGGAGCTCGGAGTAGAGCCGCTGCTTCTCCACGTGGAGAGGAGCCAGCTGAGGTTGCTCGGGCATCTGTTCCGGATGCCTCCTGGATGCCTCCCTCGGGAGGTGTTCCGGGCATGTCCCACCGGGAGGAGGCCCCGGGGAAGACCCAGGACCCGTTGGAGGGACTATGTCTCCCGGCTGGCCTGGGAACGCCTTGGGGTCCCCCCGGAGGAGCTGGAGGAAGTGTCCGGGGTGAAGGAAGTCTGGGAGTCCCTGCTTAGACTGTTGCCCCCGCGACCCGGCCCCGGATAAGCGGAAGAAAATGGATGGATGGATGTCATGTGTTATATGTGCTGTCCCTTTACAAATTAATACAATAAGGAAAATAAGGATAGTTATAGCCTGGCTGCTCAATTGGTTGCCCTTAGTAACATACAAGGCCTATAACCTACAGTATATATAAATATAATAGCTGGTATATAATGGTCCATCCTCCCGTGTACCCACCGCCCACAGGAGGATCCAAAGGGGGTCGGTGCGAGGAGATTTGGGTGACAATTGAAGGTAGGGGCCTTGACGACCAGATCTCCGGACATGGAGACTAGCTCTGAGAGGAGCTGGAGGAAGTGTCCGGGCTGAAGGAAGTCTGGGAGTCCCTGCTTAGACTGTTGCCCCTGCAACCTGGCCCTGGATAAGCAGAAGATGGATGGATATAATGGTAACAGGATCTATGAATCACTCTTATTATGACTACAAGTACTACAAGGAAGTGATGAGGGAGAAGCAGTACTACAGGGTTAAAAGTTTAAAGTGTTCCCTTTAAAGGTACACTATGCAACTTTCTGGAGGCAGCACATCACATGCATCATTCCATGTAAATAGTAAGTTAAAACCATAATTCAGAACATTCTCCATGGAGACAGATATGCTTTATATTATACCATACTGTGGAATATTAAAGCCAAAGGGAACCACATTTCCATGGAGGAGGTCTATTTTTGTCTCAAAAGTTACACATTGTGGTTTTAAGAACCTAAATTTAAAAAAAATTTAAATGAAATACAATTTGTAGCACCATATACTAGAAGGGCAGGTTCAGTGGAGTGTACCATTCCCAGTGCCGCTATAATAGGTTTAGTATCCATCACTTAATCACAGTGACACTAATGACTTCACACAGACACAGCTGGATGACGTGTCTTGCCCAAGGACACAACAGTGTAGGTAGTGGGAATCAGACTGCCAACCAAAGTTACAGTAACAGGTGAACATTTATAACCTCCCACATCATCTTCCCTTAAAGAACACGCGATGCATTTTTCCGGCTTTAATTCTCTTTTAAACATGCTTTTGATCACCTTGGGATCAGTACTTCGCATTTTCAAACTTCCAATAATGTCTAAAAATATACTTAATAAACGACACCTCCATTCCCAGTGAGGCATTTAGGCACTGGATCTCCCTATGCTGTAGGGATAGAGCCATGGGTTATTGTGAATAACCCAGTGTGAATGAAACAAAATACTTTCAGTGGGATGCCCCTTATAGAAGTTATAAGTAAGAGGGGAAATTCTTTTGTTCTGTGTGACTCACATCTGGCAATCTGAATTCGCCCGGACCTTTTTTCTGTAATTGGCTTATACTCTGTTTTTGTCTAATAAACAGGATTTACATGAGCAGAGTTTGTTTTGGTTCTTTCATCAAAACATTGAAAGAGACTTCACCACAGTATCACAACTGACCCTGTGTCTCCAGAGCTTTAACCTGCAGATAGAGGACACATCCAAGCAAAACACCAAATTATAAGATGAATAAATGGGACATTGTGTGTTTTTGTAATTAAGAATACATTTTGTTATTAACAGTACATCAGTATTTTAATTGTTATTGCTATATATGTTTACCTCATATCTGGTACAAGGTAGAGCACAGCATGAAGGACTTTTAAACCAGATGCCCAGCCTGTGCTGTCACTAACAGATGCCTTACCCAACATAACATATGCAACTCCAGAGAGATTGAACCGACTACCATCTGGTTGAAGGGCGCACACTTAGGAAAAGATTACCACTGACAGAAACACTGTTCTCTCTAACACACACACACACACACACACACACACACACACACACACACACACACACACACACACACACACACACACACACACACACACATTCATCATAAAAATAACCATTTCTTTGATTGACAGCTCAGAGTCCTCCTCTCTCCTTGGCCTCATTTTGTCAATGTGTGTGTGTGTGTGTGTGTTGTGTGTGTGAATGTATTCTTTTTTTTAAATTCTTTTTATTTAAAAGAGACAATGCATATTCATGAACATACAGTAAATACGCCAGAATTAGCCCAAAGGTACTTTATATCTGGTCTCGAGCAGGTCAGAGAGATAAAAGCAACATGAAACAACTTCACACAACAGACAAACTCATAGAACAAACATGATAGAAATACCACAATAAGACACAATCATGACATACAACACTGATATTTACATAGAAGCATTAGTGTTATTATTAGAAACATTTTATTATTAGAAACAGAAACATTATGTGTGGGGACTCCAATCTGTAGCCTACCAAAAATTAGGACTCTATGAGGTAAACCCTTTAATATTGGATCAACAACATGGTTAAAGTGCATAATATGCACTTTATGACAGGTTTTCAATTTGGTTTGGCTCGATTCAGCTAAGTGACAGTTTGTGTAAAGTAGAAAAATACAGGAGTTGTAAACTGGACTCCCTCTGTCTACGTCATCAACACAGAAAATTCTGCAATAAACATGTTGAGATAATGTACATGCAAGGAACACATTTTTCTGTCAGTTTAGTCTAATTCTACCCCTCCTTGAGCCGCCACCTTAACGTGGTGGAGGGGTTTAAGTGCCCGAATGATCCTGGGAGCTATGCTGTCGGGGGCTTTATGCCCCTGGTAGGGTCACCCAAGGCAAACAGGTCCTGGAGGACGGGTCAGACTAAGAGAAGCCCTTATGACGAATTCTAAAACAAGGCCAGATACATCACCCGGATTGGCCCCACCCTGGAGCCAGGCCTGGGGTGGGTGCCCACCAACGAGCACTTGGTGGCCGGGCCTTCCCCCATGGGGCCTGGCTCAGCCCAAAAGAGCGACGTGGGGCCGTCCTCCCGTGTACCCACCATTCGTAGGAGGATCCATAAGGGGCTGTTGAGAAGAGATCTGGGTGGCAGTCCAAGGCGGGGGCCTCGGCGACTGGATCTCCGGACATGGAGACTAGCTCTGGGGACATGGAATGTCACCTCGGGGGGGAAGGAGCCTGAGCTCGTGTGGGAGTGTTATCAACTAGATATAGTCGGCCTCACCTCCACTCACAGCTTGGGCTCTGGAACCCAACTCTTTGAGGGGGGTTAGACTCTCCATTTCTCTGGCGTTGCCCACGGGGAACAGCGGCGGGCTGGTGTGGACCTGCTCATTGCCCCACAGCTCAGCCGCCGAGTGTTGGAGTTCACCCCGGTGAACGAGAGGGTCGCGTCCCTGCGCCTTCGGGTCGGGGACAGGTCTCTCACTGTTGTGTCCGCCTATGGGCCGAACAGCAGTGCAGAGTACCCGGCCTTCTTGGAGTGCCTGGGAGGGGTGCTTGACAGTGCACTGACCGAGGACTCCGTTGTTCTCCTGGGGGACTTCAACACCCACGTGGGCAACGACAGTGACACCTGGAGAGGGGTGAATGGGAGGAACCGCCTCCCTGATCTTAACCCGAGCAATGTTCTGTTATTGGACTTCTGTGCGAGCCACAGTTTGTCCATAACGAACACCATGTTCGAGCACAAGGGTGTCCATCAGTGCACGTGGCACCAGGACACAATAGGACGGAGGTCGATGATCGACTTTGTTGTCGTGTCATCTGACCTCCGGCAGCGTGTCTTGGACACTCGGGTGAAGAGAGGGGCAGAGCTGTCAACTGAGGTTGTGAGTTGGGTCCGCTGGTGGGGGAGGAAGCCGGAAAGACCTGGTAGGTCTCATGGTGAAGAGGGAGCTGAGCTAAAAGACAAAGCTCTCGATTTACCGTCGATCTATGTTCCTCCCCTCACCTATGGTCATAAGCTCTGGGTAATGACCGAAAAGACAAGATTGCGGATACAAGCGGCCGAAATGAGTTTCCTCCGCAGAGTGGCTGGGCGCACCCTTAGAGATAGGGTGAGGAGCTCAGTCACACGGGAGGGGCTCGGAGTAGAGCCGCTGCTTCTCCACGTTGAGAGGAGCCAGCTGAGGTGGCTCGGGCATCTGTTCTGGATGCCTCCTGCCGGGCATGTCCCACCGGGAGGAGGTCCCTGGGAAGGCCCAGGACACGCTGGAGGGACTATGTCTCCCGGTTGGCCTGGGAACGCCTTGGGGTCCCCCCAGAGGAGCTGGAGGAAGTATCCAGGGAGAAGGAAGTCTGGGAGTCCCTTCTTAGACTGTTGCCCCCGTGACCCGGCCCCGGATAAGCGGAAGAAAATGAAATGGAGTCTAATTCTAACATGCGTTAATATGCATTTGCATTTAATATGCAGGTTTTGGTTGCATTATGGTTACTTGGTAACAGTGATGGAATTACCTCTACATATGTCATATCTGCTCCCCGTGTCCATCCAGGAAGTCAAATTATGAAGTTCACAAAAAAGAAAAGAATTAAGTAAGCAAATTTTAAGTATAATGATTTTCACCAACTCAGAACTGTTGTACGACCAAAGATGAGCTGTTACCACCCGAGTCATTGGAGTCTTGGTCTCAGAGTGAGCCCTCCTGTTTGTCAAACATGTGACCAACAGTGAACACAAGCACTCCTCAGTAACAGCAGAAAAATTCCTCCATCAATGAGACCATCTCTCCCCTTCTGTTTTAATTTCCAGTCAAACGCCAAAACACCACCAGCATACAGCACTTGCCTTAGATAAACTGTACAACTTCACTGACTTTACTTTATAAGACTAAGCAAATTGTTGTGGCCGCCAGGCTTAAGGTTAAGATTAGGCTCCAAAAAATGAATGTCAGTGTATGTTGTGTCCTCACGAAGCATGGAAATGTGGGTGTGCGCTGCAGCCTCTCATTGAAATGTTATTTAGTCGACCAATTAGATGCAAGAACAGCAGGTGAGCCCCCAGCACTATCCAATCAATGACCTTAATCCTGCTTAATCAACCCATTAAGATTCTATTATGGCCCCCCACACCACCGCACTGCAGCAGACCACACCAGCATGCCCCAGCCATCCCAGCATGCACCGGGGCACAGGAGCGGGGGAGACTGAGGCAGTGTTCATCTAATCAACACATTCTGCAGTGTAGATGTAGAAGAACTCTCCAGAAGGAATGCTCATGTTCTGATCATTAGTGACTATAGGTCCAGTGTCCAGCTATTTGTGCTTACCACATCACAACAACTTTTAGAAATCTTTAAAACATAAGTAAAAATTGGGAGTAATAAATATAAGTAAAAACTAGGAGTAATAAATTGAAGTAAAACTAGTCGTCTGCCATTCTTGCCTGCATGCACTTTTCT
The DNA here is from genome assembly GCA_036785185.1 of Paratrypauchen microcephalus. Classification (NCBI taxonomy): domain Eukaryota; kingdom Metazoa; phylum Chordata; class Actinopteri; order Gobiiformes; family Gobiidae; genus Paratrypauchen; species Paratrypauchen microcephalus. The sequence continues at coordinate 6,947,077 of JAVJIX010000033.1, forward strand.
TTCTTGTTCAAACTGTCCCTACCTGGAGCTACTGTGAAGTAAATTTCTCTTGCGTGAGATCAATAAAGTCTTATCTTATCTTATCATAGTTTCGAGTAGATGAGGACGCCAGTGCGCATGTGCGGAGTGTGCTCTCAGCTCCCGGGACCCAAACATGAAACGCAAAGCTGTAAACTATGGATAAATCTCGGATTACAGGCCACTTTTGATTCAAACTAAATCGTAGACTAAAGACATCGAGCTTCTATGATTTGAAAAGTGCTAAAGTTTGTGTTATTTGGAGCCCGCACGGGGCATATTACATGCTCGGGGAATGCCCGAAGCTATGGCTATAAGTCGCGCTAGGCTAATGGTGTTAGCCTAACGCTAATCTAAAACATCTCCGGAAATGCTCCATATGACACCAAAGTGCTATGGGTGAGTAAAACAACTTGTTTTATTACCGAAATAAGGCTCAAATTGTAAAAAAAAGTTACTTTTCCTTTAAGATCTTATCTTATAATAACGAGGAGGAAAAACTAGGAGGAAAAATGGGAGTAATATATAGCAGTAGAAACTGGGAATAAAACTGGGAGTAGTATACAGGAGTTTATAGGAGTAAAAACTAGAAGTAGTAAAATTGTGATCCTATTGTTACCTCCTAGAAACATTTGAGTTTTGTTTTGTTTCATTCACACATGTTTGAGTAAACCTGCATTATTAGTCTGTCTACATCTCCAAAGCTCAAAATGCTCTGTTCCACCTTGTGATGTCATGAAGCGATAGTTTTCAAGCTAACAGCTCCTTTTACTTTTCATTCAGTAGAGATTGGCAACTCCAGGGCTGAAATGATCCAAATGATTCTAGTCAATGTGTGTGGAGTGTCAAGTGTTTTCAGTTTGTGTTAAACATGTGTGAATGAGACAAAACACAACTCCAGGCGTGGTAGTAGCAGCATAAGCAAAAAGAACATGACTGACCATTTGGAGTCGTATGGCTCTGTTAGCGTAGCAGGTGACATTCTCTTTAGAAATGTTACATAGTACACCTTTAATGAAGCTGTACCTGATTTTTTTCTTTTCATATAACAAAGTATATTGTGTCTTGCCCCAGTACAGATATAGCTCTTGAGGTCAAAAAGAGACCACTGTGTACTGTCTGAATCCAATCATGTATACAGTATAATATATTTAGATCACCGTGTTACCTTTTATTGTCTTGAAAATGCTATATTTGAAAACAATGTATTAAAGATCCCATAACATGGTACTTCTTGATGCTTTTATATGGCTCCTTAATGGTTCCCTAATACTGTAAATCAGAGGTCTTCAACAGGGGGGTCGCGACCCCTAGGGGGGTCGCGGAGGTACTGCAGGGGGGTCGCGAAATCTTTTGATTTCACTTCAAAATAATATAATTTTATATTTTATAGTGTAAAATACAGTATTAACCTGTGTATTATTTCCTTGTATTGGATGTACCATAACAGAGTAGCAATGTTTATACATGACACTAAGCTCAATTTAATATAAAACACAATTCTATGCCGTATATATAGTAGGGGGTCCCTGGCCCAGTTCGCCATCTGTTTGGGGGTCCCTGGCCTGAAAAACGTTGAAGACCCCTGCTGTAAATGAATCCTTCTTCAAAATCAACACTCAAAGTGTACACAGTCAGAGTCAGAATATCTCTCTCTGAACAACTCATTCTGGGCCTTGTTGCTTGAATGCAAATGAGAAGGACACAGATAGGTTAGAGGAGCGGGTGGGGGGCCAAATGCACCGCTGGTTCCTTGTTACTGTGCGCTGTCTCCCTTTTAAGCGCGGAGGAAGAAAGGAGAGAAATTTCAATGAAAAAACACATTTTCACAGAAAATAAAATTAAACCACTGCTGTTTCAGAGGTCCAGAGGGTCGGGTAAAGGACTTCCGAGTCTAGAAACACTCGCACGTGCCTCCAGGCAAATAAAAAAACGCATTTCACATTGCGTAGCTCCTTCGCGGTCCAAACTCTCTGGGCGTGATTTCCAGAGACAGGGGGTGGACATCCAGACGGTGGTGGAACTGCATTTGCATTTCTTTTTTCGATGTGACGTAACATAGTTGCCTTGTTCAGAATCGCCTGTTTGAGCTGTGTTTTTTTCTAACGCAGAAAAGGACCGCAAATGCTCAGTTTAGACATTTTGCAACTTTTAGCCATGGGGGGGCCCTAAACAGGGTAGGGGAGCTCACATTAACGTTCAAAAACCTCAGAAAGTGAAAATTTCATGCCATGGGACCTTTAACATCTTTATATTATAACATGTTTAATTTCTGACACTGTGAGGATGGTTTGAATAGTGCCCAAGAGAGATCTCTAGATTAGTCAGACATACATGGATGAGATCTAAATCCTGTTCAGGTGTGTTTTTGATGAGGGAAGAATATTATAACATGACAGAAAGCTCAAAGAAAATTATTTTGCACAGTACAACACTTTAAAGGTGCACTGTGTTCTAGTTGAAGGTCCGGCACTTACTTGTCTCCATGGAGATGCTATTACTTTAGCTGGAATGGCATGAAACTACTAATGTATCTCTACAGAGACAGGTGCCAGCACCAGGCCAAGTTGCAGGTGATATCTGTGGAAAAGCAGCCCTACTCACACTAGGAATACATGTTTTACAAGGTATTTTAAGTAATAACAACACCAGCAACTGAATAAAGAGATACAATGACATAATTATTGTCAAACATTTTTCCAATAAACCTTAAAAAGACTGTTTCTCATGAACAGTAACCCAGCCCAGCCTCAAACAATGCAGCAGCAGCAGCAGTAGAGTATGTGTGAGGAATACAAAGAGCCCACTAAGGCTACGTTCACACTGCAGCCTGAAACGACCCAAATCCGATTTTTTTGCCTCTATGCGACCTGTATCTGATCTTCTAATGACAGTGTGAACGACACAGATCCGATTTTTTCAAATGCGATCCAGGCCACTTGGATATGTGGTCCTAAATCCGATACATATCCGATCTTTTGACATGCGACTGCAGTCTGAACGGCCAGGTCGCATTCATCCGACCTGAGTGTGTTTCCTCCAATGAGAGTGGTACAAGTAGGCGTTCACAAATGTGCACAAATGTTCTTCTCGTCATGCGAAAATAGCATATAAACTCGTATCAGTGAAGCGGCGAAGCGCGTAGCAATCTCACCCCTCCTGCCTGTGACTCCGCACCCACATGTTCCTTTCTGCAGACGTTGCTGCCACTGCCCCACAAAACGCTGTGGCCAATAAACCTCGTCCTTCTCCTTCTCCGTCTCCTCCTTAAAACAAATAAGCTGTACATGTTTTGGCTCCGGCACGAAAGCAACTTTAGGCTACTTCCGTAAACATTGAGCGCGTTCGCTGCGTGTGACGTCATCGTGTCCTCCAAGGCGCATGCGGGACACTTTTGGGGAGTTTAGCGTTCACACTGGAGATCACATACAATTCGCATTTAACTGGAAATGTGAACGGCCTCGCAAAAAAATCGGATTTCACAAAAAAATCGGAATTGAGCATTAAGCCCTGCAGTGTGAACGTAGCCTAAGAGCCTGCAGCACTGTTATACTGTGTGTGTGTGTGTGTGTGTGTGTGTGTGTGTGTGTGTGTGTGTGTGTGTGTGTGTGTGTGTGTGTGTGTGTGTGTGTGTGTGTGTGTGTGTGTGCGTGTGTGTGTGTGAGTGGGTGAAATAGTGCTCAATAGCACAATGGCAGCACACTCTACTGGTAGTGAGGAGCAAAGATCAAACCTTCAACTCCTGGGTTAGTGGGCAATTGTTGACTGAAACTTAGCTACAGCCAGTACTCGAGTTGAGGGGGGATGGGGGGGGGGTAGTCAAAATCATCCCTCTTCTAAAATGGGCATCCCTTCTTCCATCCCTTATGACATTTTATCAATCAGGCATGAAAATCCCTCAACTTTTGGCGAATTTCGCCGTTTTTAAGTCAAAATGGCCAGTGCCCAAGAGCCAATCATAGGCCGAACTGCGCTCCAGCTTCCAATCATGTTGCAGCATAATTACGCACCGATACGCGCTCCCGCCAATCATGACGATTGCCGCTGTTGTGTTTGCGCCTGTTCGCCGATCAGCTGTGAGCGAGCCGCGTGAATGTTTACGCGGCATTTCCAAGAGAAGAAGAATCCTTAACTTGCTACGTTAATGCTACGTAAGAAGGAACTCTCGCCTCAGGACACGGGATACGTTCGGGATTATGTCCTTTTCTCCGGAGCTCCGGATTATTAAAGACAACACGGCAAACTGTTAGAATGGATCTGACCGCATTCTTATGGGTGAGTCATATTATCAGATTATTTCTGCATCTATTTCGGCACTAAACCAGGACTAAACCAAGACTAAACCAGGTCTAAACCAGGACTAAACCAGGACTAAACCAGGACTAAACCAGGACTAAACCAAGACTAAACCAAGACTAAACCAGGACTAAACCAGGACTAAACCAGGTCTAAACCAGGACTAAACCAAGACTAAACCAGGTCTAAACCAGGACTAAACCAAGACTAAACCAGGACTAAACCAAGACTAAACCAGGTCTAAACCAGGTCTAAACCAGGACTAAACCGGGACTAAACCAAGACTAAACCAGGTCTAAACCAGGACTAAACCAGGTCTAAACCAGGACTAAACCAGGTCTAAACCAGGTCTAAACCAGGTCTAAACTAGGACTAAGCCAGGACTAAACCGGGACTAAACCAGGACTAAACCAAGACTAAACCAGGACAAAGGTGTGTGTGTGTGTGTGTGTGTGTGTATCCTGTGTATTATTGAATTATTGAATGATTATATGGGTCCCCCCCGTTGGTGAAAAATTTCACCAACTCTCACAGACCAGATATAAGTTTTGCTTTGAAGGTAAAGCTAACAACAGCTAGCATGCTAATGCTGACTTCCTGATTATCAGACAATAAAATGCTTCCTGATTAGATGCAGACAGCACTAGTGTTGTCATAATACTAAAATTTTAATTTGATTTTGATACCAAGAAATACACTTGATACTCATTACAGATCCGATACCACAGTGATAATAAAAATCTTTCTCTAAACAAAAGAAGAATGTGATTTTCAACATTAAATGGTAATACTTTTTATTTTCTATGTGTAATCTGTCTAATCCCTCTGTAGTCCATGGGCATATACTAGTCTGTTCTGATACAGCTCAAGATCATTCTAAAGACATCCAGGTTCATTTCTGTCCTTTCAATGGGACTTTTTTAGTATTGATACTTAATCAGATGGGTATGTAATTTTGATTCCAGTTTTAGTATCGATTAGTATCTTATTTTCTATACTTTTGACAGCCCTAGACAGTACACAGCAGTCATATTATTATATCTGTCCTGAGGCAAGACATATTTTCCTCTAATACAAGGGGAAAATCATGTTTTGCAGTAAATATGAAACAGAGCTGTAGTTTGCCTCAGTCCCACACTACACAACATGACAGAGATGTAACAAGAGAAATACATTAAAGCTCATATAGTGTCCTCTTGTGGGGCCTGGAGCATTCAGCCTGTGGAGGAAGAGAAGGACAAATCAAAGCCCAGACTCATGAGGAGCCTCCATTAGAGATGTTAGCCACAGAACACGAAGCACTCACAATGTAATCTGCGCTTCAGGGGGGACGAAGAGCCTGGAAGACAATGCTCAGGGATAAACAGAGGGGACAAGAGAGGAGAGAAGAACCAGGGAGAAGAGACAAGAGCCAGGGAGAAGAGGAGAACCTGCATTAACTAAACTGAAGGGCTGCTCCTCAATTCTGCAGGAAATGGGTGAGGAAGTCCCACCCACAGAGGAGACACATGGAGGAGAGAGAAGGATAGAAGAGGAGGAAAGGAGTGGAGAGAAACAGAGGAGAGAGGAGGAGAGAGGAGAGATGCAGAGGAGCAGGAAGAGACAGGAGCTCAGGGTGAATAAGACTTTCCTCATGCTCTGGTTCTGACCAAAATGATCCTGTAATGAGGACTATACTAACCAAAGTCAGACTTTGCTTTCAGATAAATGTTTTTAAATATACGTGACCAACTGCAGCAAAACCAGTCACAAGTCGTCCCAGAGACGTTTTGAGTTATTCACAGATGATGAAATTGTAGATTCTAAGCTTTCCAACGTTGCCTTACACAGGGAAATCTGAGAACATTTGAAGAATTTGTGGCCATTTCAAAGCATCTACATGGGATTTCAGAAAGCTGAGGAAAAAAGCTTTTCAAGTTTGGCTCACCCTAGGACTGAAATTTGCATGACATTAAGATAAGCCCTCCCCCTGCAGAGCATCACTGACCATCACTGTGGTGTGGTGTTAGCCTTCAGGGCAGTTTAGGCAGGTACTTTGTTAAAATGGAAATGTTTTTATTACAAAAAGTCCATATAATCGTTCAATAATTCAATAATACACAGGATAATATTTCAAGTCAAAGTCACCTGTATTGTCAATTTAAAGATCCCATGGCGCTTTTATATGGCTCCTTAATGGTTCCCTGATACTGTAAATGAATCCTTCTTCAAAATCAAGCCTCAGTGCATGAGATATGACTCTGACTGTCTTCATGAGGCTAAATATGTCTCTGAAACGCTTTATTCTGGGCGTTGTTGCTTAAATGCAAATGAGGAGGACAGAGATAGGCCAGTGCAGCAGGTGGGGGTGTGGCCAAATGCGCCACTGGTTCCTCGTTTAGCGGTGCGATGTGCGCTGTCACCCACTTCCGTGTGAAAAGGAAAAGGATCACAAATGCTCAGTTTACACATTTCACAACTTTTAGCCATAGGGGGGTAAACAGGGTAGGGGAGCTCACATTAACGTTCAAAAACCTCATAAAGTGAAAATTTCATGCCATGTGACCTTTAATAAAATACAATATGAAATGTATTATACAATGTAAAATGAAAAAGAGAGAAAGAATAAAGATAAAAGTTAAAAAATACATTTAAAAAAAATAGTGCGATATTGGTATATATACTACAGACGGGGACACTTCAGACACACACACACACACACACACACACAAAATGGATGTTTTCTGTTCCTTATGAAAAAAAACTGCAATGTATAACAGGAAAACTGCTGTTTTTCCATGTCCAAAATACTGCATTATGCAGTACAATATGCAGTAAAATGAAGTATTTTTGATAGTCTACTGAAAATAATTGCTTGAATTGACTAGTACTTTTAGCACCTACTCTAGGTGCCTACTCTAGGTATTTGCAATCATTACTTAATCACTAGCACTTCACACTAATTCAAGCATTATTCACATTAATCGCCCATCGCAAATCAGAAGTACGCTGTAATGGGTGGTTTTGGCTAGTAATATGATGCTAATCTTGACAAACCCCTTGCTTTTAGCTAAATATCTCCCTTTCATGCAGAAATAATATGACCACATGAAAGCTGAATTAGTATTTAAAGATGTCCTAAAGTATGTTGTGTCAAAGTTTAGAGGCACTTTATTCACCCCGTAAGAAAGAGAAATGTGTCCCTACAAACATCATCAGGGACACGGGGGTCTTTCTCCTGGATGCGGTCACCTCCGATGTAACTGCTGTTTGCCTCGTTGTCCAATTATACGTGTATCCTGCCACTGTCTTTCGGCAGCGAAAGAATCCGATCGCATTCTGTACATGAGCTCCAGAGAAAGTTTCCCGAGGAGAGAGTTCTCCTTCCTTCTTACATAGCATTTACAGTCAAAGTTACGGATTTTCTCCATTTCACTGTCTTTATCCTTTTCAAATGCTACTGTAGATGTAGTATCTGATATCTTATGATCCCGCTCCTCTGTGCGAGGCCGACAGATTGGCGTCCCATAAAACAGCCATGATTCCGCTCATACGCAGTACATTACATCTTCACATGCAGCTACGCAGCTTAAGTAGCCACGAGGTTTGCTTCTAGCAATTCTAGCTGATTGGTGGGAAAAAAAAATGAAAACAAAAGAGCACTAATCGTCATGTGAATGACCAGTAGTGCCAGTATTTTAATTATGGTCATTTATACATGCCCCTATTCTTTCGGAAAAACTATCCAATTTCAAAGACAAAATGTAGCCAGAAACCTTCTCTGGAGCTTTAAAAACAGAATGTAGGAAACGTGAATAATTTGACAACAAGGCAAGCAGACGTATGGAAGTTACATCAAGCAGAAAGCCCCCGATAAAAAGTCAATCAATCAATCTTTATTTATATAGCCCTTTACAACACCAATGGTGACCAATGTGCTTTCCAACTAAAAACAGAAAATAAAACAATACAAAAGACAGAACAACAATGTAAACAATAAACAGTAAAACACACAATGTAGAAAAATGACGTGCCACAAACTAAGTATTAAAAGCCATTTTGAATAAATGTGTTTTGAGCCTAGATTTAAAAAGGTTAAAATCAGTGATGTTGCGAAGCTCAAAGGGCAGATTGTTCCAGATTGTTCCACAGTCTGGGACCAACCACAGAGAAAGCTCCATCACCCCAGTGTTTGAGGCTCGGGGGACTTCCAAAACAAGTTGGTTATTTGACCTTAAAGTGCGACTTGATTTTCGGACAAATAAAAGCTTGGTCAAATAAAAAGGTGCTAAACCATTAAGAGCTTTAAAAACAAAAAGCAAAGTTTTAAAATCAGTTCTAAAAGAAACTGGAAGCCAATGAAGTGTAAAAAGGACTGGGGTGATGTGCTGACGTCGAGGTGTGTTGGTTAAAAAACGAGCTGCTGCATTCGGCACAAGCTGAAGGCGACAGAGCAGTTTGGGAGGCACCGACATAAAGTGCGTTGCAATAATCTATTCTAGAACTGACAAAAAAATGAATGGTCCTTTCAAGGTCGGTGCGATTTAAAAAAGGCTTGACTTTAGATAAAAGGCGCAACTGATAAAAAACTGGCTCTCACAACACTATCAATCTGCTTATCAAATTTGAAGTGGTTGTCAAAAGTGACCCCAAGGTTCCTGACGGTCAATTTTAACTTCTATGACAACCAATCAAAATCGGAAGATGCAGAATCACCAAATAAAATGTATTCTGTTTTGCTTTCATTTAAATGAAGAAGTGTCCCTGATGATGTTTGCAGGAACACATTTCTCTTTCTTATGGGGTGAGTAAAGCGCCTCTAAACTTTGACACTACATACTTTAGGACATGTTTAAATACTAATTCAGCTTTTGTGTGGTCACTATTATTTCTGCATCAAAGGGAGATATTTAGCTGAAAGCAGGGGGCTTGTGTAATTGTCAACATTAGCATCATATTGCATCTTATTCCAATAGACTCCCAAAATAATTACATTTTACTGCATTGTACTACATAAAACAGTATTTTGGACACGAAAAAAAATGCAGTTTGCCTGTTATACACTGCAGTGAGGATAGGGTGAGGAACAGAATCAGGTGACTCATTATGTGTATTTCTTATTCTGCCTTTATGACTTTGACTTAAAGGAAAAGTAACATTTTTTACAATCTGAGCCTTCTTTCGGCAATAAAACAAGTAGTTTTACTCACCCATAGCAGTTTGGTGTCAATTGGAGCAGTATCGCAGAACTTATGTTGAGCCGTTCTGTTCTACTAATGATCCCGTATCCGTTAGCGTGAGTGCTCGGGGCACTGATTTGCGCTCTCCAAATAACACAAACTTGAGCACTTTTCAAATCACAGAAGATCACTGTGTCAGGGTAGACTTTTAGTGGATTCTAAAACGGCCTGAAACCCGATATCCAGCTATAGTTTCATTTGATAACGTCATCAGAGAGGACAGTGCGCATGCGTGAACTCAGCTGTTTTGTAAACACCGCTAGTCCGAAAGAAGCTAACGCCGCTCTGAACTTGACTTTTCTGTTGCGATATCGGGTTTCAGGCCGTTTTGGAATCCACTAAAAGTCTACCCTGACACAGCGATCTTCTGTGATTTGAAAAGTGCTAAAGTTTGTGTTATTTGGACACCACAAATCAGTGCCCCGAGCACTCACGCTAACGGATACGGGATCATTAGTAGAACAGAACGGCTCAACATAAGTTCTGTGATACTGCTCCAATTGACACCAAACTGCTATGGGTGAGTAAAACTACTTGTTTTATTGCCGAAAGAAGGCTCAGATTGTAAAAAAACATTACTTTTCCTTTAAACCTGACTGTTTTTGGTCCCCACAAAGCAAAAAGTCCCCAGAATGTGTGTGTGCATATTTCAGTCCCCACAATGTGATAAATACCAGCCCATTCACACTCACACAGACACACTCCCAAATGTCAGTAAATGCCAAAGACCAAAACACAGAGCCCTGCCACTAAGGCATTTAGCCTCCTATCCTCCTGTATCCCTGTAGTGTCAGATGCCCTTCCATCCCAGTGTAAGACTGAAAATGGGACAGGTCCAGGTCTGTAGTTAATCTGCAGATGTCATGGTAGTTGGATAAATACAGCAGGAGAATGGACACCAGTTGGTTGATTAAATATGATAACCAGGTGGCACTATAAAGTTTCTGTCATTGACAGAAGGAACCAAAGTGAAATTCAGACTCACGTCCCTTCACAGAGGACGCAGAGGAGTCCCTGATGTATGGGGCCTCTGGGAGCTGACTTGTCACACTGGGGCCTAATCACAGAACATGCATTTTTAATTAGAGCCATCAGACTGAGCAGGACAGGACAGGTTTAAAGGGAGAAGACAGAGGAGCTAACAGGACGAGACAGAGGACACAAGGGACAAGGAGACGAATTAGAAGACATGAAGGAGGTACCTCGTCATCCTGATACATACAAACATGTACTTTTGTTCACCCATGCAGTCTGAATAGTTTGAACGACCCGGGGATCAAACCCAGAGCATGCATGCAAACTCCACACAGAACACACACGGAAAGGCCTGGGCGACCCGGGGATCGAACCCGAATGCTGTGAAGCATGAGCGCTAGCCACTTAGCCACGGCGGCAGGGTGGGCGCTTCACCTTTGGCTTCCTTTGGCTTCTGCACAACGTGATTAGTTATCCAACCAAATTATCCTCACAGTGTGAATCTCTCCAGATGGATTCTGGTGAGTTTGTAATCTCACATATCATGAGGATCCATCTTGCTGTGCAGATTTAACTCGCCCGGTATGAAAACATACTTTAAATAAATCAATGAGCAGCCTGCACATTCAGTGACTTGTTTTCACTGTAGATGTGTTACATTCCAAAACACACAGTCAAGTGTGGCTGGGCCTAACGTTGGCCTGTGGAAAATTTGACCTCTGCATTTGACCCATCCTTCATCTACCATGGGTCAGGAGCAGTGGGCGGTCACAACCACATCTCTCACAAAGGTGTGTGTCTAAAAGATGTATTATTTAGACCAGAGAGCATTTCTGGTCCTGTACCTTTTACAGGGGCCCTCAAAAACTATTATTTTAGAGTCTGCAGTCCCCTCTGTGCACCCGGGGCCCCTCACACACACATACACACACACATACACACACGCACATGACACGGTATAAGGGTGTTTAAAGGCGCCTGGCCTGTTGCATAAGCCTGGTTATCCTTTGCCCTTTGCTGCACTGTCCTCAGGTCTGTGTGGGCATGGTGGGAGGGGACTGCTCGTTGCCCTGGCAACCACAGCTTTAGCTCCACCCCCTCAATCTTTACCGAACACCACTGACATTTAGCTGTGAAGCGCTCATGATTCTGAACTAGTTTTTCCTCCCTTACCTTATGCATTCACAGCATCCTACCAATTTGTTAACATTTGTATCACCTCACCTGTTTTAATAAAGGCGCACAATGTAACTTTTCTAGGGCGTGGTCTACATCATGATTGTTTCCATGGTGACACAATCTTCCATTCTATACCAGACACCAGACTAAATGTCAAGGCAAACCTGCGAAGAGACTGCGCTCAGAGTAAGAATGTATGCTTTCTTCTTTGTCAATAAATTGCCTTGATTTAAAAAAAGAAAAAGAAAAAAAAAACATAAGTATGTTTAATGCCGTACTGCGGTACTTTCCAGGCAAAACAAGCAGGTGGCAGACCAAAGAGAATAGGAACACAGAGCAACATCAAGTTATAATCCAGAATAAAACATGATATGAGGTCCGTCCATGAGCCTCAGAATGATCCAAAATTAGAACTGCTGTCATAGTGATTATCAATTGAAAATATCTTTTTTTGAATTGTTCTGTAACATAACCTCATCACCTCTGTTTCAAAAAATAAACCCTGAAAACATCCATCCATCCATTTTCTTCCACGTATCCGGGTCGCAGGGGCAACAACAGGGACTCGAAGAGTTCCTCACCCCGGACACTTCCTCCAGCTCCTCTGGGGGGACCCCAAGGCGTTCCCAGGCCAGCCAAGAGGCATAGTCCCTCCAGCGTGACCTGGGTCTTCCCCAGGACCTCCTCCCAGCGGGACATGCCCGGAACACCTCCCGAGGGAGGTGTCCTGGAGACATCCAGAACAGATGCCCGAGCCACCTCAGCTGGCTCCTCTCGACCTGGAGGAGCAGCGGCTCTACTCCGAGCCCCTCCCGTGTGACTGAGCTCCTCACCCTATCTCTAAGGGTGCGCCCAGCCACTCTGCGGAGGAAACACATTCCGGCCGCTTGTATCTCATCCTTTCGGTCATTACCCAGAGCTCATGGCCATAGGTGAGGGGAGGAACATAGATTGACGGTAAATTGAGAGCTTTGCCTTTTGGCTCAGTTCCTTCTTCACCACAACGGTCCGGTACAGCGACCGCATCACTGCTGACGCCGCACCGATCCTCCTGTCAATCTCACGCTCCATCCTCCCCTCACTCGTGAACAAGACCCCGAGATACTTGAACTCCTCCACTTGAGGCAAGGACTCCCCACCCACCCGGAGAGGGCAAGCCACCTTTTTCCGGTCAAGTGCCGTGGTCTCGGATTTGGAGGAGCTGATCCTCATCCCAGCCGCTTCACATCATCTGCAAACAGCAGAGAGCGAGAGAGACTGCGCCTAGAAATTCTGTCCATAAATATAATGAACAGAATTGGTGACAAAGGGCAGCCCTGGTGGAGTCCAACATGCACTGGAAACAGGTCCGACTTACTACCGGCAATGAGGACACAGCTCCTGCTCCGGTCATACAGGGACCGAACAGGCCTTAGCAAAGCGCCGTTTGTGAGCGGTCCACTGCAAGACGTCCGTGGACACATGAACCTGTTCACACCGAAGGACACATCTGATAATCATCATTCATCAGCTAATTTAGATGCACAATCTGTTACATGCTGCTAATCGCTGTTTTGCTATAAAGGCATTCTAGCAGGCTCCTTAAACCTTACTTTGGTTGGTTAATTGAAATCATAATTATTCAAAACATTAAAGAGGGGGTATTTTACTTCTATGGGGTATTATACTTCTGTGGAGTACAGCTCTAGAAAAAATAAGAGACCACTGCAAAATTATCAGTTTTTCTGATTTTACTACTTATAGGTATGTGGAATATTTTTGTCTATAAATAAAATATTATCGTTTAGAGCATTTATTTGCAGAAAATGACAAATGGTCAAAATAATCCAAAAAAAAAAACAAGATCAAATTGATTTTAAAACAACATAATACTAATGTTTGCACTTAAGAGTTAAGAATCAATATGTGGTGCAATAAGCCTTATTTTTAATCACAGCTTTCATGCGTCTTGGCATGCTCTCCACAAGTCTTTCACATTGTTCTTGGGTGACTTTATTCCACTCCTGGTGCAAGAACTGAAGTAGCTCAGCTTTGTGTTTGTGTTGGAATTCAACAGACGCTGGAATGGAATGGCTGTAATACATGTAGAGGTGCTGGCCATCACAATATATCGAATTACAAGTCTCTTTGCTTAAATTAGCAGTTATGGTGATTTTCGTCTTTCATTGTGATTTTAATGTCTTTCTTATTGTACTGTAAAGCACTTTGTGTTACTTTGTGTATGAATTGATCCATACAAATAACCTTCTACAGAGGCACCATAGGTCACATCCTCACCAGCTGCATCGCTGTGTGGTATGGCACCTGCACCGTGTCCTGCCGCAAAAAGCTACATCGAGTAGTGAGAGCAGCTGAGAGAATCGTGGGTGTCTCTCTCCCCTCCCTGCAGGACATCTACCGCACCCGCCTCACCCGCAAAGCCCTCTGGGTGATCCCACCCACCCATCCAACTGCCTCTTCAGTCTGCTGCCATCAGGAAGGAGACTGAGGAGCCTCAGGGCCAAGACCAGCAGACTGAAAGACAGCTTCATCCACCAAGCTGTCAGGATGCTCAACTCTCTCCCTGCCCTCCCCCAATGACACTGCTGCTTAAATGATACTTAAATGACACTGACACTGCTGCTTAAATGACATCACTTGAGCTTTATTATGATACACACTGTGTATTTTACTTATTTACTTGTTTGTATTATGTACTTTTGCTACGGGTATATGTGATGTTTAAGTCATTGTGTTCATTGCAATTTCAAATCCTGTGTGTGCAACCTGTACATATGGTTTTTGACAATAAAGCTGACTTTGAACTTTGATAAACTTGCCTTGCCTTGTCATGGTGCAGCAATAGAGGGAACTACATAGACCATGATCCTTTGGTGATGTCAGTGCCGACTACATGAAGAAATATCTGTTATTTCCTCAAATTATAACGGTACAAAATGCTTTTCAAGGCTTTTAAAGGGAAAAGTAGCACAGTCATAGTTTCGCAAGTCTCCACAAAATCGCAATGAAAATCGAACCGTGAGATGAAAATATCGTATCAAGTGATACTGATATCGATACATCCCTTTTGTTGTCATGCTTTTGTATATTTATTGTTATTTATTGTTGAAAAGGACCTGGGAGTGATTTCTAAATTACTCAAACATGCATGGATGACACTTCAGGCATGGTTCTGATGAGGGAACAACATTATAACATGGTTGAAAGCTAAAAATAAAAATCAATTCGCACAATATACCCTCTAAAAAATGTAATCTACTCTAATACTAACAGAACAATAATGATTCAGAACAAATAATGATTCAAAAGCAGATGACTCTTGATCAGTGCCTCCAGAGCGGTCTGAGCGGTCTTGGGACCCAGGATCCCGGATCAGAGGATAACGGAAACACGCTGGATCAGGCAGGCATGTCAGGGCAGAGATCTGCTCTGCCCGAGGCAGGCGACGTGTCTGGCTCGGGCTGCGCGAAGCAGGAACTCTGATCAGGAGGATGACAGCGCCAATGAAGATGATTACTGAGTGGGAGCGGTAGATCCTCGTCTCCAGAGAGGCACGAGATGAGAAGAATTAAGTTTACATGATGCTGCTGCGTGGTAATTGTAATGAATGAAGTTATGTGTGTGTGAATGTGTGTGTGTAGGTATAGCTGTGTGTATGTAAAGGTTTATGCATGGGCTTGTGTGTACATATATATGTGTGTGTATATTAGTTTTTAATATGAGTCTGTACTCTGAGCCTCAGTTTTGTTGTGGAAGTGACAAAGTTCTATTTTATATGAAAAGATATTATTATATCCTGTAACATCTTTTGCCACTATTGATTTGAAGGAATTATCAATTCACAGAGCCTTATATTCTTATATTTGTAAATAAAAAAATGTACTTTTCCATCAAAAATCTCTTTCTCTGTTGTTTAGTCTAGGTGTTTGAGGTGTCACTAAATCAATAAGTATTGACGTCACAGTCACCGATCTGCTTGAAATATCCCTTTGCACAAAACGCTCGTTTTCTCCACTTTGTGGTCAAAAAACTGTGTTTTTGCTGAAACTGCCATATGTTCTACTATCAATTACTGAACTGAAAAGGTTAGAAGCATAATTTTATTCCAGGTGAGAGTCTACACTTTATTTTGATGTGTGCCATGTTTATATAGTCAAAGAACTCAGTATTCTGTGGGTCTTGAAAAATCAGTGAAAATGCTCTAAAACCTCTGGCACTCTGGGGGTTTGTATTCTGAAAACAGTGACATACTGCATCTTTAACTCATTGAGTGCCGGCTCAATGAGTTAAAGATGCAGTATGTCACTTTTCTGGTGGGGGTGTGAGCTGCCTGCAATTTTCCACACCACAGCATTAAACTTATTCAACACCAGCACTGCTTTGTTTTGCCTGAAAAACATGCTCTTACTGTGAGTGCTCTTACGTCCGCTCTCTCCAGAGCGGACGTGTAACTTAACGTCAGATACACGTGATGCCATACTGTGGAACATGGGGAAAGCAATAACATCTCCACGGCAGGTGCACTCTTCATAGAAAATTTAGACACATTTAAGCTTTCTACCATGATATAACATTGTTCCCTCATCAGAAACATCCGTGGAGAGGTTTTAGATGTCCAAAAAAAAAAAAAAAAAACCATGATACAAAACTGTACACAGCAACTCCACAAACCTGATGTGATGTGCAGTAGCGGGATGCACGCTGATTGTGTTGTGATAGTGCTCTGAAGGGGGAGTTTAGTGTGGAGAGTAAGGGGAGGGGGGTCTCAAAAACGAAACAGAAACATTTTTTTTGCACTTTTTTTGCAAGTCGTTTTTGGCTAATATAGCATTTTCAAAACAATAAAAGGCGACATGAAGAGCTAAATATGTTATGTGTAAAAGTAATATCAGAAGTATGTTGAGATGATTTTGAGTGGATTGACCATAACCGTGCACTGATCTCCTCGTGTCTGCGTACTCACACTTGTGCATGTGAGATTTCCCCCAGGATTTATAAAGCTTCTTCTAATCTGGACTGAATTACAGCTCCGCGTTTATTAGAGCTCTTTCTCTTGTTTATTCCAGTCTATCTCCATCACACATGATTCATTAGGATTACCAATGCAGGGTTCTGGGTTTCATCTCTGAGTTTGCATGTTCTGTGTGGTGTTTGCATGTTCTCCCTGTATCTGTGTGTAGTTTGCATGTTCTCACTATGTCTGTGTGAAGTTTGCATGTTCTCTCTGTGTCTGTGTGGAGTTTGCATGTTCTCTCTGTGTCTGTGTGAAGTCTGCATGTTCTCTCTGTGTCTGTGTGGAGTTTGCATGTTCTCTCTGTGTCTGTGTGAAGTCTGCATGTTCTCTCTGTGTCTGTGTGGAGTCTGCATGTTCTCTCTGTGTCTGTGTGAAGTCTGCATGTTCTCTCTGTGTCTGTGTGGAGTTTGCATGTTCTCTCTGTGTCTGTGTGAAGTCTGCATGTTCTCTCTGTGTCTGTGTGGAGTCTGCATGTTCTCTCTGTGTCTGTGTGGAGTTTGCATGTTCTCTCTGTGTCTGTGTGAAGTCTGCATGTTCTCTCTGTGTCTGTGTGGAGTCTGCATGTTCTCTCTGTGTCTGTGTGGAGTCTGCATGTTCTCTCTGTGTCTATGTGAAGTCTGCATGTTCTCTCTGTGTCTGTGTGGAGTCTGCATGTTCTCTCTGTGTCTGTGTGAAGTCTGCATGTTCTCTCTGTGTCTATGTGAAGTCTGCATGTTCTTTCTGTGTCTATGTGAAGTCTGCATGTTCTCTCTGTGTCTGTGTGGAGTCTGCATGTTCTCTCTGTCTCTATGTGAAGTTCTGCATGTTCTCTCTGTGTCTGTATAGAGTTTGCATGCTCTCCCGGTGTCTGTGTGGATTCTGCATGTTCTCTCTGTGTTTGTGTGGAGTTTGCATACTCTCCCTGTGTCATGCAAAATCTGCATGTTCTCCCTGTGTCTGTGTGGCATTTGGATGTTCTTCCTGTGTCTGTGTGGAGTTTGCATGTTCTGCCTGTGTCTTTATGGAGTTTGCAAAAAGTGCTTATAAACTCATCATGCTGAATAATGAGGACGCTCAGAATGCATAAGGTAAGATCAGTGCAAACTGTTTCAAATGAACTAGTTCTGTTGTTCATGTTTTTAATTGGACACAGGACCTTTAAAATATGGATTGCTGTTAATAATAATAATAATAATAATAATAATAATAATAATAATAATAATAATAATAATTGTAAAAAACATGTAATATAAAACCAATAGTGAGATACTTTTGACCAGAGAAGACACTTTTCCACCCTTAAATCAATGCCACCTCTGCTTGGATGTATTGGAAAACATGCCCGTCTCTTTAATCCAATCAGGCGTCCCTCTTCCAGCCAATCAGATCATGGTTCCAGTAAACAGAGGAGGAACATGACTCCCTCCTGTCTGCGCTTGTCTGCTCCCCTCTTCTCCTGCCTGCTCCTGTCTGCTCTTATCTACTCCTGTATGTTCCTGTCTGCTCCTGTCTGCTCATATATAATTTTATCTACTCCTGTCTGCTCCTGTCTGCTCTTATATAATTTTGTCTGCTCCTGTCTGCTCCTGCCTACACAGTGAGAGAAGAACTCTTAAACGCTTAAATATGTAGGGTTTATGTGTTAAACCTAGATGAATATGGGCCCTTTAAGTCCCAGTTTAGCCCCAATGTTGATGTTGTTTGTGTGCGAGTGTGAACCCAGGCTAGATCTGGACTAGACCAGGACTAAACCAGAACTAGGACAGGACCAAACCAAGTCTTTATTGGGTCTAAACTGGATTCCAAAGTAAAAGTACTCTTCTGATTTCCAGAGCTAGACTCAAAAATCATCTAACAGAGCCAAGTCACATCCCATCTCCGTGGCAACCATCAACAATCAGATCAGAACAACCCCAACCTGATTACAGCGGAGAGCCTGGTACCAGTTACTACTACTGCAACAACATGTATACAGTACTACTACTACTACTACTACTGCATCAGACATACTGTATATATTCTACTACTGGTATTCCTACTGCACCAGACATGTATATACTACCCCTCCTTGAGCCGCCACCTTAACGTGGTGGAGGGGTTTGAGTCCTGGAGGACGGGTCAGACTAAGCAGTTCAGAACCCCTTATGACGAACACGAAAACAAGGCCTCCTCACCCACACCCGCTCCTGAGACCACATCACTCCTGTCCTTCAAACTCTCCACTGGCTCCCCATCCCTCAGCGTATCCAATTCAAAGTCCTCCTCCTGACCCACAAAGCCCTCCATAACCTGGCCCCATCATACCTCTGTGACCTCCTGCACCGCCACACCCCATCCCGCTCCCTCTGTTCCTCCGACACCATCCTCCTGTCCCTCCCCTACAGGACCAAGCTCCGAACCTGCCCCCACCCTCTGGAACCCGGCCCCGGATAAGCGGAAGAAAATGGATGGATGGATACTACTGCACCAGACCTGTATCCTGTATACTACTATGCACTATGTATATACCCATGCAGTAGTAGTTGTAGTAGTAGTATTACTACTACTACTACTGCACCAGAAATGTATATCCTACTACTACTACTACTACTACTACTGCTACTACTGCTGCGCCAGACTTGTATATACTACTACTGCATCAGACATATATACTACTACTACTACTACTACTGCATCAAACATATATATACTATTACTACTACAACTACTGCATCAGACATGTATATACTACTACTACTACTGCATTAGATGTGTATACAGTATACTACTACTACTACTACTACTGCATCAAACATATATATACTATTACTGCTACTACTACTGCATCAGGCATGTATATACTACTACTGCATCAGACATATATACTACTACTACTACTACTGCATCAAACATATATATACTATTACTGCTACAACTACTGCATCAGACATGTATATACTACTACTACTACTACTGCATTAGATGTGTATACAGTATACTACTACTACTAGAGAGAGGGAGGGAGAGAGAGAGAGGGAGAGAGAGATAGAGAGGGAAAGAGAGAGAGGGAGAGAGAGATAGAGAGGGAGAGAGAATGAGTGAAGCAAAGAGTAGAAAAAAGAGCAAAGGGAATTGAGTGGGGCAGAGGAAGGACAGAGAGTCTAATCCAAACTACTAGTTCTTGGTATCATTATGGCTGCTAGGTAACAGTAATAGGAAGTACCACTATTATGTCATATCTGCTGCTCGTATCCTACCAGGAAGTACAATGTTAAACAAAAAAATAAAGGCAAGAGCAGACAGGAACAGACAGGAGCAGATGGCCCACTGTAGCACAGGCTGCAGAACTTCTCAAACTCTGCTTCATCAGGGCAAAGATCTGACATTTCAAAAGTGCTTTTCATCTCAGCTGTGTAATTCACTTCATACAGATGTGAAAACTAACACCTCTAGTGCCGTGTGCCCATAAAAGGATAGAGCTCCATATGTGAGCCTGAAGAAGTCACTTTTCTGCAGGAGGCTACGCCGAGTTATGAATCATACAACAGACAATAATACTAGTCCGAACTCGCATTATTCAATCGTTTTTAAATGGAACTAAACACTAAATCCATGTTTTATCACTACTACACTGTGTATATGGTGTTTTAAAGGTATTATCTACTGTCCATAGTGTGTTTTTGTTTGTTTGTTTGTTTGTTTGTTTGTTTGTTTGTTTGTTTGCAATACCAGAGCAAACAAGGAAATGTGCAGCTTTCTGGTCTAAGTGTGTGTCTGTGTGTCTGCACTTTCCAGTACTATGTGACATCACACAGGACTGATTTATGGATTTATTTATGGACGATACAGACCACAAACCCAATGGCATTTTGCACCTATAGCTCTGTGTTTTTCAGGAGAGGTTCACACAGAGGAGCAAAGCAGCTTATGCTCAACATGAGTCAGACTGAACAAAACGTGCACACAGGAGACTGCACCGGTCTCACACTTGGACTGACCACTGCTCTGAAGAAGACCTTTAGAATATGTTTTTGACACAGTTTGCAGTGGTTCAGACTTATAACACTCACATAGTCTTACAGTCACCATAATGCTAACATACATTGTGACATTCTATTTGCAGCTCCTCTGCCTCTTTGTGAACATTTGTCCTCCTGTGAGCGGACGACTATAGAACCAGCCCCTATAGAGGAGCCTGTATATGGACCGTGTCGGGACAAGAGAGCCACGTCCCAGAATAGTCCTGTTATACACACATTTTCATTTCATTTCATTTCATTTCATATTTATTTCTATAGCACATTTAAAAACAACGTCAGTTGACCAAAGTGCTTCACATGAAGGATAAAAGACAAAAGAACATATACATATATAACAGTGTAAGGACTATAATAAAAACTATAATAAAAAACTGACTAACTAGTATTAAAAGCCAGGGAAAAGAGATGAGTTTTTAATCTTGTCTTAAACTGCGTTACAGACTGAGAGGATCTGACAGGACATTTAAAGACACATACACACAGAGACATGTCCCACAGGAGGGACAGAAATACAAGTGTCCTCTAAACGCTGTGACCATGCTGCGGGGCCATGACTTTAGACAGCAACATGTCATTTTGTTTTATTTTTCTGTATCTACATGGGTTTATGTTGTTTGTATTATTTATGGATTCATTTATTCTCTGTTTATTTGATTCAAACCTGCAAATTAAAGCCACGGTATGCAACTTTTAGCCAAAAAAACACATCATGCATTTGGGCTCTTTACACACTGATGTAGGTTGACTCAAACATGTGTGAATGAAACAAAACAACTCCAGGTGAGTAGCATTGCATCAACGGTTCACTGATTTTGGGGATGATTTAAAAGATTTAGTTTTTTCTTTCCCCAGCAGATGTTTGTCTGGTTTAGACACTGGGCCATCCATCCTGTACTCCTCTTTCTCCTCCTCCTCTCCGCCTCACATCATGATCATGAGTCAGCCTGTAGCAGAGTGACACACACACACACACACACACACATGCATGCACACACACACACACACACACACGCACACACACACACACATTGGCAGGTTGCATTGACCTTGTAGAATTTGTCAGATGGCCTGCTCAGGTTAGTGTGGGTGATGCGTTCTTTTGTTCACAGGTGATGGTGGATGTTGTGAAGGTGGTGCTCCTTCTGACCAGCACTTTCGTTAAAGCCTCTCTGCTGGCACTATCACTACCTCATTTTATCCATCCATCCGTAACATCCTCTGTACATCTGCTCATCCTCTGCATTCATTCCTCTTCATCACCTAGATCATCTGCAATGTCATCTGATAACATAAGGACATCCTCTGCGTCATCTAGATGTGCAACATCATCTGAGAACACCAGGTCGTCCTCTGCTCACACACATGAACATCATTAGAGAACATCAGGACATCCTCTGCATCACCAACATAACATCAGAGAACAATCAATCAAACAATATTTATAAGGCGCTTTTCATACAAAATTGTAACACAAAGCGCCTTACAGTGGTCAAGGATTAGAAGATTGACCTTTATTGATCTTGCACAGGAGAAGTTGTTTCTATATTTGACCCGGGGACCATCCCCATGATTTTGTTTTGTTATTTATGCTTTGGTCAGGCCCTAAGCTGGAGGATTTTACCTATGGCGCATGTTTAGGTTGGTGAGGGAAACCGGAGTGCCCGGAGGAAACCCACCCAGACACGGGGAGAACATGCAGTCTCCACACAGAAAGGCCCGGGCAACCTGAACCTTCTTGCTGTGAAGCATGAGTGCTAGCCACTCAGCCACCGTGCTGCCAGGGAGAAAAAATAAAAATAAAAAAAAATAAATAGCAAACAGACAAACAAGCAGACGAACAAACAACAAACAGATATACAAGCAAACAAACAAAAGAACAAACAAAAGACAAGCAAACAGACGACAGAAGTCAATCAAAGGCCAAGCTAAACAGGTGAGTCTTTTATATTTACTATTTATAACATGTTCTAAATATATCTGTTCATCCTCTGCATCACCCATTTTCTCACAGTTAATTCATCATTGCATTTAAAATTGCACCTTTCAAGACACCCAAAGCGCTTTACACTTCATTGTTCATTCACTACACTTGGTGGTGTTAAAGGAAAAGTAACGTTATTTTACAATCTGAGCCTTCTTTCGGTAATAAAACAAGTCGTTTGACTCACCCATATCACGTTCGTGTCATTTGGAGCTGTTTGAAGAAAGTTATGTTGTAGCGTATC
>JAVJIX010000033.1:6975000-6987500 GCA_036785185.1 Paratrypauchen microcephalus
TCCATAAGGAAAATGCACAGGAAATACTGTGACATACTGTACTGAACACTGTTATCCCAACACAGTGTGAACGCTACTGGAATATTTGAGTTTTGAAATTCTGTTGTAGTTTTGATCTATGGACTGAAAATGGGTATTATATATTCAACATCTCTCCGAAGGACTTATGAAACACATTCTGGAGAATGAAAAAATCTAATTAAAATCTTGATCACTCCAGACTCATGTGTGTCGTAAAAATAATCACACAATGAACACAATATTGAAAGCAATAATGAAAGCAATATTACAAAACGACACATAAACACAAAAACAAACAAAAAAAAGTCATAGAACAATTACAAAACATCACAAGAACAACATGAAAAGCAACATTACATAATAATAAACAATATCACAGGACTACACAAAGCATCACAAAAACTACACTAAGAAAACAGCGAAACAGCAACTTATTACAGTATTACTTATACAGTATGTACAAGCCTTTTGTATTATACACAAGCCTATTGTACTTTTGCTATGAGTATAATGTGATGTTTTAGTCATGGTGTTTATCGTCTTGTTTATTGTCTTGTTTATCACATGTTTTATGTTCACTGTGGGCCTAGGGGGCGCTGCAATTTCAAATTGTGTGTGTAACCTGTACATATGGTGTTTGACAATAAAGCTGACTTTGAACTTTGATAACATTTCAACACCAAAACGTCAACAGAGTCATCCATTTGAGAGAAAAGTATAGACGTCCCTCAAATGCACAAAGCTCTTATCTCTGCTAACTATAAACTACATAGTCTTTAATTCTACTGAAACGGGCTGAATTTGTCCATCCCTGTTGCCATATTTGTTTTGGTTTGGACAGTTCACCTCCGCCCATACCACAATCCTGCTCTGTGATTGGTCTGAACCTCTAGTTAACAACAAACACACATTACAAAAACAGTACAAAATATGACACAAACTAAAAGTACCCAAAACCATAGTGGTTATATGTGTATCTCAAAGCACATGAAGACAACAAAACACCACGGAAAACAGATATTATTGGATGTTGTGGAGCCTTATGGAAAAAAAAATACATTATAAGTGCATAGGACAGGAGTACTGTTTCACTAAAACATAGTTATTTTACTACCTCTATTCTATTGATACTATTACTATTTTACTAAAAATCTTGTCTAGGTTTATCTATTTTTCTGCATTTATGTTTATGGTAGACTGTTTAGCAGTTAAATGACAGCATATGTCCTGAGGGTCCACACGGCCATCTGTCAGTGATGTTACTCGAACCACTGAAGCTCCATCTTTCTAATCTAACTTGAGCGTTCTGACCAGCTGCATCACTGTGTGGTATGGGAGCTGAACAGAACAGGAAATCCCTGCAGCTCATAGTGAATGCAGCTGGGAGGATCACTGGTGTCTCTCTCCCCTCCCTCCTGGACATTTTTAACACCCGCCTCACCCGCAGAGCGTCCAGCATTGTGGGTGACCCGAACCACCCCTCACACAGCCTCTTCAGCCTCCTGCCCTTGGGGAGAAGGTACCTGAGTCTATGGGCCCACTCCACCAGACTGTCAAACAGCTTCATCCACCAGACTGTCAACCAGCTTCATCCACCAGACTGTCAAACAGCTTCATCCACCAGACTGTCAACCAGCTTCATCCACCAGACTGTCAACCAGCTTCATTCACCAGACTGTCAACAAGCTTCATCCACCAGACTGTCAAACAGCTTCATCGACCAGACTGTCAACCAGCTTCACCCACCAGACTGTCAAACAGCTTCATCCACCAGACTGTCAAACAGCTTCATCCACCAGACTGTCAAACAGCTTCACCCACCAGACTGTCAACCAGCTTCACCCACCAGACTGTCAAACAGCTTCACCCACCAGACTGTCAAACAGCTTCATCCACCAGACTGTCAACCAGCTTCATCCACCAGACTGTCAAACAGCTTCACCCACCAGACTGTCAACCAGCTTCACCCACCAGACTGTCAAACAGCTTCACCCACCAGACTGTCAACCAGCTTCACCCACCAGACTGTCAAACAGCTTCATCCACCAGACTGTCAACCAGCTTCATTCACCAGACTGTCAACAAGCTTCATCCACCAGACTGTCAAACAGCTTCATCGACCAGACTGTCAACCAGCTTCACCCACCAGACTGTCAAACAGCTTCATCCACCAGACTGTCAAACAGCTTCATCCACCAGACTGTCAAACAGCTTCACCCACCAGACTGTCAACCAGCTTCATCCACCAGACTGTCAAACAGCTTCACCCACCAGACTGTCAAACAGCTTCATCCACCAGACTGTCAACCAGCTTCATCCACCAGACTGTCAAACAGCTTCACCCACCAGACTGTCAACCAGCTTCACCCACCAGACTGTCAAACAGCTTCACCCACCAGACTGTCAACCAGCTTCACCCACCAGACTGTCAAACAGCTTCATCCACCAGACTGTCAAACAGCTTCATCCACCAGACTGTCAAACAGCTTCATCCACCAGACTATCAAACAGCTTCACCCACCAGACTGTCAACCAGCTTCATCCACCAGACTGTCAACCAGCTTCATCCACCAGACTGTCAAACAGCTTCACCCACCAGACTGTCAACCAGCTTCACCCACCAGACTGTCAAACAGCTTCACCCACCAGACTGTCAACCAGCTTCATCCACTGGACTGTCAAACAGCTTCACCCACCGGACTGCCAACCAGCTTCATCCACCGGACTGTCAAACAGCTTCATCCACCGGACTGTCAAACAGCTTCACCCACCGGACTGTCAAACAGCTTCATCCACCGGACTGTCAAACAGCTTCATCCACCGGACTGTCAAACAGCTTCATCCACCGGACTGTCAACCAGCTTCACCCACCGGACTGTCAAACAGCTTCACCCACCGGACTGTCAAACAGCTTCATCCACCGGACTGTCAAACAGCTTCATCCACCAGACTGTCAACCAGCTTCACCCACCAGACTGTCAAACAGCTTCACTCACCAGACTGTCAAACAGCTTCATCCACCAGACTGTCAACCAGCTTCATCCACCAGACTGTCAACCAGCTTCATCCACCAGACTGTCATGAAGCTGAACTCTCACCTTACCTGGAAATAAATCCTATATTATCATCATAATTTTATTTATTTATTTATTTATTGGTTTATTTGACAGGGACAGTGTACATTAATTAACATATCTGTAAATGTACCAGAATTAGCCAAAAGGCTATTTTTCATCTGTTGTCCCTGGACAGAGTGTTCTGGATATGTTTGACACTGGAACAGAAGCCAATCATTTCAGTCTGTGGTCTTCTTCTCCTTCTCTCCTTTCTCCTCCTCTCTCTCTCCTCTATCCCTCCTCCTTCTCTTCCTCTTTCTCATCTTCCTCTTTCTCTCTTCCCCCCCTCCTCTTTCACTCCCTTCTCCTCCTCTCTCTCTCTCCTCTTTCCTCCTCTTTCTCATCCTCCTCCTCTCTCCTTATTCTCTCCCTCCTCCTCTTCCTTCTTCTCCTCTCTCCTCCTGGAACCTAGTGACAAGTGAGCTGTTAGCACTTATTAATGCTACAAGTCCCACAGAGACACACAAATCAATACAACACAAACATGTCACAAAAACATTACAAAACACAAATACAAACCTCTGAAAAACAACAAAAAAACATTGTTTATGTTTATGTTTATTTGAGCAACTTGCAGGTTCCATTTAAGCGTAACTACACAAATACAAACTCAAAATGCAAACACAGCTTACAGCTTTGCGTTCCATGTTTGGGTCCCAGGAGCTGAGAGCACACTCCGCACATGCGCACTGGCGTCC
Organism: Paratrypauchen microcephalus; assembly: GCA_036785185.1. NCBI lineage: Eukaryota > Metazoa > Chordata > Actinopteri > Gobiiformes > Gobiidae > Paratrypauchen > Paratrypauchen microcephalus. The sequence goes on from JAVJIX010000033.1 coordinate 6,978,836, forward strand.
TCATCTACTCTAAACTATGGCTAAATCTCGGATTACAGGCCACTTTTGACCAAACGAAATCGTAGACTAAAGACTTCGAGCTTCTATGATTTGAAAAGTGCTAAAGTTTGTGTTATTTGGAGCCCGCACGGGGCATATTACATGCTCAGAGAATGCCCTGAGCTATGGCTATAAGTCGGGCTAGGCTAACGGAGTTAGCCTAACGCTAATCTAAAACATCTCCGGAAATGCTCCATATGACACCAAAGTGATATGGGTGAGTAAAACAACTTGTTTTATTACCGAAATAAGGCTCAGATTGTAAAAAACGTTACTTTTCCTTTAACTTCATCATTTAAATTATTCCACAAATCCATTCCACATTTTGTGATGCACATTTTTTTTGCATGTTGTACAGAAAAATTATTTCTTAAAATTTAACTCATTTCTTAAGTTATAATTTTCTTCTCTGTTGCTAAATAATATTTGAATATTTCCTGGTAGTTGTTTATACCAGGCTTGATGCATGATTTGCAAGGTTTTAAATTTAACCATCTTCAAACTTTAAAATTTTGGATTTGTAAAACAGCATATTTGTATGTTCTCTATGTTCTACCTAGGGTTGCAAAGGGGCGGAAAATTTCCCGAAAGTTTCCAGAAAGTTTCCAGAAAATTCCCATGGAAACTTTGACGTGGGAATTTTGAGAACTTTCAAATTGGTAACTTTGCACAGAAGTTTTGGGAATTTATGAGAATTATTGTGAGTCATATACCAACATAAACATAAACATTTTATTTTGACATCAGCAGCATTATTGTAAATTAAGGAGACAATTAAAACACATGACTCGTGATTTATCTAGCTACATTTTGCGGTAGCTAGCATCATAAGAGAACTTCTTCAGTGAAATGGTGCAAATCTAGTTTACCAGTAAGCTAGCACTATATTTATTTTTTTCTATTTTTCTACTTTAATATTCTTTAATATATAGATCTTTAATATGTAGAACAAATATAATGTACTTCATGAGATCCTCAGGACTTGACTGCATGTCGTCCTCTTGCTGAAGTGTCTGGCCTCAGAAGTCTGTATTTCCTGTGAGCTCAGAAAAGTAGCTTTAGCTCTTCACTAAATACTTCATACTTCCTGTATTTTCATACTTTTCTTTCTTAACTTTCCATCTTTTTATAAATGTAAACCTATGATAAATACTGAGCACAGGTACTATTCACTAAACCAAGTCCAAATTAGAAAAACATAAAACAAAACTGTCATATGCAGTTATATACTCATTAATAAAAAAAATAAAAATAAACTCCACAAATTGCACTAAGCAGCTGCACTCTTGCCGTATACACCCCACAGATTACTGATCTGAAATCTGCCCAAGTATCTCTCATCAAATGGGCGCATGAAAGTCAAAATGTATCTAATAATGTATGTGCCAGAAATATGAACATTTACATAGGTCCCCATGGTGACGCCCCCATGAACTCTGCACTGGTATAATCAGCAGAGGAAATAGCTCTTACCAATTCTACCCAAAGTATATTCCATTTTTTAAATGGAATATTCCATTTTTAAAATGGAATATTCCATTTTTAAAATGGAATATACTTGTATACTTGAATATACAAAACAGCACAATGAAGAATCATGTAGAGAACATCCAGAAGAGTTTAGACTCCATCCAGAAGCCATTTTACATGTGATGAGTGCCTTGAGGTACTAGGATTTATACTTCACTTTTATACTTTTATACTACACTGAGTTACTGCGTCTAGCCCCCAAAGGGAGGAGCTTTAGAGTAAAACTGCCCTGCTCTTGTTTAAAGCATCATTATGGGTCATTATGCCCCTATGATACTTTGCAGTGACGTCATGCTGGGAGTGTTCTGCATGTGTGTCTATGGCAGAATGTTCAGCAGTCCCCCTGGTGACACAATGTAAGTAAGTAAGTAAGTACGTAAGTGACTGTAGTTAAATTTGGTAGAGACTCGTTTAACGGCAGAATCAGCTCACCTTGTTCAGAGGGATTCTCTTTCTTCACAAAAATAGCTTCCTTCACCCCTTTGCAAATCAAATTTTATCTTTGCTAAAATAATGAAGAATAGAACATTAAAATGTAGGTAAGGAGAAAGAAAGGATGACGAGGGGTGAGGAGAGGGTTAAGAAGGGGTGAGGAGAGGTTAGGGGGTGAAAAGAGGTGAGGAGGGGATGGGCAGAGGTGAGGGGCACGGTGCACTGAGGATTGTGGGAGCTTAGAGGTGCGGAGTCAGCATCAGTGTGTGTCAGCATACATTAGCTCTCTCATCCATCTCTCACACAAGCAGGAAGACAGAGAGACAGAGAGAGAGAGAGAAGGGGGGAGGGAGGGAGAGGAGAGAGGGGGAGAGAGAGAAGGGGGGAGGGAGGGAGAGGAAGAGAGAGAGAGGAGGAGAAGGAGAGCGGGAGGGAGAGGAAGAGAGAGGAGGAGAGAGAGAGAGAGGGAGAGGAAGAGAGAGAGGAGGAGAGGGAGAGAGAGGAGAAGGAGAGAAGGAGGGAGAGGGAGAGAGTAGGGGGGAGAGAGAGAGGGAGAGAGGAGTGAGAGTGGAAGAGAGAGATGGAGGCTGGAGAGAGAGAGAGAGAGAGAGAGAGGATGGGAAGGAGGGAAAAGAGAGGTATATTGGAAAGCAGGGGGGAGAAAGAGAGAAAGAAGAAAATTAAACTGCTACTACTATTATAAATACTACTACTGCTGCTGCCTCAACATTAACATCAGTATTTTACATCCACTGCTACTAGTTGTACTACTACTACTTCTACTACTACTACTTCTACTACTACTACTACTACTACTACTACTACTTCTACTACTACTACTACTACTACTACTACTACTACTACTACTACTGATACTACTGCTACTACTACTTCTAGGGGGACCACACAGCAACCAGGGAGTACCTCACAGCAATCAGCGACCTCACAGAAACCAGGGACCTCACAGTAATCAGGGACCACACAGCAACCAGGGAGTACCTCACAGCAATCAGGAAGTACCTCACAGCAACCAGGGACCTCACAGAAACCAGGGAGTACCTCGCAGCAATCAGGGAGTACCTCACAGCAACCAGGGACCTCACAGAAACCAGGGACTTCACAGCAATCAGGAAGTACCTCACAGTAACCAGGGGCCTCACAGCAACCAGGGAGTACCTCGCAGCAATCGGGGAGTACCTCACAGCAACCAGGGACCTCACAGCAACCAGGGAGTACCTCACAGCAATCAGGAAGTACCTCACAGCAACCAGGGACCTCACAGAAACCAGGGAGTACCTCGCAGCAATCAGGAAGTACCTCACAGTAACCAGGGGCCTCACAGCAACCAGGGAGTACCTCACAGCAATCAGGAAGTACCTCACAGCAACCAGGGACCTCACAGAAACCAGGGAGTACCTCGCAGCAATCGGGGAGTACCTCACAGCAACCAGGGACCTCACAGAAACCAGGGACTTCACAGCAATCAGGAAGTACCTCACAGTAACCAGGGGCCTCACAGCAACCAGGGACCTCACAAAAACCAGGGACCGCACAACCAGGGAGTACCTCACAACAACCAGGGGCCTCACCGCAACCAGGGACCTCACAGAAACCAGGGACCGCACAACCACGGAGTACCTCAAAACAACCAGGGGCCTCACCGCAACCAGGGACCTCACAGAAACCAGGGACCGCACAACCACGGAGTACCTCAAAACAACCAGGGGCCTCACCGCAACCAGGCAGTACCTCACAGTAACCAGGGAGTACCTCACAGCAACCATGGACCGCACAGCAACAAGGACCTAAGAGCAAACAGGGAGTACCTCACAGCAACCAGGGACGTCACAGGTACAAGAGAGTACCTCACAACTAGCACAGAATACTTCATAGCAACAAGGGGGTAACTCATAGCTACCAGGAGGTACCTCACAGCAACTAGGGAGTAGAAGTACCTCACAGTAACCAGGGAGTACCTCACCGAGCTTAAAGTACCCAAAGTCAGACACAGGATTTCCTGATAGCAGAGCTTCGACCTGCAGGAGCACAGTGACTGCAGAGAACAAAGCTGTAGTGTTGCTAGGGAGAGAGCAGAAAGAGAAGAGAGGGAGAGAGGGAGCAGAGAGGTGGAGCAGAGGAGAGAGCAGAGGAGAGAACAGAGGAGAGAGCAGAGGAGAGAACAGAGGAGAGAACAGAGGAGAGAACACAGATGTGACTGAATAAAAAAGGATACAGTACATACAGTTTGTCAGTTTCGGAAAATGGGTCAGAAGGAGGTCTGAAGGAAGGCATTAGTCGAAATTGAGGTTATTCAGCATTTTAATGTAGAAATAGCAGAATACAAACGAAATGGTGACATCAGACATCTTCAGCATCCATGTTGTCAGCTTAGCAGAGAGACGTGAAGAGGGACCTCCCCAGTGGGGGCAGATCACACACACAAACAATGACCACAAGGGCTGTCTTTAAATACAGTACACTGTTGAATATTTATGACATCAGCAACAGCTACCCTATCAGAGAATAGTTTAAAGATCCCATGACATGGTACTTCTTGATGCTTTTATATGGCTCCTTAATGGTTCCCTAATACTGTAAATGAATCCTTCTTCAAAATCAACACTCACTGCATGAGAAACAGAGATAAGCTGAGAAAGAGTAATTTTTCTCACTCAGAACACTCTATAATGGGCGTTGTTGCTTGAATGCAAATGAGGAGAAAAAAACTGACCAATAGTAGAAGGTGGGGGCGTGGCTAAACGCTCCGCTCTCCTGCTCTGAGCGCTCTCTGATCCATTTCCTTGTTTTTGCACGGGGGGAGAGATTTGAAGCGTTCCATTGAAAAATAAACACATTTCTACAGAAAATAAAATTAAACCACTGCTGTTCAAAGGTCCAGAGGCTCAGATAAAGGACTTCCGAGCCTAGAAACACTCGGACGTGCCTCCAGGCAAATAAAAAAACGCATTTCGCATTGCCTAGCGCATTCGCAGTCCAAACTCTCTGGGCGTGATTTACAGAGACGCTAAGTACAGACAGACGGGGGTGAAACTGCATTGCATTTCTTTTTTCGATCTGACGTCAATAAGGTGCCTTGTTGAAACTCGCCCATTTGAGCTCCGATTTTTTGTAACGCAGAAAAGGATCGCAAATGCTCAGTTTAGACATTTCACAACTTTTAGCCATGGGGGGGGGGGGGGCTAAACAGGGTAGGGGAGCTCACATTAACGTTCAAAAACCTCAGAAAGTGAAAATGTCATGCCATGGGACCTTTAACTATGCAGAGTGTCCAATAGTGAGGTCAGCCAATGAGACAACAACTGTCACAACACAACCCCACAGTAAATGTAGCATTAGCTGTTTAGTTAGTTTACAGCCTTTTATAACCTATAGCCACAAGTGAGGTATCCAACATATGGAGAAACAAATGGTGAGGTGAGACGGTTCCCACAGTAACACTAGACTAGATATGAAGAACACTTCAAGCATAAAAGAATAGATCTCACAAGTTCATTTAACAAAGAAAAAAGTTTCATATTTAAATCCAGATCATTGGTCACACACACACACGCACGCACACACACACACACAGGCGCACACACACACACACACACACGCACACATTATTGATTTGTTTGAACTGTAGATATATACTGTAATACTGTATGTACATTTATTATTCAAACTACAACTCCCTCAGGACTACTCTTTCTCTCCTCCACTCTCTCCCTCCGTCTCTCTCTTCCTCTCTCTGATCTCTGTCACACTCTCATATTGTGTTAGAGATACTTTTTCTCTCCTCTTCTCCTCTCTCACCCCTGGACTGGATGGAGAGAGGTAGGAGAGAGAGAGAGAGTGGGATCTCCTATCTCTCTGCATCAGCCCTCTTTCTCTGTCTCAAACCTATATTCTATTGTGGGTTCACTCTTTTTCTCTTCCTCTCTTCTCTTTTACTCCCTCCCTCTCCCCCTTCCCCCCTCTCTCTCCCTTACCCATATTGTATTGTCACTCTCTCTTTCACACATATTGTTCTGTAGTCTCTCATTTTTTCTCTCCGTCTCTTACCCTCACTACTACCCCTCTCTCTTATTCTTACTCTTTCTCCCTCACATATATTATAGCTTCTCTCTCTCTCTCCCTCCCTCCTTCTCTCTCTCCTCCTCTCTCCCTCTCCCTCCCTCCCTCCCTCCCTCCCTCCCTCCTTTTCTCTCTCTCCTCCTCTCTCCCTTTCTCCCTCTCCTCCTCCTCTCTCTCTTCCTCTCCCTCCCTCTTTCTCTCCCTCTCTCTTCCTCTCCCTCCCTCCCTCCTTTTCTCTCTCCTCTCTCTCTCTCTTCCTCTCCCCCTCTCCTCTCTCTTCCTCTCTCTCTTTCTCTCTCTCTCTCTCTCTCTTCCTCTCCCTCCCTCTCTCTCCTCTCCTCTCTCTCTCTCCCCCTCTCTCCCTCTCTCTTCCTCTCCCTGTCCCTCTCTCTCCTCCTCTCTCTCTTCCTCTCCCTCCCTCTCTCTCTCCCTCTCTCTTCCTCTGCCCCCCTCCCTCCCTCCCTCCTTTTCTCTCTCTCCTCTCTCTCTCTCTTCCTTGCCCCCTCTCTCCTCCGTCTCTCTTCCTCCATCCTACTGTTCAGTTGTCTCTTTCCCCCTCTCTCTCACACACATGTTGTTCTGTCGTTTCTCTCTCTGGTGTGTGCTGTTCTGTCGTTTCTCTCTCTGGTGTGTGCTGTTCTGTCGTTTCTCTCTCTCACACACATGCTGTTCTGTCGTTTCTTTCTCTGCAGTGTGCTGTTCTGTCGTTTCTCTCTCTGGTGTGTGCTGTTCTGTCATTTCTCTCTCTGGTGTGTGCTGTTCTGTCATTTCTCTCTCTCTCTGCTGTGTGCTGTTCTGTCGTTTCTCTCTCTCTCTGGTGTGTGCTGTTCTGTCGTTTCTCTCTCTCTCTCTGCAGTGTGCTGTTCTGTCGTTTCTCTCTCTGGTGTGTGCTGTTCTGTCGTTTCTCTCTCTGCTGTGTGCTGTTCTGTCGTTTCTCTCTCTGGTGTGCTGTTCTGTCGTTTCTCTCTCTGCTGTGTGCTGTTCTGTCGTTTCTCTCTCTGCTGTGTGCTGTTCTGTCGTTTCTCTCTCTGCTGTGTGCTGTTCTGTCGTTTCTCTCTCTGCTGTGTGCTGTTGTGTAGTTTCTCTCTCTCTCTGCTGTGTGCTGTTCTGTCGTTTCTCTCTCTCTGGTGTGCTGTTCTGTCGTTTCTCTCTCTGCTGTGTGCTGTTCTGTCGTTTCTCTCTCTCTCTGCTGTGTGCTGTTCTGTCGTTTCTCTCTCTCTCTGCTGTGTGCTGTTCTGTCGTTTCTCTCTCTGCTGTGTGCTGTTCTGTCGTTTCTCTCTCTCTCTGCTGTGTGCTGTTCTGTCGTTTCTCTCTCTCTCTGCTGTGTGCTGTTCTGTCGTTTCTCTCTCTCTCTGCTGTGTGCTGTTCTGTCGTTTCTCTCACTCTCTGCTGTGTGCTGTTCTGTCGTTTCTCTCTCTGCTGTGTGCTGTTGTGTAGGTTCTCTCTCTGGTGTGTGCTGTTCTGTCGTGTCTCTCTCTCTCTCTGGTGTGTGCTGTTGTGTCGTTTTTCTCTCTGGTGTGTGCTGTTCTGTCGTTTCTCTCTCTCTCTGGTGTGTGCTGTTCTGTCGTTTCTCTCTCTCTGGTGTGTGCTGTTCTGTCGTTTCTCTCTCTCTGCTGTGTGCTGTTCTGTCGTTTCTCTCTCTGCTGTGTGCTGTTCTGTCGTTTCTCTCTCTGCTGTGTGCTGTTCTGTCGTTTCTCTCTCTGCTGTGTGCTGTTGTGTCGTTTCTCTCTCTGCTGTGTGCTGTTGTGTCGTTTCTCTCTCTGCTGTGTGCTGTTGTGTCGTTTCTCTCTCTGCTGTGTGCTGTTGTGTGATCGTCCAGACTGGCAGTGACTCACTGTATTGTCTGGAGCATTAGACTTTTCACTACGCTCCTGGAGGAGCAGCAGGAGGAGAATCATCAGGATCACCAGAATGTCCGGCCGTGTGGACAAACACGAACATACAAACAGATTTGTTTAATTCAGTGGCGCATGTGAAAAGAAGGAGCTCATTTACAACCAAAATCACATTTCTCTCCCCTCAGATGAAGAGAGGAAGAAGAGTTTAATGCTTCACTCATGGATTTTTCAACCCCTTGTGGTATATGTTTTTTCTTTTTTTTTCCCTGTGTCCATGCTGATCCTGCATGACTCTACCCCTGGAGGCTGCTGTGACGCTGCAGGACACTGAGGAGGGACACTTTTGTCCGGAGGGCTGTTACACCTCTCACACTGCCCTGACATTGGATTTGATAACTCGACCTGTGGAGCTTTTCTATTATTATTGCATATTAAACTGCCCCTCAGTGATTTAGATTTTTTTTTTTTTTCTGATTCAGAAGCACCAGGCATGTCCCTGATTGGCTAATCCACCTGTTAATCACGCCCATCTGAACTTGGGGAGATTCACTGGTGACCAGACTCACATGTGTGTAAAGTACTGGACAAGTGTGTGTTCTGGATCACAGGCAAACAGGTAACACCACCAGCCTAAGGGCCTGTTTACACGAGAACGCTTACGGGTAAAAACGACAAAATATTTTATCGGAAGTGCCTTTCATTTACACGGTGATGGCGTTTTTGGGTTACCTGGCCAGCCAAATGATATC
>JAVJIX010000033.1:6995000-7002500 GCA_036785185.1 Paratrypauchen microcephalus
AACCTCAGAAAGTGAAAATTTCATGCCATGGGACCTTTAAATCATAGAACTGGAAATATCTTGACTCAAATAATGGAATTGCTGAAACTAAATGTTGTAAACTAGTCTAATCTACTCAGACTTAGATAAAAATGTCACAGAAACAGAAATTGCACAAAAAGGGCAAAGTAATACACCGAGGAAAATACACCAGAAACTGAACTTTTCTAGCAGCATCATTTTACTCCTACTTCAGTAATATTTTCATTGAAGTAACATATATACATATATACATATACATATATATATATATATATATATGGAGAGAGAGAGAGAGAGCGCGAGCATTTCAAGATGTAGACAGAATGTAAAGTGTTGCTCAAACATGTGAAGGAAACAAAACACAACTCCAGGTGTGTTTTTGAGGAAGTACCAACATTAGCCATACCTACTTGTCAAAGCCTGATCCCGTCAGATCTCAGAAGCTCAGCAAGGCTGGGCCTCGTTAGTACTTGGACGGGAGACACTGGGAATTCCAGGTGCCACAGGGGGGCACCAGTTGCAAAAACTGTCGTTGTGTCCTTAGGCAAGACACTTGACCCACATTGCCGAGTATGAAAGTGGAGTGTGTGTGAGTGTTGGAGGGGCCGACCTCCCGTCAGTCTGCCCCAGGGCAGCTGTGGCTACAAAAGTAGCTTACCACCGCCAAGTGTGGAGTGAATGAACAATGAAGTGTAAAGCGCTTTGGGTGTCATGAAAGGTGCTATATAAATGCTATGAATTATTATTATTATTATTATTAAAACATGAAAGTTCACAAGAGTGACTTTTGTGTAATATAGGACCCTTTAGTGTATAAACTAATTGAACCAGAAGGGACGGGCACAGACTAACCTGGGAAATCCCAGGCTGCTTTCGTTCGTTCCGATCTGAAAGACAGCCTGGCGACTATGGCAAGCGAGCTCTCCCGATTCTGGGAGCCAATCAGAGAGCGGGGAGGGGTGGAAAGACGGTGACCCATGCTACGAGACAAACAGAAGCTTGTAGTTTGAACTGACAAGTGACATGATTGGCTATGGGCCAAATGATAGACATTCGTAACGCCCAATAAACGGCCGTTGGCGATCGTAAACCACACCTCCACTACGAGATATTTCAAAGGTGGCTCCCAGACCATATATCACTGTGATATGGTCTGGTGTAAACCAGGCAAAGCACAGACAGGATCAAAGTGTCAAATCAAAGTACAATTTTAATGTTTTCTTTTTCAACCAAAGAGTCGAGCTGTGTGCGTGTGGGAGAAGGAACACAATGTCAGGAATAAAAGACATCTAATCAAAATCCAGCCTAAACTGAAACTAAACCAATACCAGGTCTCGACCTGAACAAGACCAAAACAAGTCCCTGCTAAACCAGGCTCAAACCAGGACTAAACCAGGACCAAACCAGGATTAAACCAAGAAAAGTGCATTAAACATAAGGAAGAGCATTCCTCCACACCAGTGTTCTGAATGTAAATGCTGTGGCTGGTGCTTAGCTCCTCAGTGTGTTTCACAGTGATACAGCAGTGTGTGCTTGTGCACATCATGTGTCTCTGTGGTACCGGGCCTCTGTGCTCTGAGGGCCATATACGGGCTACATCCGGGCCACTTCCGGCCGTGAGACCAGCTCCGTACTGTGAGCGCGCCACTTCAAAGCCAAGTCAGATCGCAGAGTTACATAAGCACCTCAAACAGGAACCTGGCGCTCCACACGGACCCGGAGCACCCGCGACCCGCCACATCCACGCGCCAGCATCTGCTTCTGTTTCACCGCATGAACATCCTCCCGTGTCTGCAGGACGTGCTCAAGGCGAGCACACACACCGCTCACACACCGCACACACCACGCGCACACCGCGCACACACAACGTGCACATATCACGCACGCGCCGTGCACACATCACGCACGCGCCGTGCACATACCGTTCGGAGGTGAAACTTCCTCAGCAGCGGCACGAGCACACGCCGGTCGCTGTCCGCGGTGCTGATCTCACCAGGACACACTCTCTCTCTCCTGTCCTAGGAGACAGAGGTCTCCTAGGAGCGGGGCTGTAGCGCGCACGTGCTTTCTGCCGCACATGCACGCGGACAGGGATCAAAGCAGCCGCAGCGCGCTCCCAGGGCTCCTCATCCGTCGCGCACACACACGCACATGCACGCACACAGCTGCAGGAATGCACCGTATCGCCAAAAGACACATACGCCACATGTCACGCGCGATCAGGAGAAGACAGAGACACGTGCGCGCGCAGACGACACGCGCACGGGGGGACATACCTGTTCTCTTCTGAGCACGAGCCGTGTTCTTTGTCCGGATGCAGCCGCGTGATCGGTGTGTGCTGTCCGCGCGCGCTGTGGATCTGAGGCGCTCACACTGCGTCAGACTGCTCCCCTCCTCTAACTCCCTCTCTCCTCTTTCTCTCTCTCCTCTAACTCCCTCTCTCCTCTTTCTCTCTCTCCTCTAACTCCCTCTCTCCTCTTTCTCTCTCTCCTCTAACTCCCTCTCTCCTCTAACTCCCTCTCTCCTCTAACTCTCTCCTCTAACTCTCTCTCCTCTAACTCTCTCTCTCCTCTAACTCTCTCTCTCCTCTAACTCCCTCTCTTCTCTAACTCCCTCTCTCCTCTACCTCTCTCCTCTAACTCTCTCTCCTCTAACTCTCTCTCTCCTCTAACTCCCTCTCTCCTATATCTCCCTCTCTCCTCTAACTCTCTCTCTCCTCTAACTCCCTCTCTCATCTAACTCCCTCTCTCCTCTAACTCTCTCTCTCTCCTCTAACTCTCTCTCCTCTAACTCCCTCTCTCATCTAACTCCCTCTCCTCTAACTCACTCTCTCCTCTAACTCTCTCCTCTTACTCTCTCTCTCTCCTCTCTCTCTCTCCTCTAACTCTCTCCTCTAACTCCCTCTCTCCTTTAACTCCCTCTCTCCTCTAACTCTCTCTCTCCTCTAACTCTCTCTCCTCTAACTCTCTCTCTCCTCTAACTCTCTCTCCTATAACTCCCTCTCTTCTTTAACTCCCTCTCTCCTCTAACTCTCTCTCTCCTCTAACTCTCTCTCCTCTAACTCTCTCTCTCCTCTAACTCTCTCTCTCCTCTAACTCCCTCTCTCCTCTAACTCTCTCCCTCCTCTAACTCTCTCTCTCCTCTAACTCTCTTTCTCCTCTAACTCTCTCTCTCTCTCTCTCTCCTCTAACTCTCTCTCCTCTTACTCTCTCTCTCTCCTCTAACTCTCTCCTCTAACTCCCTCTCTCCTCTAACTAGCTCTCCTCTAACTCCCTCTCTCCTCTAACTCTCTCCCTCCTCTAACTCTCTCTCTCCTCTAACTCTCTCTCTCCTGTAACTCCCTCTCTCCTCTAACTCCCTCTCTCCTCTGACTCTCTCTCTCCTCTAACTCTCTCTCCTCTAACTCCCTCTCTCCTCTAACTCTCTCCTCTAACCCTCTCTCCTCTAACTCTCTCTCTCCTCTAACTCTCTCTCCTCTAACTCCCTCTCTCCTCTACCTCCCTCTCTCCTCTAACTCCCTCTCTCCCCTCTAACTCTCTCTGTCCTCTAACTCTCTCTCTCCTCTAACTCTCTCTCCTCTAACTCTCTCTCTCCTCTAACTCTCTCTCCTCCCTCCTCCTCTAACTCTCTCTCTCTCCTCTAACTCTCTCTCTCCTCTAACTCTCTCTCTCCTCTTACTCTCTCTCTCCTCTAACTCTCTCTCTCCTCTAACTCTCTCTCTCCTCTAACCCTCTCTCCTCTGACTCTCTCTCATCTAACTCTCTCTCTCTCCTCTAACTCTCCTCTAACTCTCTCTCTCCTCTAACTCCCTCTCTCATCTAACTCCCTCTCTCCTCTAACTCTGTCTCCTCTAACTCTCTCTCCTCTAACTCCCTCTCTCATCTAACTCCCTCTCTCCTCTATCTCTCTATCTCCTCTTTCTCTCTCTCCTCTAGCTCCCTCTCTCCTCTAACTCCCTCTCTCATCTAACTCCCTCTCTCCTCTAACTCCCTCTCTCCTCTAACTCTCTATCTCCTCTTTCTCTCTCTCCTCTTGCTCCCTCTCTCCTCTAACTCCCTCTCTCCTCTAACTCTCTCCCTCCTCTAACTCTCTCTCCTCTAACTCTCTCTCTCCTCTAACTCTCTCTCCTCTAACTCCCTCTCTCATCTAACTCCCTCTCTCCTCTAACTCTCTCTCTCCTCTAACTCTCTCTCCTCTAACTCCCTCTCTCCTCTAACTCTCTCTCTCCTCTAACTCCCTCTCTCCTCTAACTCCCTCTCTCTCCTCTAACTCTCTCTCTCCTCTAACTCTCTCTCTCCTCTAACTCTCTCTCTCTCCTCTTACTCTCTCTCCTCTAACTCTCTCTCTCCTCTTACTCTCTCTCTCCTCTAACTCTATCCTCTAACTCTCTCTCTCCTCTAACTCTCTTTCTCCTCTAACTCTCTCTCTCCTCTAACTCTCTCTCTCCTCTAACTCCCTCTCTCCTCTAACTCTCTCTCCTCTAACTCTCTCTCTCCTCTAACTCTCTCTCCTCTAACTCTCTCTCTCTCCTCTAACTCCCTCTCTCCTCTAACTCTCCCTCTCTCCTCTAACTCTCTCTCTCCTCTAACTCTCTCTCCTCTAACTCTCTCTCCTCTAACTCTCTCTCTCTCCTCTAACTCTCTCTCCTCTAACTCTCTCTCTCCTCTAACTCCCTCTCTCCTAACTAACTCTCTCTCCTCTAACTCTCTCTCTCCTCTAACTCTCTCTCTCCTCTAACTCCCTCTCTCCTCTAACTCCCTCTCTCCTCTAACTCCTCTCTCCTCTAACTCTCTCTCTCCTCTAACTCTCTCTCCTCTAACTCTCTCTCCTCTAACTCTCTCTCCTCTAACTCCCTCTCTCCTCTAACTCTCTCTCTCCTCTAACTCCCTCTCTCTCCTCTAACTCTCTCTCTCCTCTAACTCTCTCTCTCCTCTAACTCTCTCTCCTCTAACTCTCTCTCTCTCCTCTAACTCTCTCTCTCCTCTAACTCTCTCTCTCCTCTAACTCTCTCTCTCCTCTAACTCTCTCTCTCCTCTAACTCTCTCTCCTCTAACTCTCTCTCTCCTCTAACTCTCTCTCCTCTAACTCTCTCCTCTAGCTCCCTCTCTCCTCTATCTCCCTCTCTCCTCTTTCTCTCTCTCCTCTAACTCCCTCTCTCCTCTTTCTCTCTCTCCTCTTACTCTCCCTCTCCTCTAACTCTCTCCTCTAACTCTCTCTCTCCTCTAACTCTCTCTCTCTCTCCTCTAACTCTCTCTCCTCTTTCTCTCTCTTCTCTAACTCCCTCTCTCCTCTAACTCCCTCTCTCCTCTAACTCTCTCTCTCCTCTAACTCTCTCTCCTCTAACTCTCTCTCCTCTAACTCCCTCTCTCCTCTAACTCCCTCTCTCCTCTAACTCTCTCTCTCCTCTAACTAGCTCTCCTCTAACTCTCTCCTCTAACTCTCTCTCTCCTCTAACTCTCTCTCCTCTAACTCTCTCTCTCCTCTAACTCTCTCTCTCCTCTAACTCTCTCTCTCCTCTAACTCCCTCTCTCCTCTAACTCTCTCTCTCCTCTTTCTCTCTCTCCTCTAACTCTCTCCTCTAACTCCCTCTCTCCTCTAACTCCCTCTCTCCTCCTACTCTCTCTCTCCTCTAACTCTCTCTCTCTCCTCTAACTCCCTCTCTCCTCTAACTCTCTCTCTCCTCTAACTCCCTCTCTCCTCTAACTCTCTCTCTCCTCTAACTCTCTCTCCTCTAACTCTCTCCTCTAACTCCCTCTCTCCTCTAACTCCCTCTCTCCTCTAACTCTCTCTCTCCTCTAACTCCCTCTCTCCTCTAACTCCCTCTCTCCTCTAACTCTCTCTCCTCTAACTCCCTCTCTCCTCTTTCTCTCTCTCCTCTAACTCCCTCTCTCCTCTTTCTCTCTCTCCTCTAACTCTCTCTCTCTCCTCTAACTCTCTCCTCTAACTCCCTCTCTCCCCTCTAACTCTCTCTCCTCTTACTCTCTCTCCTCTAACTCTCTCCTCTAACTCCCTCTCTCCTCTCACTCTCTCTCCTCTAACTCTCTCTCTCCTCTAACTCCTTCTCTCTAACTCCCTCTCTCCTCTTTCTCTCTCTCATCTAACTCCCTCTCTCCTCTAACTCTCTCCCTCCTCTAACTCCCTCTCTCCTCTTACTCTCTCTCTCCTCTAACTCTCTCTCTCCTCTAACTCTCTCTCCTCTAACTCTCTCTCTCCTCTAACTCCCTCTCTCCTCTAACTCTCTCTCTCCTCTAACTCTCTTTCTCCTCTAACTCTCTCTCTTTCCTCTAACTCTCTCCTCTAACTCCCTCTCTCCTCTAACTCTCTCTCCTCTAACTCTCTCCTCTAACTCTCTCTCTCCTCTAACTCTCTCTCTCCTCTTACTCCCTCTCTCCTCTAACTCTCTCTCCTCTTTCTCTCTCTCCTCTAACTCTCTCTCTCGTCTAACTCTCTCTCTCCTCTAACTCTCTCCCTCCTCTAACTCTCTCTCTCCTCTAACTCTCTCTCTCTCCTCTAACTCTCTCTCTCCTCTAACTCTCTCTCTCCTCTAACTCTCTCTCCTCTAACTCTCTCTCTCCTCTAACTCCCTCTCTCCTCTAACTCTCTCTCTCCTCTAACTCTCTCTCCTCTTACTCTCTCTCTCTCCTCTAACTCCCTCTCTCATCTAACTCCCTCTCTCCTCTAACTCTCTCCTCTAACTCTCTTTCTCCTCTAACTCTCTCCTCTAACTCTCTCTCCTCTTACTCTCTCTCTCCTCTAACTCCCTCTCTCCTCTAACTCTCTCTCCTCTAACTCTCTCTCTCCTCTAACTCTCTCTCTCCTCTATCTCTCTCTCCTCTAACTCTCTCTCTCCTCTAACTCCCTCTCTCCTCTAACTCCCTCTCTCCTCTTACTCTCTCTCCTCTTTCTCTCTCTCCTCTAACTCTCTCTCTCTCCTCTAACTCTCTCTCTCCTCTAACTCTCTCTCCTCTAACTCTCTCTCTCCTCTAACTCCCTCTCTCCTCTAACTCTCTCTCTCCTCTAACTCTCTCTATCTCTCCTCTTACTCTCTCTCTCCTCTAACTCTCTCCTCTAACTCTCTCTCTCCTCTAACTCTCTCTCTCTCTCCTCTAACTCTCTCTCTCCTCTAACTCTGTCTCTCCTCTAACTCTCTCTCTCCTCTTACTCTCTCTCTCTCTCTCCTCTAACTCCCTCTCTCATCTAACTCCCTCTCTCCTCTAACTCTCTCTCCTCTAACTCCCTCTCTCCTCTTTCTCTCTCTCCTCTAACTCCCTCTCTCCTCTCACTCCCTCTCTCCTCTAACTCTCTCTCTCCTCTACCTCCCTCTCTCCTCTAACTCTCTCTCTCCTCTAACTCTCTCCTCTAACTCTCTTTCTCCTCTAACTCTCTCCTCTAACTCTCTCTCCTCTTACTCTCTCTCTCCTCTAACTTCCTGTCTCCTCTACCTCCCTCTCTGCTCTTTCTCTCTCTCCTCTAACTCTC
>JAVJIX010000033.1:7007500-7030000 GCA_036785185.1 Paratrypauchen microcephalus
TAAAGAAACTCTTTGAAAACAACTCTCTTGAATATCTATACAAATACTGTATGTATGGTGCAATGTCTTAGGAATGATGCCACCTCTTTTAATAGAAATGAACAACAGGTGCATTAGAGTGGCAACAATGAGAAAACCCCTAAAACAGGACTTTGTATGTGGAGGTCATTTCAAGTTTCTCCCTCTTGGTCTTTTTTAGGCTGGTTTTCCACTGATGCTGCTTTGGCTAGAGCGAGTATCACTACTGGGAGTATGAGGCCCTCCAGGATGGCACATCTGCAAGGAGATTTAAAGGGACAGTGTGTAAGATTTTTACCCGTTCATTACTGAAATTGAAGATACCCATTCAAAAATATATTGTTTTCCAAGCCTTTTCACTTCCATCATGAAATCAAAGTATTCTTTTGGACTTAGATATAGTCACATAAAAGGGGGATCTTCCCCATGCAGAGGCAGCCATTTTGAATACGAGAGCCGCAGAAGGACATTTGGGCTCCGCCTTCGCCTTCGGCAAGGCTCGTGGTTTTGGGTAAACAACACAAGCATGCTGCCGGATCAGACGTCGTAATGGATCTAACACGTGTTTTGGACTAAATTGTTTTACTGGATTTTATTCGCTGGATCCTTACGGACAAATTGAGAGCAAGTTTATGGTGAAATACAGAGTTTGACCTGTGCAAAGCATTCTAAGGTAAGCTAACCTCGTTTTGTGCTTTTCCGTATAAAAGCCCCATGTGCTCGGGGAGTGATTGTTGTGCCGGGAAATGAATTGCATAGTCAAAAAGAGGAGACTGTAAGGTTTCATTTGATGTGTAGAGTGTCATGGTACATGATCGGGAATGTGTGTTTTCATGAGAAAAGAAAAAAAAAAAAACAGGACCGCGCGGCGCACGGCTCGTGCGCGCACCCGGGTGACCCTCGAGGTCTGCCGTAGCTAAAACAGAAAGTGCAATAGCACCATCCACCTATGCGCCACGAATCCTACACACTGGGGCTTTAATGTGTCTACCAGTGCAATCTCCAGAACATGGAGGAGAATTTATAAGACAGGCAGTTACTTTAAGAGAGCTGGACAGGGCTGTAGAAGATCCTCAACCCATCAGCAGCACATCTGCTCCTTTGAGGAACAGGTTGAGCACTGCCCGTGCCCTACAAAATGACCTTCAGCAGAGTCTGGAGAAGACAAGGAGAATGCTTTGCTGCCTGCAACATGGTCCAGCATGAGTGGTTTGGTGGTGGATCTGTGATGGTCTGAGGAGGCATGTCCATGGATGGATGCACAGACCTCTACCGGCTAGAAAACAGCAGTCTGACTGCCATTAGGTATCGGGATGAAATCCTTGAGCCCACTGTCAGACTCTACGCTGGTGCAGTAGGTGCTGTGTTCCTCCTGATGCACGGCAATGCCTCACCTAAAGTCTGCAGGCAGCACCTGGAGGATGAAAGGATTGATACAATTGAATGGTACAATTAAACTGAAACTTGAACTACCAAGTCTGACGTCCAACAGTGTTTAAAGCATTGAGTGAAGTAGAAGAGAGGAGCTGTTGTGTCTGACTCACTCCTCACTCACATACATGCTTCCCCACACAGAGTAGGGCAGGTGAATGTGGACACTGGGATGATCCTGCTGCTCTTTAAAGGTCCCATGACATGGTACTTCTTGATGCTTTTATATGGTGCCTTAATGGTTCCCTAATACTGTAAATGAATCCTTCTTCAAAATCAACACTTAGTGCATGAGAAGACACATGTACAGAGTCAGTCATAATCTCTCTGTCTGAACAACTCATTCTGGGCCTTGTTGCTTGAATGCAAATGAGAAGGACACAGATTGGTTAGAGGAGCGGGTGGGGGGAGGGCAAATGTGCCGCTGGTTCCTTGTTTTAGCGGTGCGCTGTGCCTGGCCCCACTTCCGCGTGTGTAAGCGCGAAGGAGGAAAGGAGAGCCTTTTCAATGAAAAAAACACATTTTCACAGAAAATAAAATTAAACCACTGCTGTTTCAGAGGTCCAGAGGGTCGGGTAAAGGACTTCCGAGTCTAGAAACACTCGCACGTGCCTCCAGGCAAATAAAAAAACGCATTTCGCATTGCGTAGCTCCTCCGCAGTCCAAACTCTCTGGGCGTGATTTCCAGAGACAGGGGGTGGACATCCAGACGGTGGTGGAACTGAATTTGCATTTCTTTTTTCGATCTGACGTCAATAAGGTGCCTTGTCCAGAATCGCCCATTTGAGCTGTGTTTTTTTCAAACGCAGAAAAGGATCGCAAATGCTCAGTTTAGACATTACGCAACTTTTAGCCATTGGGGGGGGCCTAAACAGGGTAGGGGAGCTCACATTAACGTTCAAAAACCTCAGAAAGTGAACATTTCATGCCATGGGACCTTTAAACATTTTTCGTAACTTTTAGCCTAATTCCCATGTCTTTTTGAACTTTACTCATTTTTTATTCATCTTTTTATTCTCACTGAGCTTGGTAGTTTTAATGGGATGTGTTGTAATAAATTGACATGTGAAGAATCCCTCAGTTGTCCAGGTAGAATCCATGGCAAAAGGAGAAATTCAATTTGTCAACTGTCACTCCACTCCCACTGCATAATAGGCCCACCTAACTAATAGAAACTGAAAACAAGTAGGTGTGGTCATTTCAAAGTAATTTCACTGTAGTGAGCTCCTCCCTTCAGGCAGATATAGGCAGTGTCCACCAGCGTCTGACCAGAACTGAAGAAACAGCTTGGATGAGCTGAGAAACGTATTCAACTAAATAAACTTTTGTCCAGTTCAGAAATTGAATTTCTCATTTTGCCATCAATAAATTGACATGTTTTTTTTTTTTTTTTTTTCAAAGTTATTCAGGTTTTTATTGGTCAAACCACCTTTGTTCTAACTGCCCTTTTTTTTTATCAGGTCTGATACTAATTCAGCCACGGCATCTCAAATTCATCCAAACAATAACTCACAATGGGACGATATTGTCTAAAAGCTGCTAAATATGAGGATCACAGAAAGACAAACTAGAAAAGTTGTTTTGTGGACTGGGGGCCATTATTTGTGAGGACACATTCTGCAGTTTAACTTCACAACTTTACGAGAGCTGAATAATAAAGCTGCATTAGATTAACATCCATTCAGTGGACGTCTTATGGAAAACACACTCATTCATCCATTTCATCGTTAGTTTCTTAATGACTAATACATAATATAAATATGCAGCTATGAGTTTGATTATTGGATCCAAAAGACTGTTTACTGACATTGGCAACTCGCCCAGGTTAACTAATGAAAAACAAACCCACAGAAGTGCACGTTAAACAGCTAAAGAGTCAGTGAACAGTCAGTGTTTCAGTCCTCCTCGTCATCTCCATCTCCATGTGTGACCTACTGTATACACAGAAGAAAGATGGTCCATGTGAGATGTTCTGTATGTGGCCTTTGGCCCTGTGGAAATCCTCTACAATACACAGTGTAGTCATAGTAGTCATATAGTCATAGTTTACTTTATTGTCGAAAACAATCATGTACATGTACACAGAGTGAATTCAAAATTTCATTTCCCCACTAACCAGGCAGGACAGTGATAGAGTAGCTAGGGGAGGGGCCGCTGCGCATGCGTGCGCCGCCGACTGGGAGATGCAGAGTAGAATAG
The DNA here is from genome assembly GCA_036785185.1 of Paratrypauchen microcephalus. Classification (NCBI taxonomy): domain Eukaryota; kingdom Metazoa; phylum Chordata; class Actinopteri; order Gobiiformes; family Gobiidae; genus Paratrypauchen; species Paratrypauchen microcephalus. The sequence continues at coordinate 7,011,149 of JAVJIX010000033.1, forward strand.
ATGCAATACATACAATCAGTGACAATTTAACAACATGTAATGACAGAAAAACAATTGGAGATATAACATACGGTGATCTTTTTCGTTGGTAACAGAAGGAAGGGTGTGGGGGATCAGATTGGAAATCAATGAAATTGATTGAACCGAGAGCAGAGATCAGACCTTAACTAAAGACATTTTCTACTCATTCATTTCTAGTGCCAGTGTCAGTGAGTGGGTGCCATGTTTATGTAGAGTCCAGATAACAAACCACATTCTGTGGCCTTGGAAGTGTTCTTGCAAGGAGGCGAAGTCAAAACACAGATAACCATTGGAGCCACACAGATTTTCACAATTATCCAGAGGGATAAATTAATTTAGCATTGATGAAATACATTTTTAGAGACCCAGGTAAACAATTTAGATTGAGCTTGGGTTTTGCCAGACCCCCATCTTCATATCGCCATGAAGATTCATGAGAGATCTCATTAGTTCCTCTTGGCGCACAGACTGCACTGCGTTGGCTTTACACAGTTCTGTAAGCATGCCCATGATGATATCCAAACGTCGAGATGTTTCCTTCGGTTGAAATCCTTCCAAAAGGTCCTCAACCTGTCCCACTTTCTGATGTAATCCTTTCACGAGATCCCCCACTGCTTCACAATGGCTCGAAATTGCTGCAGACAGTTAGGAGGTAAATTACAATGGCAACTATTCACTTCCTGTTTTAACATTTGGAGGACTTTTATACATTCAAAAGATTTCATATTTGGTTTTAAAGTGAATGTACCCCATTTGTATTATTTTTTATGTATTTGAGCAAACTGTGTCTTGCCCCAGTACAGATATCAATCAAACATTATTTATAAAGCGCTTTTCATACAAAACTGATAAGTCCACTGTGCACTACTCGCATCTAATTATATTGTTTTATTGGCACAGAATCAGAAAGTGCACATTACCATGCTGGTTGTTGCTAAATTTACCTTTACCTACTGAAAACTCTGCTCTGGTCTCTGAGAGTTGTGAAAAGTGCTCATGAATTCATCTCAAATAACTAGGATGCTCAGAAAGTTAACTTATGTGAATTGTTCACGTTTTTAAGATGGTAAAAATCTGGTACATTGCCTTTAAATTGTTAATCGCTATGGTAACGGTGAAAGCCATGGATATTAAGCTCTTTTGATCAATCGTCACATGCACAGATTTTACATGTTAAACTGCAATATTGATGCAAAATAATGTAAAGTTGCACTATGTAACTTTTACTGTATGGGATCCGCCACCTGCACCTGTCTCCATGGAGATGTTATTGTTTTGGCTGGAATGTCTCAGGGTATATTTGCTAAAGAAAAACATGCATTTGTTTTATTTTTTTATTTTTATTTAACCTTTATTTATCCAGGTAAACCAATTGAGAACCAGTTCTCATTTACAATGGCGACCTGGCCAAAACTGGTACTCTGTACTCTGTACTTGTACTCTGAGCCTGGTTGCTTCTCCACAGAGCTGACCTGTAACCTGGCATGGTGGTGTCACTTGAGAGTTTCCTTGGAGATATGTTTAATGCCATACACTGTAGCATTCCATGTAAATCAGCAGGGCTCTCAAGTCTCACGCATTGAGAGTGTGACACACGCAATTCAACATGTTCACACGCTGACACATGGCATTTCTCACGCTGATTTTTTATTTTTTTTGTGCCCTAAAAATCGGTCTGTGTGGCTCAGTTTATGCAGGCACCGCGCGTTTTCAGCGAAAAAAACTCCCCCCTCCTCCCTGCCCCGCTCTCTCCTCCCCGCCCCGCTCAGCGAGTGTCAAAGCGCGCACTGCACTGGACAGCGACAGAACACGAGGAACGACAAAACGGTGATGATAAAACAAACTGAGAACCATCAGGTAGGCCTAATAACTTCATTTATCTAACTGTCATTAGTTGCTTTGTAGTTAAAGTTTGCTCTTTAGACACAGTCTCACGCACGACCCCGCTCAAAACTTGAGAGCCCTGAAATCAGCAACATATTCATAGAGACAAGCAGCACCCGAGAAGTGACTTCTCTGCAGCTCAGTGTATTTTCATTTACATCTCAGCTGTAAGTGGTGCTATGGGGACTAGTCAGCACCCACAGCACCTGGAGAAAGTCTGATCTGGTCCGACCACTGAAGCTAAGCAGAGCTGGGTCTGCTCAGTACTGGGATGAGAAACTGCTGGTGCCACTGAGAGTCGACAGTGGCTCTAATGCAAAACTTCGAAACATTCTACCATAGGAGATATATGTAGCAGTTACCATGGTGACACAATGCATACATTAGCAAACACTGACTAAAATGTTTTAAGAGAATTTAAAAACTCAAGAAAAAATAGGTTTAAAGAGAACATTTTCAGGAGCTTGTGATCAGGCCAAGTGTTCATGTTCCTGTTATTAGGTTCTTTTTTTAAAATTATTATTATGTATACAGATTTTGGTACTGTCTTCCTACCGGTGGAGGCAGGATGACAGCACCACCTGCAGTCTGGCTTCCTCAGGTTATCATCCTGCCTCCACCGGCAGGAAAACAGCACCAAAACCTGCATAAATCAGCTGACCGCACAGGTCACAGCAACAACACGTGACCACTCTGAGGAAGACCGCTAGTGAGCAATCCAAAGTGTCAGATAGGAAAACAAACTCTTGGTCTGAAAAAAGAACATAATAACATTCATTCATTCATTTTCTTCCACTTTTCCATTTTCTGGGTCGCGGGTGCAGCAGTCCAAGCAGTGTTCCGCTGCCCAGAACACAATGCACCAGCCCCCATGAATCCTCCCGCGGGTGGTGGGTCCACAGAAGGACACATAATAACATACGTGAAGAGTCTCTCAGTCGTCCAGGTAGAATCCATGATAAAAGGAGAAGTTCAATTTGTCAACTGGACAAAGTTTGTTCGGTCGAAAACGTTTCGTCGCTCATCCGAGAGGCTTCGTCAGCTCTGGTTCTCATGCTGGTTAGACCCTGTTTAAATCTAGCTGCAGGGAGGAGCTACCTACCCTGAAAAAACTCTGAAACTATCCCCCACTCATCTGTCTCTTTTGTTCTACGCATTCCTCTGGCGTCTAGTATTAGCATATCTATAAGCCCTAGGAGGCGCTCACTACACTGAAATAGCTCTGTAACTATCAACTAATCTGTCTCTTTGTATTTCAAGCCTATTCAAGCCTAACGACCCTCTCCACCCCTCTGCACTGGCTTGTCTGCCCTAATCTTTCTTTGTCTGTTTTTGATTTGGTTTGAGAATCGAGAATTCGATTCTCTTCAGTGTAGTGAGCGCCTCCTAGGGCTAATAGATATGCTAATACTAGACGCCAGAGGAATGCGTAGAACAAAAGAGACAGATGAGTGGGGGATAGTTTCAGAGTTTTTTCAGTGTAGGTAGCTCCTCCCTGCAGCTAGATTTAAACAGGGTCTAACCAGCACTAGAACCAGAGCTGACGAAGCCTCTCGGATGAGCGGCGAAACATTTTCAACCAAACAAACTTTGTCCAGTTGACAAATTGAACTTCTCCTTTTATCACATAATAACATAATAACATAAATTATTGGAAGACCAAATGAACAACATTGGACTACTCCATTCATGGTCCTGGTTTGAGTTTTAACAAAAAAATAAAGCTCAGCTCACATACTAACGTGAGTAACACAGTAGTGCTTTCAGTTAGCAGATGACATCACAACATTCTATAGGCCAGTCACATTTAATACAGATGAGGGCGGCTAAAATAATTACAGTTCAAATGTAGGCTTTTGTTGTAATAAAGCAAAGTTAATGGATTTAGAAAAGATTATATTAAAGATTTGTGAATAAACATTTTGGATATTTTATGACAAAGTGCAATGTTATTAATAGTGATGTAACAATAACTGAAATATTGTGATACTGTATCGTCAAAATTCTAACAATAATACCTTGTGCAATCACAATACAGTGGTACCTCACCTTACGAATGACCCAACAAACGAAAATTTCAAGTTACAAAACGCCTTCACGGTAAATTTTGGTCTCTAGATACGAAAGAAAATTCAAGTTACGAAACGCGAAATCTCAAAAATTCAAATTATGCGCGCTCAGCCACACACATTATACGCTTTTCTCAGACTGGATTTAAACTTTTCTCACATTTGTCTCTCGTTTAAACACTCAAACTTTCATAGATTTTCAACAAAATGTATTAATAGTGAAGTGTGGGGGGAAGGGGGAGGGGGGAGAAGACTGCGCTCTGACACGTGTGCACAGCATGACCCAGCACGGGGCTGACAGCAGGTCTAGACCAAGGTCTAAACCTGGACTGGACCAGGACTAAACCAGGACTAAACCAGGACTAAACCTGGACTAAACCAGGACTAAACCAGGACTAAACCAGGACTAGACCAGGTGGATTAAAGCAGCGAGGAGGGGACTGCACGCAGTCTGAGCGCATGAACGAGACCCATGCAAGAGCCGCGGTGGTCTAGACCTCCTCTAGACCTGGTCAGGTCTAGAGGAGCCGCGGTGGTATGGACTAAACCAGGACTAAACCTGGACTAAACCAGGAGGAGCCGCGGCTCTTACATGGGTCTCGTTCATGCGTTCATGCGCTCAGACTCCGTGCTGTCCCCTCCTCGCTGCTTTAATCCACCTGGTCTAGTCCTGGTCTAGTCCTGGTTTAGTCCTGGTTTAGTCCTGGTTTAGTCCAGGTTTAGTTCTGGTTTAGTCCAGGTTTAGTCCTGGTCCAGTCCAGGTTTAGACCTTGGTCTAGACCTGCTGTCAGCTCCGCGCCGGGTCATGCTGCGCTCCCGCTTCCCCCCCACACTTCACTGTTAATACATTTTGTTGAAAATCTATGAAAGTTTGAGTGTTTAAACGAGAGACAAATGTGAGAAACACAGAACACAATGTTACACTATAAAAAAAGTTACACTATAAAAAAAAAACTTGGATCGGGGCCTTGGAACGAATCAGGCTTTTTCCATTGAAATAGCTACTCAACTTACGAATTTTTCACATTACGAAACCACTTCTGGAACGAATTAATTTCGTAAGGTGAGGTACTACTGTATATCGAATCTCAAGTCTCTTTGATTAAATTCATAGTTATAGAGCAGCAATAGCTAAAAGAAACAGGGAACTACATAGACCATGATCCTTTGCTCTGTTTCAGTCCAATGTACACGATGAAATAACCGTTATTCAGTACTTTTAAATCTTAGTTCATTGGTTTATGACAGAACCGAAGGCTTGTCAAGGTTTTTTTAAAGGAAAAACAAGTATATTCAAAATGTTGTTAGACTCGGCAATATATTGCAGTAAATATCATACTGTGAGATACATATTGACAAAATATCATTCTGAGAAATTTGGATATTATTACATATCTAGTTATAGGGAAACCTGTCTCTTGCCCCCATCTGAGCGTGTGACATCATCACATTCTAGAATTTGAAAACCACCAATAGGAAGTAATATTTAAATGCAAACAAAATTTTAACTGGTATGTTCATTTACTAAATAAAAAACAAAAACTAATGCAAAGTTCTTTTTTTATATCTTCTGCTGGCTTAATCTGACAGTGTCCTGGTTTTAGTGTGGATTTCTCTTCAAAACTCACAAATGTTGCAGAATGTTTGTCATAATGTGCTCCGTTTTAAAGATCCCATGACATGGTACTTCTTGATGCTTTTATATGGCTCCTTAATGGTTCCCTAATACTGTAAATGAATCCTTCTTCAAAATCAACACTCAGTGCATGAGAAACAGAGATAAGATGAGAAAGAGTATTTTTTCTCTCTCTGAACAGGCTATTATGGGCGTTGTTGCTTGAATGCAAATGAGGAGAAAAGAGCTGGCCTATAGTAGAGGGTGGGGGCGTGGCCAAACTCTCCCTCTCGCTCTGAGCTCTCAGCTGATCCACTTCCGTGTTTTTGCACGGGGGGAGAGATTTGAAGCGTTCCATTGAAAAATAAACACATTTTGTGAAAAGAAATACAAATAGTGATCCAGGGGTTGGCGGTTCGAATCCCGCTCTTGACGGGTTGACCGCGTGTGATCCCAGCTCCCACAGATGAGTGCTGCCGTTGTGTCCTTGGGCAAGACACTTAACCCCCACCTCGCCCCCAGTGTCTGTGGACACTGGTAGCCCCCATGGCAGAAGATACATCAAGGCCCATTGTGACGTGAGCCGTCCTCCTGTGGACCCACCACCCGCGGGAGGATTCATCAGGGCTGGTGCATTGTGTTCTGGGCAGTGGAACACTGCTTGGACTGCTGCCCCCGTGACCCAGAGAATGGAAAAAGCGGAAGAAGATGAATGAATGAATGAATGAATGAAAATACAAATCGCACAACAAGAGCCGGTTCTAGAGGTGACTGCTCTGTTCCGTTAAGGAAAAGCGCTTTTGGACAGTCCTCTTTTGCTTATCGAGCAGGTCAAACATGGAACACACTGCCTGATCACATACGAGAGCTTCCAACACTGGCAGCATTTTCTAAAGCTGTAAAACAGTGGCTGTCCACTAGTCAAACATGCAACCATATTTAACAAAATTGAAATATATTGAGGTGTTATTGATTTAACTCTGAGACTCTTTACTTGAAATGACTGAATTGTGTGTACAGTGAGTGCTGGTTTTATGTACTTTGTGTGATTGTTGTTGTACCTGTCCCTGTCCCTGTCCCTGATTTGACATCAACCTGCCGAGGGACTGAAGATGGAAATTAGCCGCGTTGGCTATAATCTTTACATATTTACATTTTAAATGTTCATTAATATGTGCTGTCCCTTTACAAATAAATAAATACAAATACAAATACAAATTTCCACATAAAATAAAATTAAACCACTGCTGTTCAAAGGTCCAGAGGCTCAGATAAAGGACTTCCGAGCCTAGAAACACTCGGACGTGCCTCCAGGCAAATAAAAAAACGCATTTCGCATTGCCTAGCGCATTCGCAGTCCAAACTCTCTGGGCGTGATTTACAGAGACGCTGAGTACAGACAGACGGGGGTGGAACTGCATTTGCATTTCTTTTTTCCATCTGACGTCAATAAGGTGCCTTGTTCAAAATCGTCCGTTTGAGCTCCGATTTTTTGTAACACAGAAAAGGATCGCACATGCTCAGTTTAGACATTTCGCAACTTTTAACCATGGGGGGGGCTAAACAGGGTAGGGGAGCTCACATTAACGTTCAAAACAGAGCATCAGAGGAGCAGACATCTCCTGTGGAACCCTTGGCTTTCCTCCTCCTCGTGCTGTCACTGTGAACTTGTTCCGTGGGTGTTCGGGCTGTTTTTGACAAAGATGTTTGCGGTTGACGTGCGCGAGTGTAGAGCTGTCACGCTGTTGACGAGTCAGCACCACAGAACACCTGCGCTGCGTTCAGGGACATCAAAAGTGCAGGACACGTCACCACAAAATCCTACAGGGATTTGGAGACGCATGGTTTGGATGGAGAGATCACATTAAAGTGACTATAAAAAACATCTTCAAAGGCCCTGTACCTGATTTTTACTGTTTTCGAATGTGAAAAACAGAACTAGTTCATTTGAAACAGTTTGCAGTGGTCCAAAGTTATTCCTCACTTACCTTATGCATTGTTATTTCTTTGCCCGAAATGTTCCACACTATGGCATTTTTGTGCTGTGCAACACTGGAATTTCCCCACTGAGGGACTAATAAAGGCATATCTTATCTTATCTTATCTTATCTTAAACATCTACTGAGACAAGCAGGTGACACAACCAGGAAAATGACAGGTCAGATCTGTGGAGAGATGGAGCCTCCATTATTGTATGTTCTGTGAAAGTACAGCAACAGTTTCCCGTTTAAAACATTTAAACATTTAAAAACTGATTTTCTTTTTGATAAACATGGCTGTACCTCTGAGCTCATATTCTGTAATGATTTTGACAAGAGATTGTTGTTTACTTTGAACATGATTTTCAAAGTATGAAGGTTGACTAAATTGTAACATTTCAGACTTTGAAGGTTTATAAATAATACATTGGTTGGTTCATTATACGTTGATAATGTCATTGTTCTTATTGCTTTTTTGCAAGGGAAAGATTGGATTTGGATTTTTCATTCTTATATGTATTGCTCCAAATCTCAATACAATAGATTATGTAGAGCAATACCATACTGAAAATATAACCATTTTATATTTTGGACATTTTATTCACAAAATAAATCTTAAACAATTGAATAAAAGAACCAAATCCACTAACATTCAAAACTGTTGCCCTGATTGGTGCCTGCCCCTGTATGGTGTGTCCTTATAACCATCATCAGAGCTGCTCTGCTGGATCAGGCTCTCGAGACCATCTTATAACACAGGACCAGAGAAAGACACTTTATATGAATGTGTGTGAATGTGAGAAGGCTGTGACTGACTGACAGTGACACTCAGGACACAGGACAGGGGGGAGTTGCTGGTTGAATTTATGCTCCAGTTTTAGTGCCAGTGCCAGACAGATTAGTCCACATTTGTGATGAGCTAAAGCTTTATTTATAACACCACACCACAGATAAAACCACAGTGGGTTTTGCAGAGTGCAAAGGTCAAAGTTAACACTGACACACTAGAGAAATACATGTGTCACTCTGGTGCTTCTGTGTTTTGCTCACAGGAGGAGTCTTGGAGTCCAGGAGGAGTCTGTGTGCTATGGGGGAGGAACTCCTCCATAACCTTGAAAGGTTAGCCTCTTGAAAGGTGCTGTATAAATGCAATGATTAATTAATTAATAATCAATTCATAATTTTTTTTAAGGATCCCATGACATGGTACTTCTTGATGCTTTTATATGGCTCCTTAATGGTTCCCCTAATACTGTAAATGAATCCTTCTTCAAAATCAACACATGAGAAACAGAGATAAGATGAGAAAGAGTCATTTTTCTCTCTCTGAACACTCCATAATGGGCGTTGGTGCTTGAATGCAAATGAGGAGAAAAGAGCTGGCCTATAGTAGAGGGTGGGGGCGTGGCTAAACTCTCCGCTCTCGGCTCTGAGCTCTCAGCTGATCCATTTCCGTGTTTTTGCACAGGGGGAGAGATTTGAAGCGTTCCATTGAAAAATAAACACATTTCCACAGAAAATAAAATTAAACCACTGCTGTTCAAAGGTCCAGAGGCTCAGATAAAGGACTTCCGAGCCTAGAAACACTCGGACGTGCCTCCAGGCAAATAAAAAAACACATTTCTCATTGCCTAGCGCATTGGCAGTCCAAACTCTCTGGGCGTGATTTACAGAGACGCTGAGTACAGACAGACGGGGGTGGAACTGCATTTGCATTTCTTTTTTCGATCTGACGTCAATAAGGTGCCTTGTTCAAAATCACCCGTTTGAGCTCTGATTTTTTGTAACGCAGAAAAGGATCGCAAATGCTCAGTTTAGACATTTCACAACTTTTAACCATGGGGGGGGGGGGGCCTAAACAGGGTAGGGGAGCTCACATTAACGTTCAAAAACCTCAGAAAGTGAAAATTTCATGCCATGGGACCTTTAATAAATTTATGTTGCCAGAACTGCATAAACATGTACTTTAAAAGCTTCAGTTTACACCAGAGGCAGCAGAGCCTATGTGGATTCTGACCTTTAAACACTAAACTTTTCACATTGCTTATGTATGCATTGTTGATTGGATGAATGATGTTTTAAGTCACAATATAAAAGTTGACAACAAGAGAGACGGTGCTTTGCATTGACAGCAAGCCGTACCTGTGGCGCTGCATTAATTAAGCCACTCACCTTCTAACTTTGGTTGTCTGCACTGCGCGCCTTTTCCTTTAGAAGAACGTTGTAAAGTTACAGTCTGATGTCATTAAGTGTTTTATATTTATCCTCCATGACTGTAAACTTTCCGTAGTCCATCACAAGTCATTCCTTGAGCTCCTGATGCGATGCCCAGTGTTTACGTGAGTGTAGTGGTTTTAGAGAACGTATTTTGAAAGGTCATCGGAAATTTACTTTGACATCACATGCTTATTTCCTGTCTTTCCCCTGCTAAAAAGCCTGGAGACACTCAGATGACGCTGCAAAATTAGAACTCCAATCTAATTTGAGCTGTGTGTAGTTTGGATGTCTGTGTGGAATAATAGTCCTAAATATTGACCTACCTTTTATTCTGCCCCACATTTTTTAAAATGTGGGTAAAAATGATGTCAGTTTCATTTGCAATATTAGAAGTGCTTTGTTGAACTTCAAATGAGCCCTTTCAGCAGGAGTGAGGGACTTCCAGGTCCAAACAGCAATTTCATACCTCACTTCTATCTTTAGTTTTGTTCCTTATTCATCAAACCTTGAAATGTAATATGCAAATACAGTGGAGGAAATAAGTATCTGATCTCTTTCTAATTTTGTAGGTTTGCCCAATGACAGAGAAATGAATAGTGGTTAATGGTATGTTTATTTTAAGAGATAAACCTACCAGAGAGATATAAATAGAATAGAGAATATCAAAAAGAGTCATAAGCAGCTTTTTTCTTCTTCCAAACACGGAGAATTGAGATAATGCCAAAGAGTTCGATTCTGGTCTCACAGCACCTTCTTCCAAACTTCAGGAGGGCCTACATATGTGCCTTCTTAAAGATCCCATGACATGGTACTTCTTGATGCTTTTATATGGCTCCTTAATGGTTCCCTAATACTGTAAATGAATCCTTCTTCAAAATCAACACTCAGTGCATGAGAAACAGAGATAAGATGAGAGAGTATTTTTTCTCTCTCTGAACACTCCATTATGGGCGTTGTTGCTTGAATGCAAATGAGGAGAAAAGAGATGGCCTATAGTAGAGGGTGGGGGCATGGCCAAACTCTCCGCTCTCGCTCTCAGCGCTCAGCTGTCTGCTCTCTGATCCATTTCCGCGTTTTAAGAGCGGAGGAGGAAAGGAGAGCCTTTTCAATGAAAAAAACACATTTCCACAGAAAATAAAATTAAACCACTGCTGTTCAAAGGTCCAGAGGCTCAGATAAAGGACTTCCGAGCCTAGAAACACTCGGACGTGCCTCCAGGCAAATAAAAAAAACGCATTTCGCATTGCCTAGCGCATTCGCAGTCCAAACTCTCTGGGCGTGATTTACAGAGACGCTGAGTACAGACAGACGGGGGTGGAACTGCATTTGCATTTCTTTTTTCGATCTGACGTCAATAAGGTGCCTTGTTCAAAATCGCCCGTTTGAGCTCCGATTTTTTGTAACGCAGAAAAGGATCGCAAATGCTCAGTTTAGACATTTCACAACTTTTAACCATGGGGGTAGGGGCCCTAAACAGGGTAGGGGAGCTCACATTAACGTTCAAAAACCTCAGAAAGTGAAAATTTCATGCCATGGGACCTTTAAGCAGGGGGAACTTACAAGCACTGCAGGAAGTCTTACCAATGGTTTTCTTAGTGACTGTGGTCCCAGCTGCCTTCAGATCATTGACTAGCTCCTCCTGTGTAATTCTAGGCTGATTTCTCACTGTTCTCATGATCACTGAAACCCCACTGAGGTGAGATCTTGTGTGGAGCCTCAGACTGAGGTCGACTGATTCATTTTGTATTTCTTAAATTTTCGAATAATTGCACCAACAATTGTCTCCTTAACACCAGCTTCTTACTTACGGTTTTGGAGTCCATTCCAGCCTTGTGCAGGTCTACAATCTTGTCCCTGACATCCTTTGACAGCTTTGGTCTTTCCCATGTTGGAGAGTTTGGAGTTTGATTGACTGACTGATTCTGCGGTCAGGTGTCTTTTATACAGGTGACTAGTTGCCTGGAAGAATCCATGACTCATCGCTGTACCAGCGGCGAGTCTGGTAACGCTTGGTCCAGAATGCGCTGCTGTTGCGCTTAGACAGACAGCTAAGTGAACCAATCAGAGAACAGTTAACGGACAGCGACGTGAACCAAGCCGGTAGGAAGCAATGCAAAAACATCTTTTTTGAAAAGAAAGGCCTCTAGAGCTGTCAGCTGCTGTGGTTTTAAGGAATCGATGTGTTTTAGGTCATTTAAGACCAATTTTACAGCTGAATGGAAGGGACGTTACGGGCAAAGGCGGGTGCACTGGCACGTCACCATCTTTGAACGAATCAGAATCGCGGAGTCCGTTGTTAACCGGGGGAGCGAGGGTGGAGCGAGGGTGTCCAAATGGTATCGCGCTGTATAGCAAATACAGAGAGATATCATTTGGCTGGCCAGGTAAGGTGACTAGTTAAAACATGTGTCTAATTCAGGTGATGAGTTGATTTGGACTGTCTAACTGGTCTGTTGGAGCCAGAACTCTTAATGGTTGATAGGGGAACAATACTTGCAAATCAATTAATATATTTTCTTCTAATGTGATTTACTGGATTTTCTTTTTGATATTCTACCTCTCATTGTTAAAATAAACCTACCATTAATATTATAGACTGTTCAAATACTTATTTCTTCCACTGTGATGTGGTATAAATCTCACAAAATATCCAGTGTATATCTCTGCTAACTGAAGCTCACTGCTAACACCTGGCCTAGCTTTTCTTTCTTTTACTTTCTTTCACACGGATAACCTCGATGTGTTAAATGACTGCAAATCCCTTTATAATGCGACTATATGTTTGTGTATAGACTGCATTTGTGTGTCGATATGTTTGTGTATAGACTGCATTTGTGTGTCGATATGTTTGTGTATAGACTGCATTTGTGTGTCTATGTTTGTGTATAGACTGCATTTGTGTGTCTATGTTTGTGTATAGACTGCATTTGTGTGTCTATGTTTGTGTATAGACTGCATTTGTGTGTCTATGTTTGTGTATAGACTGCATTTGTGTGTCTATGTTTGTGTATAGACTGCATTTGGGTTGGACTTAGACAAGTTTTATTGATCCACAAGGGAAATTATTTGGATACAATAGCTCACTCATCACAATATATGTGACCGACCACAGCAAAACCCGTCACAAGCCACTCAGCCGCTTTTTTTTTTTTTTTTTCCAAATGTGCGAGTTGAGATCATGAAGAAGCCACTCCATGTTTCAGATAACAGCATTGGCTGCTTTAAAAGCATACATTTTGTCTTTGAATTTGGGACCACACCACAAAATTTGCAATCAGTGTCCTGTATTCCAGCTCCTGTCCATCCCTGATACACCCAACCACTGCAGAGTCATCAAAGAACTTCTGTAGATGGCAGGACCCGGAGCTGTGTTGGAAATCAGAGGTGTACAGAGTGAACAGGAACCGAGACAGGACTGTACCCTGGAGGACTCCTACATTACTGACCACAGGGTGGTCCCCAGTCGCACATACGAAGGCCTGGCTGACAGGTAGTCAGTAATCCAGGAGACAATGGAGGAGCTGAAACCCATCCTGAGCAGCTTCTCACTCATCAGAAAGCACTGGATCTTCACAGGTCTCCGTGAAGAACATGATACTGCTAACAGCGTACTCCCTCTGGGTCTGAACAAGCGCAAGCAGTTTGTCCATCTTATTTCCCAGTGACCTTACATTCCCCATCAGAAGTGGCAGAACCACAGGCTTGAATTTCCTTCTCCACTGTTTCGCTCTCACTCCAGCGTGGCATCCTCTGCACGTCCTCCTCCGTAATTCCACAGGAAAGTTAGACTTAACTCCACACAGCAAAGAACAAAGAGGCCAGCAAAAATCAAGAAAAAAGACAAAAATGCCCAAAAAACATGGTGAGTGTTTTATTGGATGGATAAAGTAAATAAAAATTAAATAAAATCTTAAAGTGCAAACAAGAGTAATTTAAAAAGAAGGAACTGTCTAGGTCTCTAGCGACTCTGCAGGGTGATATGAAGATGGGGGTCTAGCAGAACCAGGGGTCTGGCTAATTTCCCGTTCACCTGGGTCTCTAAAATGTATTTGATTATGCTAATTTAATGCCCTTGATGTAATTAAATCAGTCTCCTTGGAAAAATCTCGGTATCAACAGGACTCTTCGTGTTTTGACTTTTGCTGTTCGCACAGTCACTCTTGAGGTCACAGCTGTGGTTTTATCACAGCACACTATAAAACATGGACATTCCAATCTTGGTCACACTGCACTAGCATTATGTAAACACGTTGCCCTGTCTATTTAGAAATGTTCACCTCTACTTCAGTTTTTATTCAATTTCATCATTTTCTTGTCTGCTCCCTTTCCCAATCCTCCCGTCTGTCACCAAAGAAAAAAATGCGGTAGGTATACCTGTCCAGTTGTTTTTGCCGTAACATGTTTGTGAATATTGCTATTGATTGTACTGCATCTTTTCCACTCCGTTATCTCCAAGTGGCGGCATGCACATGCGCAGCAGCCCCTCCCCTAGCCGTCTCTATACTGTCTCTGCTTGACTGGGGAAAACAAAATTTCGATTCACTATGTGTCATGTACATATGTTTTTTCGACAATAAAGCTAACTATGAACTATGAACTAGTTATTTTCAGGAAGAACCTCAGGAGCTACTATATCCAGCTGCCACTCTCTCAGGAGCTCAGGTCATTAAAGGTCCTATATTACTCATCATATTATATACATATTATAGCCATGTTATAATGTTGTTACCTAACATCCAAATGATTCTAGTGAAAGTGTATGGAGTTTTAAAACACAGTAGAGCACTTCCTGCATTATGAATATTCTGCTTATTCTTTATTTAACAGGAAAGACCCATTGAGATTTGAATCTCATTTTAAGGGGAATCCTAGTACCCAGTGTGTGATCCAGTGTGTGACCCAGTGTGTGACCCAGTGTGTGACCCAGTGTGTGACCCAGTGTGAGGCCCAGTGTGTGACCCAGTGTGTGACCCAGTGTGAGGCCCAGTGTGAGGCCCAGTGTGTGACCCAGTGTGAGGCCCAGTGTGTGACCCAGTGTGTGACCCAGTGTGAGGCCCAGTGTGTGACCCAGTGTGAGGCCCAGTGTGAGGCCCAGTGTGTGACCCAGTGTGAGGCCCAGTGTGTGACCCAGTGTGAGGCCCAGTGTGTGACCCAGTGTGTGACCCAGTGTGAGGCCCAGTGTGAGGCCCAGTGTGTGACCCAGTGTGAGGCCCAGTGTGTGACCCAGTGTGAGGCCCAGTGTGTGACCCAGTGTGTGACCCAGTGTGAGGCCCAGTGTGAGGCCCAGTGTGTGACCCAGTGTGTGACCCAGTGTGTGACCCAGTGTGTGGCCCAGTGTGTGACCCAGTGTGTGACCCAGTGTGTGACCCAGTGTGAGGCCCAGTGTGAGGCCCAGTGTGTGACCCAGTGTGTGACCCAGTGTGAGGCCCAGTGTGTGACCCAGTGTGTGACCCAGTGTGTGACCCAGTGTGAGGCCCAGTGTGTGACCCAGTGTGTGACCCAGTGTGTGACCCAGTGTGTGACCCAGTGTGAGGCCCAGTGTGTGACCCAGTGTGTGACCCAGTGTGTGACCCAGTGTGAGGCCCAGTGTGTGACCCAGTGTGTGACCCAGTGTGTGACCCAGTGTGAGGCCCAGTGTGAGACCCAGTGTGTAACCCAGTGTGTGACCCAGTGTGTGACCAAGTGTGAGGCCCAGTGTGTGACCCAGTGTGAGACCCAGTGTGTGACCCAGTGTGAGGCCCAGTGTGTGACCCAGTGTGAGGCCCAGTGTGTGACCCAGTGTGTGACCCAGTGTGAGGCCCAGTGTGAGGCCCAGTGTGTGACCCAGTGTGTGACCCAGTGTGAGGCCCAGTGTGAGGCCCAGTGTGAGGCCCAGTGTGTGACCCAGTGTGAGGCCCAGTGTGAGGCCCAGTGTGTGACCCAGTGTGAGGCCCAGTGTGTGACCCAGTGTGTGACCCAGTGTGAGGCCCAGTGTGTGACCCAGTGTGAGGCCCAGTGTGTGACCCAGTGTGTGACCCAGTGTGAGGCCCAGTGTGAGGCCCAGTGTGAGGCCCAGTGTGTGACCAAGTGTGAGGCCCAGTGTGAGGCCCAGTGTGTGACCCAGTGTGTGACCAAGTGTGTGACCCAGTGTGTGACCCAGTGTGAGGCCCAGTGTGTGACCCAGTGTGTGAGACCCAGTGTGTGACCCAGTGTGTGACCCAGTGTGTGACCCAGTGTGTGACCCAGTGTGAGGCCCAGTGTGTGACCCAGTGTGTGACCCAGTGTGTGACACAGTGTGAGGCCCAGTGTGTGACCCAGTGTGAGGCCCAGTGTGTGACCCAGTGTGAGGCCCAGTGTGTGACCCAGTGTGTGACCCAGTGTGAGGCCCAGTGTGAGGCCCAGTGTGTGACCCAGTGTGAGGCCCAGTGTGTGACCCAGTGTGTGACCCAGTGTGAGGCCCAGTGTGAGGCCCAGTGTGAGGCCCTGTGTGTGACCCAGTGTGAGGCCCAGTGTGTGACCCAGTGTGTGACCCAGTGTGAGGCCCAGTGTGAGGCCCAGTGTGAGGCCCAGTGTGTGACCAAGTGTGAGGCCCAGTGTGAGGCCCAGTGTGTGACCCAGTGTGTGACCAAGTGTGTGACCCAGTGTGTGACCCAGTGTGTGACCAAGTGTGTGACCCAGTGTGAGGCCCAGTGTGTGACCCAGTGTGTGAGACCCAGTGTGTGACCCAGTGTGTGACCCAGTGTGTGACCAAGTGTGTGACCCAGTGTGAGGCCCAGTGTGAGGCCCAGTGTGTGACCAAGTGTGTGACCCAGTGTGTGACCCAGTGTGAGGCCCAGTGTGAGGCCCAGTGTGTGACCAAGTGTGTGACCCAGTGTGTGACCCAGTGTGTGACCCAGTGTGTGACCCAGTGTGTGACCCAGTGTGAGACCCAGTGTGTAACCCAGTGTGTGACCCAGTGTGTGACCCAGTGTGAGGCCCAGTGTGAGGCCCAGTGTGTGACCCAGTGTGAAGCCCTGTGTGAGGCTCTGTGTGAGGCCCAGTGTGTGACCCAGTGTGTGACCCAATGTGAGACCCAGTGTGTAACCCAGTGTGTGACCCAGTGTGTGACCCAGTGTGTGACCCAGTGTGTGGCCCAGTGTGTGACCCAGTGTGTGACCCAGTGTGAGGCCCAGTGTGAGGCCCACTGTGTGACCCAGTGTGAAGCCCTGTGTGAGGCTCTGTGTGAGGCCCTGTGTGTGACCCAGTGTGTGACCCAGTGTGAGGCCCAGTGTGTGACCCAGTGTGTGACCCAGTGTGTGACCCAGTGTGAGGCCCAGTGTGAGGCCCAGTGTGAGGCCCAGTGTGAGGCCCAGTGTGTGACCCAGTGTGTGACCCAGTGTGTGACCCAGTGTGAGGCCCTGTGTGAGGCCCTGTGTGAGGCCCAGTGTGTGACCCAGTGTGTGACCCAGTGTGAGGCCCAGTGTGAGGCCCAGTGTGTGACCCAGTGTGAGGCCCAGTGTGTGACCCAGTGTGTGACCCAGTGTGAGACCCAGTGTGTGACCCAGTGTGTGACCCAGTGTGTGACCTAGTGTGTGAGCCAGTGTGAGGCCCAGTGTGTGACCCAGTGTGTGACCCAGTGTGAGGCCCAGTGTGAGGCCCAGTGTGTGACCCAGTGTGTGACCCAGTGTGAGGCCCAGTGTGTGACCCAGTGTGTGACCCAGTGTGTGACCTAGTGTGTGAGCCAGTGTGAGGCCCAGTGTGTGACCCAGTGTGTGACCCAGTGTGAGGCCCAGTGTGAGGCCCAGTGTGTGACCCAGTGTGTGACCCAGTGTGAGGCCCAGTGTGTGACCCAGTGTGAGGCCCAGTGTGAGACCCAGTGTGTGACCCAGTGTGTGACCCAGTGTGAGGCCCAGTGTGTGACCCAGTGTGAGGCCCAGTGTGTGACCCAGTGTGAGGCCCAGTGTGTGACCCAGTGTGTGACCCAGTGTGAGGCCCAGTGTGTGACCCAGTGTGAGGCCCAGTGTGTGACCCAGTGTGAGGCCCAGTGTGTGACCCAGTGTGTGACCCAGTGTGTGACCCAGTGTGAGGCCCAGTGTGAGGCCCAGTGTGTGACCCAGTGTGAGGCCCAGTGTGAGGCCCAGTGTGTGACCCAGTGTGTGACCCAGTGTGTGACCCAGTGTGAGGCCCAGTGTGTGACCCAGTGTGTGACCCAGTGTGTGACCCAGTGTGAGGCCCGTTGTGTGACCCAGTGTGTGACCCAGTGTGTGACCCAGTGTGTGACCCATTGTGAGGCCCAGTGTGTGACCCAGTGTGTGACCCAGTGTGTGACCCAGTGTGAGACCCAGTGTGTAACCCAGTGTGTGACCCAGTGTGTGACCCAGTGTGAGGCCCAGTGTGAGGCCCAGTGTGAGGCCCAGTGTGTGACCCAGTGTGTGACCCAGTGTGTGACCCAGTGTGAGGCCCAGTGTGAGGCCCAGTGTGTGACCCAGTGTGTGACCCAGTGTGAGGCCCAGTGTGAGGCCCAGTGTGTGACCCAGTGTGAGGCCCTGTGTGAGGCCCAGTGTGAGGCCCTGTGTGTGACCCAGTGTGTGACCCAGTGTGTGACCCAGTGTGTGACCCAGTGTGAGGCCCAGTGTGAGGCCCAGTGTGTGACCCAGTGTGTGACCCAGTGTGAGGCCCAGTGTGAGGCCCAGTGTGTGACCCAGTGTGAGGCCCTGTGTGAGGCCCAGTGTGAGGCCCTGTGTGTGACCCAGTGTGTGACCCAGTGTGTGACCCAGTGTGTGACCCAGTGTGAGGCCCAGTGTGAGGCCCAGTGTGTGACCCAGTGTGTGACCCAGTGTGTGACCCAGTGTGTGACCCATTGTGTGATCCAGTGTGTGACCCAGTGTGTGACCCAGTGTGTGACCCAGTGTGAGGCCCTGTGTGTGACCCAGTGTGTGACCCAGTGTGTGACCCAGTGTGAGGCCCTGTGTGTGACCCAGTGTGAGGCTCTGTGTGAGGCCCTGTGTGAGGCCCAGTGTGTGACCCAGTGTGTGACCCAGTGTGTGACCCAGTGTGTGACCCAGTGTGTGACCCACTGTGAGGCTCTGTGTGAGGCTCTGTGTGAGGC
>JAVJIX010000033.1:7035000-7050000 GCA_036785185.1 Paratrypauchen microcephalus
CCTCGTCTTAATATGAAAGATTAATATAAGTGAGGCCCGCAAGATTAATATGAATTTCATTTCTTGTGTGCGACGCAGAATGAACCAATCACGATGTGGTATATGGCTCTGGAGGGCGGGACATCGGTCGTGCGTATTTTCTCTAAATGTGGGCGGGGCTAGGGTGAGGTCCCAGTGCTTAGAGCTTTTAGTGCTTGTGTGCTTGTGTGTGCTTGTGTGTTTGGGGTTGCGGCAGGCAGACATCAGACAGGGACAGTGATTGATCCATTTCTTAGACACGAGGGAGGCAGACAGTGGTGCATTTGTGCGCGCTTTGCGCGCGCTTTTCCCCGCGCGGGCGCACAGCTCCGGCGGGAGGGAGGGAGGGCGCTTCTTCCGTGAACGCGTCTCCGTCCGTCTCTGACTCCATTCAGAGCCTGTCAGATCTGTGGAGAGGCGGCGGGCGGCCCTGTTCCCACACGTGCAGATAGTGTCACGGCCTCACTCGCGCCTCGTGTTGTTTGATGTGCGCGTGAGACCCGGGCGATACTGCGATAATCCATATATTGACTAGACCAGGACTGAACCAGGTCTAAACCAGGTCTAAAACCAGGTCTAAACCAGGACTAAACCAGGACTGAACCAGGACTGAACCAGGACTAAACCAGGACTGAACCAGGTCTAAACCAGGACTGAACCAGGACTAAACCAGGACTGAACCAGGACTAAACCAGGTCTAAACCAGGACTAAACCAGGTCTAAACCAGGACTGAACCAGGACTAAAACCAGGACTAAACCAGGACTGAACCAGGACTGAACCAGGACTGAACCAGGACTGAACCAGGTCTAAAACCAGGACTGAACCAGGTCTAAAACCAGGACTGAACCAGGACTAAACCAGGACTGAACCAGGTCTAAAACCAGGTCTAAAACCAGGTCTGAACCAGGTCTGAACCAGGACTGAACCAGGACTGAACCAGGTCTAAAAGCAGGACTGAACCAGGACTAAACCAGGTCTGAACCAGGACTGAACCAGGACTAAACCAGGACTGAACCATGACTGAACCAGGACTAAACCAGGACTAAACCAGGACTAAAACCAGGACTAAAACCAGGACTGAACCAGGTCTAAAACCAGGACTGAACCAGGTCTAAAACCAGGTCTAAAACCAGGTCTGAACCAGGACTGAACCAGGACTAAACCAGGACTGAACCAGGTCTAAAACCAGGACTGAACCAGGACTAAACCAGGTCTGAACCAGGACTGAACCAGGACTAAACCAGGACTGAACCAGGTCTAAAACCAGGACTGAACCAGGTCTAAAACCAGGACTGAACCAGGTCTAAAACCAGGACTGAACCAGGACTAAACCAGGTCTAAACCAGGTCTAAACCAGGACTGAACCAGGACTGAACCAGGACTAAAACCAGGACTAAACCAGGACTGAACCAGGTCTAAAACCAGGTCTAAAACCAGGTCTGAACCAGGACTGAACCAGGACTGAACCAGGACTGAACCAGGACTAAAACCAGGTCTGAACCAGGACTGAACCAGGACTAAACCAGGTCTAAACCAGGACTGAACCAGGACTGAACCAGGACTAAACCAAGACTGAACCAGGTCTAAAACCAGGACTAAACCAGGACTGAACCAGGACTAAACCAGGACTGAACCAGAGAATCCATGTTTAAAACAGTTTATGTTCAATGTTCCATTTCAGGCAATTAACGTTTAAAAAACTGTTAATACATACATTTAAAACTGAATAAAAAATAACCAGCCAGTCAATATGCGGTTTCTTTAGTCGTCTGTATCTACTGTATGACCATTATTATTATTAAATTATTTATTACGGATTGATTTATTATTTTATCATTTTTTCATTTATTTCATTTGTATTAAAAATAAATATATTTGAGATCATTGGAATGATTTATTTGCACTTTTCTTGTGGAAATCCTGATGCGGCCCAGCCTCATTCAGATTCTACCCCATGCGGCCCCTAGGTAAATTGAGTTTGAGACCCCTGATCTATATACATGCTAATATATATATATATATATATATATATATATATATATATATATATATATATATATATATATTAGCATGTCGATTTTGTACTGCACGTATTATACAATGTATTATACAATGTAAAATAAAAAAGACCAACAACAATGCAATGAAATACTTAGGATCAAGAAGAACCATTGACTCACCAAAATAGTCAGGAAGTACTAATAGCATAGCAAAGTAACCAATATAATTTTAATAATTGTATAAACAAAAATAGAGTGGAAATGAACCTAAAGAGACTATAGGGTATTTAAGGAGTAAGGAGTATTTCACAGGAGGTAATATTGCTTGAATGAATTTCATTTTGCACATAATATAGCACAGTATAATATACTATGCTTTAAATAAATAAATAACAATAAATAAATACATGCCATATATCATTAAGAACTTCCATTCAAACCCTCATGGCTATATTAGCTCTGAGTCAAAAAAGTTACAAAAGTACCGAAACGGGTCAAATTGAATCAATATAAAGTATTTCTCTGCACAGCGCGGTCCGCACAGAGCACAGCGCAATGTGATTGCCACATGACAGCTGAATTAGTATTTAAACATGTCCTAAAGTCTATAAAGTCCATTTGATGCAGAAATATGATCATAATTATGACTCACCCCAGTGTTTTCTGCGTATCTCCAAATGTAAACGCATATTGTGTGTTTCGGTGCCAAATCGCACTCTGTACACGAGCTCCACAGAAACGGCCGTGTCCCGAACCTGTCCCGAAGGTCTCCCGAACGTGTCATGTGTCCAAGTAGAAGTTAAAAGTCCATTTTCATGTCCATTGTCTGGCAGTGCTGCTTACATATGCACGAGCTCCTCACAGCTGATCGGCGAACAGGGGAAGCCTCCTTCTGCCTTCTCGCAACAGGATTGGCGAGCGCGTGATCTTGGCGGAATATGTTGATTTATACACGCCCCTGTGTCATTCACCAGAAACAAGCATTTTTGAAATTAAAAATGTATGTTTTTAACGTCACTAATACTGTTATCTGAAACATGGAGAGGCTTCGTCATGATCTCAACTAGCACATTATGCAAAAAAACGAAAATCAAAAATTTTGAAAAAAAAAACAAAAAAAAACACAAAAAACGCATTTCCTGAGAATCTGTAATGCCGACATGAGCCCTCAGCTTCCGTGGTGGGAAACATATGTGACCGACCACGGATAAACCCACCACAATTCGCTCAGGACGAACAGGAGAAAATCGCATTAGCACTTTTTTCCCCCCAAAATTTGTGATTGTTGTTTTTTTGCCAAATGTGCGAGATCATGAAGAAGCCACTCCATGTTTCAGATAACAGCATTGGTTGCTTTAAAAGCATACATTTTGTCTTTTGAATTGGCTAGTTTTTCGGAAAGAATCGAGGCGTGTGTAAACTACCATAATTAACATACTGACCTGACGCTACTGGTCATTCACGTGATGATTAGTGCTCTTATGTTTTCTTTTTTGTTTTCTTTCTTCCACCAATCAGCTGTGTGCTAGAAGCAAACTTACTTAAGCAAATTACACCAAAGTACAATGGGTGAGTAAATGACGTTGTTTTATCACCGAAATAAGGTCCAGATTGTAAAAACGTTACTTGTCCTTTAATGTCATGTATATGAGCAAATGAGCCCTACAATGAAAGAAATCTTCAAGAGGACTTTTCTCAGTTTGGTGTTTTCAGATGTGCATGCTTTCAAATGGACAAATTCTTCAAATGTTATCAGATGTGTAAAGCATCATTGGAAAGTATAGAAACTACACTTCCAGAATCTGTGAATAATTCAAAATGCCTCCAGGACGATTTGTGACTGGTTTTGCTGCAATCAGTCACATATCTGGATCGAGACTTAAATCTGCTGTGACAAGTGGCCATACCCAAGTCAGGTCTGTGGCTCTTACTCATACACTTCTGTACTGTACTGGTTGAAGTGTCTTGCTCAAGGACACAACAAACTCTTACCATGAGCCAATGCAGCCAGATCAGATGAGACTGGGCACTGACGGGACGGTATGGCTGGCATATTTTTTTTCCTGCAGTCTCTTTCCCTGTCATCCTTCTATTTCCGGACCGGCCCCGGTTCAAAGAGACACTGTGAGTGTGCATGTGAGTGTGCATGAGTGTGTGCGTGTGTGTGTGTGTGTGTGTGTGTGTGTGTGCGTGTGTGTGTGTGTGCGTGTGTGTGTGTGTATGTGTGTGTGTGTGTGTGTGTGTGTGCGTGTGTGCGTGTATGTGTGTGTGTGTGTGTGTGTGCGTGTGTGTGTGTGTATGTGTGTGTGTGTGTGTGTGTGCACAGTCTAAAGGCCACAGTGTCAGATCAAAGTGCCTAAGAACAGTGTGTGATCCCAACAGGAAGTCCCCGCTCTTCTACATCCTCCTCTTCGTGTGTGTTGACGTAGACATGTGAGGACAGAGGTGCGCACACGTACTGTATGTCTCTCATCTAGGGACCTTGAGCTGGCCTCTTGTAAGTTTACCACTCTGACCACAGGCTTTATACTGGACATTAAAGAGGGAGTTTTACACTTAGACAAACTTTATTGATCCGCAAGGGAAATTGTTTTACACTTGTAACACATGAGATAGTTAGATCACCATGTTACCTTTTATTGAAAATACTATCTCTCCCTCTCCCCCTTCAGAGCGCTATCACAACACAGTCAGCATGCATCTCACTAATGAAACTACTGCTATTACTTGTTTTGTATCATGTTTTTGTATATTTCTAAAAAATGGCTGATGCAGGTTTGTGGACAGAGCCTTGTACAGTCTCAAACTGCTGTCCGTAAGGAGCATTTGAATAGGGCCCGGGAGAGATCATTAAAAACTCAATTTTGCATAAAAGCCCCTCTTTAAACACAGGTCTGGCCAAATGTCTTATTCCAAAGACTGAATGGTGCTCCAGACCACATGTTTGTACCACATGTCAAACAGCTGACCCACCTGTTCTCAGCACTAGGTACACTGAAGTCCATGTGGAATGACAGCATCTTCTATCTTGATCAGAAATTCATTAATTGCACAGTCCTATAGCACTAACTGGGCTATTGCAGCCCTTTCTCCTCTGAGCAATGAGCAGCACAAAAAGCAGGACTTTGATACTTACTTCTATTGTCCCTAGACTGAATCAGCTGTGAATCAGCCTTTTTGAACCCCAGAGCCTAATCTGAGCTCCTGCTTCAGTTGAGATTCATGAGCAAAACAGGTCTGAGGACTAAATTGTTCCTGATGACAAAAATAGATTCATTTGCATTAATTTAAAAATGTTCCTGTAAATGCATTTCCTCTGAAGTGTTCCACCAACTGATTTCAGAAAGTGGGACCCTCTCTCTCAATGATGTGCTCAGCAGTCACCTCCAATCTCTCTCTAAAATTTTCAAATCAGGCTAGAAATCTAGGAGTAATAATGGACTCAGACTTGAACTTTAACAGCGACATCAAATCAATAACATCTAAGCCTTTTACCATCCTTTTACCATCTAAAAACACAGCAAAAATCAAAGCAAACACAGCAAAAATCACAGCAAAAATCAAAGCAGACTTGGAGAGATTTGTCTCCAGTAGGTATCCAGTAGGTCAGATACCTGACTCGAACCAGGATGTACGAGCACATGTATCCTGTGCTCAGGTCTTTGCACCACCCCCTGTGGCTCTTTAAAGCAGCTCTGCTTGTGTACAAGTCTGTCCAGGGTCCAGCAGCAAAGTACATCTCTGACATGTTAGTGCCATATGAATCATCTGCACTCTGAGGACCCCAGGACTTCCTGCTGGTGCCCAGAGTCAGGACTAAACATGGAGGAGCCCAGGGACCAGTCTCCTGCTTTAGTCCTGGTTTAGTCCCAGCCTCCTGCTGGTGCCCAGGACTAAACACGGTGAGTCAGAGTTTCAGTTTTCTGCAGCAAAAACTTGGAACAGACAGGCCTCTACTACTTGTACTCTGTTTAAATCCAGGTTCAAAACTCTTATGTTTGGCTGTGCATATGACTGACAGGTTTTTATTCCACAGTCTTCTCTTTTAATGTTAATGTTTGATGATTCTTTATGTTCTGATTGTTCTTAAAGGTCCCATGGCATGAAATTTCCACTTTCTGTGGTTTTTGAACGTTAATGTGAGCTCCCCTACCCTGTTTAGGCCCCCCCCCCCCATGGTTAAAAGTTGCGAAATGTCTAAACTGAGCATTTGCGATCCTTTTCTACGTTACAAAAAATCGGCGCTCAAACGGGCGATTTTGAACAAGGAAACTTATTGACGTCAGATCGAAAAAAGAAATGCAAATGCAGTTCCACCCCCGTCTGTCTGTACTCAGCGTCTCTGTAAATCACGCCCAGAGAGTTTGGACTGCGAATGCGCTAGGCAATGCGAAATGCGTTTTTTTATTTGCCTGGAGGCACGTCCGAGTGTTTCTAGGCTCGGAAGTCCTTTATCTGAGCCTCTGGACCTTTGAACAGCAGTGGTTTAATTTTATTTTCTGTGGAAATGTGTTTATTTTTCAATGGAACGCTTCAAATCTCTCCCCCCGTGCAAAAACACGGATATGGATCAGCTGAGAGCTGACAGCGGAGAGCGGAGCGTTTGGCCACGCCCCCACCCTCTACTATTGGCCAGCTCTTTTCTCCTCATTTGCATTCAAGCAACAACGCCCAGAATAAAGAGTTTGAGAGAGATATTTATGACTCTTTCTCATCTTATCTCTGTTTCTCATGCACTGAGTGTTGATTTTGAAGAAGGATTCATTTACAGTATTAGGGAACCATTAAGGAGCCATATAAAAGCATCAAGAAGTACCATGTCATGGGATCTTTAACCTGTAAAGCATTTTGCCTTGCCTCATGTGCGCAAACTGCCTTCATGATTGGTAACAACTACCGGCCAATGTATTAGCCATTTTTAGAGTTTATGTGCCCTCTGCTGGTAACATTGCTATTGCCTGAATGTGTGTTTATTAAAAACTGGAAAAACAAAACAATGCAGCATTATATATGTATGTCATTAAATTGATGGGGAATCCTGTGTTTCTCTTAAACATGTGTGTACATCTCACTCCACATTTTGAACTGAATTGACCCAAAGGAAAAACAAAATTTTATTTCAGTTGTAACTTTTAAGGGACATTAATATATTCCAGTGTCTGATGCAAAAGTGGCAAAATCACAATAGAAGAGATAAAAGAAGAATAAAGAATAAAAGAATATCCATCCATCCATCCGTCTTCTTCCGCTTTTCCATTTCTGGGTCACGGGCGCAGCAGTCCAGCCCCCATGAATCCTCCCGCGGGTGGTGGGTCCAGACTTCATTTGAGTTTTCATAAAAGAATATGAAAACTCAAATGAAGTTTGTGCACTCAAACAAAAAAGTGATTTTTTTTACCCAGTCTTTATTGTTCTGATCTAACCTTGAATGGTCCAATTCCTCTTATCTGCTCAGAAGGGCCTCTCCTCACCAACAGGGGGCCGATTCCACACTTTCATAGTGACTGTTGTGTGCCGTTCTCAAAGTCAGCAGGCCATAGACAGAGAAGGAGCAGCATCAGGAGCTCAGAGAGGGTCCTTTGGTGTTGTTGGAGAGCTCTCAGCTCAAACACAAACAGGAGAGGACACTGATATCATCAGTGAAAACCATGTAATCCAACTAAAATACAGCTGGTGTATGCATGACCACACATACAGGGCTGTGTGTTTGCAGTAGTGTTTCTGAAGGTGGCGTGTCCAAGTCAATTTTCTCCTAAAACATGTTAAAGAGATGAACAACACGTGTGAACAATGAGTGCACAACAGGTGAATAATGAGTGCACAACACATGTGAACAATGAGTGCACAACAGGTGAATAATGAGTGCACAACAAGATGTGAACAATGGGGCTCATTCATGAAACGTTCTTGCAAACAAATTTATACTTAAAGGGATAGTTCAGGTTTTTTTGATGTGAATCTGTATGGCGTCCCCTTCAGCAGTGTCGTGCATTAACACTGACTTACCCCTGACAGTGTCCTCTGAGCCGAGTACTGCCCCGGTTCTGGAGCTGACGAAAGTAGGTCCGGCAAGTTAGCGGGGACAGTTAATAAAGCTTGTTTTTCTTCTCAAAACAATATTTGTCCAAAAAGTGATATATTTGTGTGACGAAACAGTGTATCACTGCGCCTATTATTATTATTAGCCTGTTCACTTGTAAGTGGCGATGTTTACAAGTGAACAGGCTAATAATAATAATAGGCGCAGTGATACAATTCGAGAGAAAATAGCACCAAGCGATTTAGACTTCCGACTTTTTCGGGGACAACTGTTTTGTGATGCAAATATATCACTTTTTGGACAAATATTGTTTTGAGAAGAAAAACAAGGTCATTAAATGTCCCCGCTCACTTGGCGGACCTACTTTCGTCAGCTCCAGAACCGGGGCAGAACTCGGCTCACAGGACACTGTCAGGGGTAAGTCAGTGTTAATGCACGACACTGGTGAAGGGGACGCCATACAGATTCACATCAAAAAACCTGAACTATCCCTTTAAGGCCTTCTTACGAACATTTTTGGCATTCACAATATGTTTTCTGAATTTAAAATGTTCTTCTGGAAGAACAAATCCTACGAACAGTCAGGAGCACTGGCAAGAACAAAATATGTACTGTTTTAAAATAATATTACTCTGATAAAGCAACAAAAAATGTGAATTCTGCCATGATACTAAGTTATGGCAAATGGTCACATCTTTATATAGCGCTTTTCCACATTCAAGGCACAAGGAACCACTCACCTATTCACACACACATTCACACACCAGTGTACACTGGGGGTGAGGTCGGTTAAGTGTCTTGCCCAAGGACACAATGGCAGCATTCATCCGTGGGAGCTGGAATCGTACCTGCCAACCTGTGGGTCTGTGGATCTGACCGCTCAACCACTGATGTTTCTTATGTCAAGAGCGGGATTTGAACCGCCATCCTTTGGATCAGTGGACAAACGCTCTACCAACTGAGCTACTGCCGTTAAATATATAAGTTATATTTTCTTAAATTTTTTTCCTATAAACATATTCTTATGTGATCCAATAACATTTATGAGGTGTTTTCTAGAGGTCTAACAGACTTTAGAGGCTGCAGTGAGCCTCAGTCTGTCCCAGCCCCAGTGCTCTCCATATGGGCCACTGTCACAGCCCTGCACCTGGTCACCGTGCTGGACTCAACACCCCCATCACCCCCCTAACCCCATATGACCAAAGTGCACTCTTGCATCTCTACACCGATCCCCCTCCCTCACTATTTACTGTGGGTCCATGATCGCGGAAAGTGTGATAGTTCGAACAAAAGCACCCCCTTATTTCAATAAGTTTATGACTTAAATATTCCCTCAGTGAGTGTGTTCATGTGAGTTTGGACACTGAAGCTGTAAAACAGCCATAGTCTGTAGACACTCCACCTGACTTCCTCATCACTCTCTCCCTCACACTTTCACACGTCATCATACCAAACCCATATTAGCCATATTTGGAAGTTCAGAGGGTGTTTCAAGATTCAAGGTTTGTCCGGAAATTATGCACTGGACAGTTCCACTGTCCTTGTAGTCTCCTTGTAGTCAGTGACAGAGTGTAGCCCAGGCCACACGCATCTCGGGTTGCGGCTCTGCTGGGCAGACTCAACTCTCTCCCTGTAGTCCGTCTGGGAAGTTCTGATGGTCTTTCTGAGGTTGTACTTGGCTGCTTTGTAGGCTTCGGGGTCTCCTGAGTTGAAGGCAGCGGTGCAAGCTTTCAGTTTAGCACGCACCTCCGGTCCAGCCCAGGGTTTCACTTCCGTATATAGCCTACGACAGAGTCTGTGTACGCATTAATGTCCCCGTCCGCTGCATCTGCAAACATCTGCCAGTCTATTGTTTCAAAGCAGTCCTGTAACACCTCATCAGACATACTGCTCCATTTGTGTATTTGTCTGGCAACACAAAGGCACACAAAGTCACTCACAGTCATACTCACACAAACTTAATCACTCACACAAACACACTCATTCACACAAACTCACACAAGCTCACATACACAGCCTCTTACACTCTAACTCACTCACTCACACAAACTCACTCCCACCCTCTCTCCGACTGACAGACACTCCCTCCCTCCCTACCCCCCTCGCTCCCTCCCATCCTCCTACCTTCCCACTGACTGACTGACTGACCCTCCCACTGACAGACAGGCACACATACAGTCTGTCCCAGGGCAGCTCTGGCTACATTAGGATCTTACTACCAGCATGAGTGTGGAGTGAATGAATAATGCACTAAAGTTTGACTAGTAAAAGTTTCACCAATGGATCTATATCTTTGAACGTGTGGACATCTTCTTCCATTAGTCCTGCGTCTGTGTTGGAGCGAGGAACAGTTTGGAGCTGTGATGTCACACTCTCCTCCATAGGCTCTGAAAATGTCATGATTTCACGTGAAGTCAACCTGTGTTAAGCGTTGCCAGGGGCGATGCCGTGTGTGCATGTGTCAAGGACATCTGCTGCTGTTTGTCAGTACAGCCTGGAGCCACGGTCCTGTCCAATCAGCTGTCTCCTCTGGCACCTGCTCCTGTCCAATCAGCTGTCTCCTCTGGCACCTGCCAAGGCCCTACATGTCAGACAGGGCACATACACACTTTTATCATCTGTTCATTTCTGTTACTATGCCAGATGCCCTTCCTGTCTCGATCTGTGATATATTATAGACACTTACCTGCATTCCAACATACCTCCATTCTCCTAGTTTGAGGTGAAATGGAAAAACGAATGACTCCGCTGTATGATTTTGCAGACTACTGGCATAAATTAATATACATGTACAAAAGTGTGTTTTCATATAGAAATAATGCAAGATAAAACTCTACCCAGAATATAGTTTTGATGTTTATATTTTGCCAGTTATAATGACCGCATTTATTGTGTTAAAGCCATAGATGTCACAGAGACAAGAATTGGTTTGAAAGATAATCCACCTTTGGAGGGCTCCTATTTATAACTCCATCCTCAGACCTAAATCAAAACAAAGAAAACAATAGTGATAGCCTGTTCAAGCTCAGAGTGAAAGCACCCGTCAGGGGCCTGAATGATTCTGCTGATATGACTCAGGCTCAGACTTAGTGCAGTTCAATAGACCTAGATAACAAACAGAAACTGTAAACAAACAGATGTGTTAGGCTACGTTCACACTGCAGGGCTTAATGCTCAATTCCGATTTTTTTGTGAAATCCGATTTTTTTGCAAGGCCGTTCACATTTCCAGTTAAATGCGAATTGTACGTGATCTCCAGTGTGAACGCTAAACTCTCCAAAAGTGTCCCGCATGCGCCTTGGAGGACACGATGACGTCACACGCAGCGAACACGCTCAATGTTTACGGAAGCAGCCTAAAGTTGCTTTCGTACCGGAGCCAAAACATGTACAGCTTATTTGTTTTAAGGAGGAGACGGAGAAGGAGAAGGACAAGGTTTTTGGCCACAGCGTTTTGCGGGGCAGTGGCAGCAACGTGTGCAGAAAGGAACATGTGGGTGCGGAGTCACAGGCAGGAGGGGTGGGATTGCTACGTGCTTCGCCACTTCACTGATACGAGTTGATATACTATTTTAGCATGACGAGAAGAACGTTTGTGCACATTTGTGAACGCCTACTTGTACCACTCTCATTGGAGGAAACACACTGAGGTCGGATGAATGCGACCTGGCCGTTCAGACTGCAGTCGCATGCCAAAAGATCGGATATGTATCGGGTTTAGGACCACATATCCAAGTGGCCTGGATCGCATTTGAAAAAATCGGATCTGTGTCGTTCACACTGTCATTAGAAGATCAGATACAGGTCGCATAGAGGCGAAAAAATCGGATTTGGGTCGTTTCAGGCTGCAGTGTGAACGTAGCCTTAGTTTCAGAGCAGTTTCAGTGTAGTTGGCTCCTCCCTTCAGGCAGATATAAGGCAGTGTTCAGCAGCCTCTGATGAGTTCTGAAGAAGCAGCTTGGATGAGCTGCAAAATTTGATTTAAAAAAAAAAAAAAAAAAAAAACTTTTGGCCAGTTGACAGGACTGAATTTCTCCTTTGGTAAGTAAAAATAACATTTAGTGTGAAAAGAGTGGAGTTTACAGCTGGAAAATGAATGGAAAAGGAAATCAGCATTGACTTGTTGATTGGACAAAACAAACTATTCAAATAACTTTAAAAAATAGCTGTCAATGTGTGTATATGTGTGTGTGTGCGTGTGTATGTGTGTGTTTGTGTGTGTGTGCGTGTGTGTGTGCCTGTGCGTGTGTGTGTGTGCATGCGTGTGTGTGTGTGCCTGTGCGTGTGTGTGTGCATGTGCGTGCGTGTGTGTGTGTGTGTATGTGTGCGTGCATGTGTGTGTGTGTGTGTGTGCCTGTGTGTGTGTGTGCGTGTGTGTGTATGTGTGTGTATGTGTGTGTATGTGTATGTGTGTGTGTGTGTTTGTGTGTGTGTGCGTGTGTGTGCATGTGTGTGTGTGTGTGTGCCTGTGCATGTGCGTGTGTGTGTGTATGCGTGTGTGTGTCTGTGCGTGTGTGTGTGCGTGTGTGTGCGTGTGTGTGTGCGTGTGTGTGTGTATGTGTGTGTGCGTGTGCGTGTGTGTGTGCGTGTGCCTGTGTGTGTGCGTGTGTGTGTCCGTGTGCGTGTGTGTGTGCCTGTGCGTGTGTGTGCGTGTGTATGTGTGTGCGCGTGTGTGTGTGTGCGTGTGCATGTGTGTGCCTGTGTGTGTGCGTGTGTGTCCGTGTGCGTGTGTGCCTGTGCGTGTGTGTGCGTGTGTATGTGCGTGCGCGTGTGTGTGTGTGCGTGTGTGCATGTGTGTGTGTGTGTGTATGTGTGCGTGCATGTGTGTGTGTGTGTGTGTGTGCCTGTGTGTGTGTGTGCGTGTGTGTGTATGTGTGTGTATGTGTGTGTATGTGTATGTGTGTGTGTGTGTTTGTGTGTGTGTGCGTGTGTGTGCATGTGTGTGTGTGTGTGTGCCTGTGCATGTGCGTGTGTGTGTGTATGCGTGTGTGTGTCTGTGCGTGTGTGTGTGCGTGTGTGTGCGTGTGTGTGTGTGCGTGTGTGTGTGTATGTGTGTGTGCGTGTGCGTGTGTGTGTGCGTGTGCCTGTGTGTGTGCGTGTGTGTGTCCGTGTGCGTGTGTGTGTGCCTGTGCGTGTGTGTGCGTGTGTATGTGTGTGCGCGTGTGTGTGTGTGCGTGTGCATGTGTGTGCCTGTGTGTGTGCGTGTGTGTCCGTGTGCGTGTGTGCCTGTGCGTGTGTGTGCGTGTGTATGTGCGTGCGCGTGTGTGTGTGTGCGTGTGTGCATGTGTGTGTGTGCGTGTGTGTGTTCAAAGTTCAAGTTCAAAGTCAGCTTTATTGTCAATTCTGCCATATGTGTTCAACATACAGTGAATCGAAATTTTGTTTCTCTCTGGCCAAGTAGTGCAAAAAGACAGTGTACAAATACAATATGAAGACAAAACACAACAAAAAACTATCTAAGACAGAGATCTAAAGTTAAAACTAAAGTCTACGATCTAAAATCTTAAAACAGTGCAACATAATAAATAAACTATACTATATACAGATTTCCAAAGTGTGCAGTGTGCATCAAAAATGTGCAGTGGAAGATACAGCAGTGACTTGGTCATGTGCAGTAGAATGTGCATAGGAGTTAAGATAAAAATAAAAATAAATGTGCAACAGTAGTAATTCTAGTGCAACAGGAGTAAACAACAGTACTAAAAATTCCAGTAGTAAATGTGCAATAACAGTAGTAAACAGCAGTGCAACGGGGGTAAAATTCAATAACAGGAGTAAACAACAGTACTAAAAATTCCAGTAGTAAATGTAAGTGTGCAATAACAGTAGTGAACAACAGTGCAACAGGAGTAAAATCCAGTAGTAAGTGTAAATGTGCAACAGTGCAACAGTCGTCCTTAGCAGCAGTTTTTTAAAAGTGTCTAGAGTGATATGTCTTTTTATGGAATACAGGTTATGCCAATATGGGGGGTGGGGGGTGGGAGATGGGTAAGGTGGGAGTTCGGGTGTGAGTTCAGCCTCCTGACAGCCTGGTGGATGAAGCTGTTTGAAAGCCTGGTGGAGTGGGCCCGGAGACTCCGGTACCTTCTCCCCGAGGGCAGGAGGCTGAACAGGCTATGTGCGGGGTGGCTCGGGTCACCCACAATGCTGGACGCTCTGCGGGTGGGCCGGGTGTTAAAAATGTCTAGGAGGGAGGGAGAGAGACACCAGCGATCCTCCCAGCTGCATTCACTATGCGCTGCAGGGCTTTCCTGTTCTGTTCAGCTCCCGTACCACACAGTGATGCAGCTGGTCAGGACGCTCTCAATGGTGCCTCGGTAGAAGGTGGTCATAATGGGTGGAGGGGCTCCAGCTCTCCTCAGTTTGCGGAGGAAATAGAGGCGCTTCTGAGCCCTCTTTGCCAGTGATACAGTATTCACTGTCCAGGAGAGGTCCTCACTGATGTGCAACCCCAGGAATTTGGTGCTGCTCACCCTCTCTACAGCAGCACCATTGATGGACAGTGGGGGGTGCTGGGTGGGGCCTCTCCGGAAGTCAATAACAATCTCCTTGGTCTTTTCAACATTAAGAAGGAGATTGTTATTGCTGCACCACTGGGTCAGAAGGCTCACCTCACTCCTGTAGTTTGTCTCATCGTTATTAGAGATGAGACCCACCACAGTCGTATCGTCCGCAAACTTCACTATGTGATTGGTGCTGAACGCTGGTGAGCAGTCGTGGGTCAGCAGAGTGAAGAGCATCGGACTGAGCACACAGCCCTAGGGGCTCCTGTGCTCAGTCTAATGCAGCTTGAGGTGTTTCTGCCGACCCGCACTGCCTGTGGCCTCTCACTGAGGAAGTCCAGCAGCCAATTACAGAGTGAGGTCTGAAGCCCCAGGTGGTCTAGTTTGATAATGAGCTGCTGTGGGATTATAGTGTTGAATGCTGAACTGAAATCTATG
>JAVJIX010000033.1:7055000-7175000 GCA_036785185.1 Paratrypauchen microcephalus
ACCTGTAGGTGAAGAAAGCCACGCTCGAATGTTGAGGGTTGGATAGGTGAGGGATGAGGGTCGGAGGGATGGGGGGGTCGGAGTGATGAGGGTGGGGGGATGAGGGTCGGAGGGATGAGGGTCGGGGGGGGGGGGGGGGGGGGAGACCTGATCTCCTATCGTGAGTCGAGAGAGAGGCAGAGAAAGACCCGTCGTGGGTCGGGAGGGAGGGAGACCCGTCATGGGTCAGGAGAGCGAGGCAGAGAAAGACCCGTTGTGGGTCGGAAAGGAGTGAGACCCGTTGTGGGTCAGGAGAGAGGGAGACCCGTCATGGGTTGGGAGGGAGGGAGACCCGTCGTGGGTCATGAGAGAGAGAGAGGCGGAGAAAGACCCGTCGTGGGTCGAGAGACCCATCGTGGGTCGAGAGAGAGACCCGTTGTGGGTCGGGAGACCCGACGTGAGAGCTGGGCGAGCCGTCGTGAGAGCCAGGCGAGCTGTCATGCGGTTGTGAGAGCCGGGTGAGCCGTCATGAGACCCAGGCGTATTGTCATGCCGTCGACCTGACGGGAGGAAGACCTGTTGTGGGTCAGGAGAGGAGAGAGGTGGAGAGAAGAGGCCTGTCGTGGGTCAGGAGAGAGGCAGAGAAAGACCCGTCGTGGGTTGGGAGGAAGGGAGACCCGTCATGGGTCAGGAGAGAGGGAGACCCATCATGGGTCAGGAGAGAGGCAGAGAAAGACCCGTTGTGGGTTGGGAGGGAGGGAGACCTGACGGAAGGAAGATCTGCTGGGAGGAAAGGAAGCTATGCCTTTATTAGTCCCACAGTGGGGAAATTCCAGTTCTGCATTTAACCCATCCTGTTATTAGGAGCAGTGAGCAGCACATTACTGCGCCCAGGGACCATTTCCATGATCTTCTTGCTTCGGCTTGGTCAGGACCTAAGCTGGAGGATTTACCCATGGTGCATGTTTTGGGTTGATGGGGGAAACCGGAGCGCCCGGAGGAAACCCACCCAGACACGGGGAGAACATGCAAACTCCACACAGAAAGGCCCAGGCGACCCGGGGATCGGACCCAGACCATGCATGCAAACTCCACACAGAACACACACCTGAAGACCTGTTGTGGGTCAGGACAGAGGTGGAGGAGAAGACCCGTTGTGGGTCGGAAGACTTGACGTGAGAGCCGAGTGAGCCGTTGTGAGAGCTTGTCATGAGGCCAAGCGAGCAGTCGTGAGCCATCGTGAGAGCCGTCAAGAGAGCCGTCAAGAGAGCCAGGCGAGCCATCGTGAGAGCCATCGTGAGAGCCAAGCGAGCCGTCGTGAGAGCCAGGAGAGCTGTCGTGCCGTCATGAGAGCCAGGCGAGTTGTCGAGCCGTCGTGAGAGCCAGGCGAGTTGTCGAGCCGTCGTGAGAGCCAGGCGAGTTGTCGAGCCGTCGTGAGAGCCAGGCGAGTTGTCGAGCCGTCGTGGGAGCCAGGCGAGCTGTCGAGCTGTCATGCGGTCGTGAGAGCTGGGTGAGCTGGCGGTCATCATGCTATCATGAGAGCCGGTGAAACGTTGTGACAATCGGCCAGTCGTCAGTCGGCTTGGAACCTGTGGAAAAGCTAAGGACCTGAGGGTGGAGGTGCATATTGGGGATGTTCACAGGGCAGGTACGGGTTGAATGCTGGACAGATGAGCGCGGTCGAATTTGGAGACCGTAATAGTAGTCGCGACATGAGAGCTGAGAATGATGAAAGAATGCAATGATGTAGCATGAGCAGGAGAAGATGAGGATTAGATGGCGAGAGCATCGCTGAGGACGCGTATAGGATAGAATGAGCTGACGTCGATGGTAGGATCCTCGATCGGGAAAGAGGTGGTGAGCCGAGATGGTGTAGCTCAGGTGAGGGCGGAACTGGGAGGAGCTGAATAGTGTGACACGTGGTTATGATGGCTTAAGCTCGCTTGTAATGGATGACGTGAGCTGCCCGAGCTATAATAGCGTGAAACAGCAAGGGCCGGAATATGAATTGATGGCGAGCGGGTGTAAAGACAGCTAGCGTACGTCAAAATTGCGTGAGCAGCACGAGCTGAAATTGAGTGAGTGACATGAGTCGATGGGTGCTGAATATTGGAATAGCAGAGAAACGATGTAGAGACTGCTTAGCTAGCATGTGATGGAATGGTGTGAGCTAGCATGAGTTGCATGAGTTAGAATGGTCGGATGCGAGTCGGTAGGAGAGGTTGAATACGAGATGACAGTGTGCCAGTGCAGAGAGGAGTTAAGCGAACAAAAACATTCGTACGACGTTTCGGAGTGTGAACGAAAATAGTGTGAGTGGGCGTGGTGACTTGTGTAGGCTGCAACGACAGATAAAACATTTGGGTGTTGGGGAAAGGGGTGGGGGGGGGATAGAGCAGAAGACGGGAAATGGATTAGAGGCCCTGCCTAATGTGGGTAGGGCATGAGAGCCATCTAGCTCATGATGACTGAAAAGAGAGAAATGAGAGATGGGGAGAAGATGCATGTGCATGGGGAATTGTGCAGCCTGCGAGATGGGGACAAGAATGAGACACGAAGGGTGCAGGCACAGGGGGAGATGGCCTGCTTGAAAGCAGGCTGAGATGATACAAGAGAATTCAAGTGAAACTGCACAGTAGACAGAATACGTTTACTGGCCACTGGTGGTGATACTACTTAGCCCCCAGCAGGGGGAGCTATGAGACTGTAGTGGAGGAGAGGAGGGAGTGGCGACGTCTGCAGCTGCACGCGGGAAACTTGATGGGAACCCGGAAGCTCGTTCGTCTCGTTCCAGGGCGCCGGGGTTACATTCTTGATCTAAACTGTTGAAGGTCCCGTCTTGATGTGTCAGCCTGAAGGGGCACGGCGGGTGCTGGGCACAGGGATGAAAGTGGCCAAGCATGAAAAAAGCGGAAAGCCCCGCCCCCCCCCCCCCCCCCCCCCCGCTGGAAAATTTTTAATTTCTGAAATTTGGATTTCTATATGCTATATGTTAGCAATAAAGTAAAAATGTACATAAAAGTACAAAAAAAACACATTTTATTAACAGGTACTAGTAGTATATATTGGATTTGTTTTTGCTTTGCACTTCGTCTAATCAGAGGCATTGAGGAGGAGCTTATGCGCGCTGAAAGGCGCAGGTGAAAAAGCGAGGAGTGACGCGTTAAGTGAGGCACGGGCAGGTAGGATGAGTTATAGGATGTTTTATAAAGTTTAACCTGTGTACACACAATGGTACAGGCTGTTGTGAGAGCTGCGCTCACTCGCTCGGTCCGCGGCTCCAGACACGGGCTCGCGCCCGTGTTTAATACGAACAGTTTAATACGAAGTTTAATACGAGATACACGTACTTTTGTTCTGAATACGGGACAATTCTGTTTTTCAAGGGACGGTTGGCGACCCTAAACACAACTATACATATATATACACCCAAAATCTTTCTCAACGAATTTGCACAGATATATAAAAAAAAAAAAAAAAAAAAATTACCCTCCGGCTGAAAAAAAAGCGGAGATCCGCTAAAAAACGGAACTCTTTCATCCCTGTGGGCAGTACCGAACGCTGTGGCTGCTGGAGGCCGGGCCGCGCTGTGCAGAAAGCCGTGGTTGCCAAAGCCGGTCTGCGCACCGTGAGCCGTCTCACTCTGACAGTACACCGGGCTGCGCCAGGCTGCGTGCTCGCCTACACGAGGAGGAGGAGGCGACGAGAGGGACAATGTGGATATCCCGCATATACCGCCAGCACAGAGATATTGACGGTGGGT
This sequence comes from Paratrypauchen microcephalus, assembly GCA_036785185.1. Classification (NCBI taxonomy): domain Eukaryota; kingdom Metazoa; phylum Chordata; class Actinopteri; order Gobiiformes; family Gobiidae; genus Paratrypauchen; species Paratrypauchen microcephalus. Next base: position 7,058,743 of record JAVJIX010000033.1, read on the forward strand.
GCTCCTTAGAGGTGGAGGTCCGCTGCGTGAGCGCGCGCCTGGAGCGTTCGCTGGGCGGAGCGGGCCGTGGGCTGGACGCCGCGGATATGCGATGAAAGATCCTCCGGCTGCGGATTCCTGAATAGAAATCCGTCGCGGCGTAAGGAATTGCGGACTGGAAGGAACGAGGAGACGTGAGGCAGGTTGGTGTTTGAATGTGACGGGTTGTTAACCCAGCTCGAGCGAGCTGACGCGGTTGAGCTGTCGAGATAACCGAGACGAACTGGAATGAAGGGATGAGTGGCTATAAATGGCTCCGGGAAATTAGAGGTGTGGTTATGGTGAACTGTGATTCGCTGGTGAGGAGGAGAAGGTGGTTGAGGCGTGGTCCTGCTCCTGAACTTCAGTTAATCATATTAACTCCATTTTTTAAAAATATTTTGATAGTAAAGAATAAACTCTGATACCAGGATGATAATTAAAAAAAAAAACACTCATTTAAACAATAAAACATGATTTTCCACATGAAATAGTAGTACTTTCTTTTCTGTTCCCATGTGTCCTTATACCTGTGTAATCCTTAGTGTCCTGTAGGTTCCACAGTGCTCCATGGGTGTATACTAGTCTATGTGCTCTTATACTTGTTCTGATACAGCTCAAGATCATTCTAAAGACGTTCAGGAAATGTTTATCTCTGTCCTGTCAATGAGATTTTCAATATCAACACCTGCTCTAATGAGTATCTTGTTTCGACACTAGTTTTAGTATTGTTTAGTTTTTTAATTTTAGTATAGATTTGTTTTTTGATTTCAAAACTTTTGACAACTCTGAGATTCGTTTAAAGCCATGCTATCAAATGTTCCTGACAATCTATTACGTCTCCATGGATACACAGAGACGGAACCTCCCACTAAAAAAGTTACACATTGCACCTTTAAACCACACAAGGTTAACTCAAAACACCTCTTCCGAAAAATTAATCGTGCCTTTGAGCAAACTTCATTCCGTGGCCTGTTTTGTCCTACTTCTGCTGGTCCAGTGAATCTAATGCCTCAGCACTTCTATTCTGGGCTGCTCTTAATTACCGGGGGCTTACACACTACAGAATCCATACACCATGATCCATATCTGTGTTTCACCATCTGCTCGTATTGTCTCTGTTTCTGGATGAGGCATCGTTAGTGGATGACACTTGAAAACACTATTGATTAGTTTGGGTGATTAAAGTGTGCATATTGACCACACTGTACTATACTTACTGAGGTGCTAGTTAGCTGCTGGGGTGGGCTTAAAGGAGACATGTTATGAGGAATCGATGTTTTCAAGCATTTAAATAGCAAATATTGTTTGCGTGTCAAAAATAGGTGGAATAGTTTCCTTTGTCATTTGGCTTTAGTATAGATTTAAAGGTCCTATATTAACCAAAACTGACTCCTGTGAGCTTTTAACCACGTTCTAATGCTGTTTCCTCCTCAAAAACAGTTGGAGTTGTTTGTTTCAGTCACACATGTTTGAGTAATCCTGAAATCTCTACTGAACTAAAGCTAACAGGAGCTGTTAACTTGAAAACTACCACTGCATGACATCACAAGGTGGAACAGAGCATTTTGAGCTTTGGAGATGTAAACAGACTAATAATAAAGAGTTACTCAAACATATATGAATGAAACAAAACACAATTCCAAGTAATTTTTTTGAGGAGGTAACAACATTCTAACATGGTTTAAAGATCCCAAGAGTCAGTTTAGACCCGGTTTAGATCTGGTTTAGTCTTGGCTTAGTCCTGGTTTAGTCCTGGTTTAGTCCTGGCTTAGTCTTGGTTTAGACCTGGTTTAGTTTTGGTTAAGTCATGGTTTAGTCCTGGTTTAGTCCTGGTTTAGTCCTGGTTTAGTCCTGGTTTAGTCCTGGTTTAGTCCTGGTTTAGTCCTGGTTTAGTTCTGGTTTAGTGCCGAAATAGATGCAGAAATAATCTGATTTGACTCACCCATAAAAACGCGGTCACTCGTATCCATGTATGCACGTGTCACGGTCTTTAATAATCCGGAGCTCCGGAGAAAAGGACATATCCCGAACTTATCCCGTGTCCCGAGACGAGCGTTCCTTCTTACGTAGCATTAACGTAGCAAGTTAAGGATTCTTATTCTCTTGGAAATGCCGCATAAATATCTCACGGCTCGCTCACAGCTGATCGGCGAACATGCCGATCAGCTGTGAGCAATCGGCCTCACAGCTGATCGATCAACTCGAGTACTGGTGTGCGAGTGACTTTTTTCGCTGAAAACGCGCGGTGCCTGCATTAACTTACAGATTTTCTGGGCACAGAAGCGCTGTGAACAGTGGCTACAGTTTTGAATTGCTTAAAAAATTTCAGCGTGAGAAATACCATGTGTGGCGTGTGAGCGTGTGAACACGTCGAATTGCGTGTGTCACACTCTCAAAGCGTGAGAGCGCTGGAGCAGAAATAGTGCATTACAGGCCTTTACATTCAAGACTTGATGGATTGGCTCAGATCTGCTCTCAGATGTGTGTGCTGGTATCTTAGGCAAAATACACATCTGATTCATTCTGTTATAAGATATCACTTGACATTGTTATGGTATTACATTTATATAATGTCTTAGAAATGTGAAGAAGAGTTCATGTTAAACCGTTTGCAGTGGTCCAAAGTTCTACCTCACTTACCTTATGCATTCGGAACATCCTAATTATTCACCAGGATGAGTCTGGTGCTTTCCATAACTTTCAGAATCTAGAACCAAGTTTTGCCATCACAGTAATGCTAACAACAACTAGCATGCTATCTGCGCACTTCCTGATTTTAATAATAAATAATAAAACGCTTCACTGCAAAAAAGCTTGGCCATATTTTAAGATATAAACACTTAAATCTATCAGAAAATGATTTAAAAGTAGTGAAATTATCTGTCCATGTAGCAAATTAATTTTACTTGACAAGTTCTCTTAAAATAAACTACCTCTAGACTAAAATCAAGCAGTCTCTGGTCCAGTAAGTAGATAATAAATCTGAAAACAAGATGATACAAGTTTTAAAATCTTAGCCAGATCAGATAAATTGGAGTGTTCATAATCAGATGTAGAGCAGTGGGCAGGAAATCAAATGTTTCTGAGCACTCAAGCCTCAAATGCTTTGAGAAATGACAATACAGATTTACTCATGTAAGCATGCATAAATCAGTATGGAATTATGAGCAGGTTAATGATGAGAAAACTCTGTCAGAGCATGATTAAAAGCTCACAGAAGTCCAGTTGACGTCATATGTTTTCTGTAAAATGTATCTTCACAATGCTTCACAGAATAAGAGGTCAGGGGAGCACTGGAGCTCACTTAGTATATTGTTTATCTGAGGGTTGGGGGTTCAAATCTCACTCCCTACATTTAGAAGTTAAAGTGGTCATACAGTATCTGCTGCCCCACGAATTAGTGGTTCCGCCTTAGCTCCCATGGGTTGGTGCATAGTGTTGTTGTGTCCTTAAAGGAAAAGTAATGTTTTTTTTACAATCTGAGCCTTCTTTTGGCAATAAAACAAGTAGTTTTACTCACCCATAGCAGTTTGGTGTCAATTGGAGTGGTATCGCAGAAGTTATGTTGGAGCCGTTCTGTTCTACTAATGATCCCGTATCCGTTAACATGGTGCTCGTATCATATGCTCGGGGCATTACTTTGCGCTCTCCAAATAACACAAACTTTAGCACTTTTCAAATCACAGAAGATCGCTGTGTCAGGGTAGACTTTTAGTGGATTCCAAAACGGCTTGAAACCCGATATCCAGCTATAATTTCATTTGATGATGTCATCAGAGAGGACAGTGCGCATGCGTGAACTCAGCTGTTTTGTAAACACCGCTAGTCCGAAAGAAGCTAACACCGCTCTGAACTTTATTTTTCTGTTGCGATATTGGGTTTCAGGCCATTTTGGAATCTACTAAAAGTCTACCCTGACACAGCGATCTTCTGTGATTTGAAAAGTGCTAAAGTTTGTGTTATTTGGACACCGCAAATCAGTGCCCCGAGCACTCACGCTAACGGATACGGGATCATTGGTAGAACAGAACGGCTCAACATAAGTTCTGCGATACTGCTCCAATTGACACCAAACTGCTATGGGTGAGTAAAACTACTTGTTTTATTGCCGAAAGAAGGCTCAGATTGTAAAAAAAACGTTAATTTTCCTTTAAGCAAAACATGCATTGCCCCCAAGGCCTGCGGGCTTTGGTGTATGAATGTGTGTGATAGGTGTACAATCAAAAACATGCCTGAAGAGGTTTTAAATGTCATCCATGCATGTTTTTACTATTTTAGTGATCTCTCCTGGACCCTGTTCAAACCCTCCTTATGTTTAGCTGTGAGATTCTGTACAAGGCTCCGCCCACAGGCCTTCATCACCCATGCTCCCACACAACAATTTTCCATAAATATACAAAAACACCATACAAAACTGTACACTACAACTTATTAGCGTGATGCCCACTGATTGTGTTGTGATAGCGCTCTGAACAGGGGGTGACTTAGCATGTAAACAGGTATTAATGCTGTTTTTTGTTTTGGCAATATAGCATTTAAAAAAATAAATTAAAAGGCAAGATGATTTAACTGTTTATAATATAACACAAAAAAAATCAAACCATGTCTGCCTGCTCATTTCCTCATTCTGAAAAGCTCAGACACACAGTGCTTCTGCCCCAGGACACACATATAGTGTGCTGTGCTGTGTTGTGTATTCTCAGAGCATCAGATTCTCAGTGTGGGAGACAGTGGCTGAGTTTGTGACAGTGCATGGTTCTGATGGTGGTGGCTCTCATTAATATTCATCTCTCCATCTCCCTGTGGACCGCATCAGGTACAGCAGGTGTCTGAACCCTGCTGCTAACAGGCTACAGTCTGGAGACACATCCTTAGCATATACACACACCATACTTTTTCACTACAGATTATGTTATTATTGCTTTTTTTTGTTTTCTGACCACTCACTAAATTGACACATCAGTTTAGCTGCCCAGCCTGCTAATTAAGTTAAAAGCCCTGTTAAAGGCCTTGCATAAGCAGCACTTGGGGTCAAATAAGTCTCATGTATACTATCTGCTAATTATAAAGCTTTTTATTGTCACAGAATAAGGAAGTGTGTTTTAGCATGCTAGTGGTTGCTAGCATTACTGCAATGTAAAACTTCACTCTGGTCTGTGAAAAGTGCAGCTCAACCCTCTTTTTTCTGTCTGGAATAAAATGATAAAGTCTGTCTAGCTGGCCGGGCTACTATACATTTGTTTACACTATGAGAATTAATTTTTATAATTTAACAACTAAGGAGGGAAGGAGCCCGAGCTCGTGCGGGAGGTTGAGCGTTACCGACTAGATATAGTCGACCTCACCTCCACTCACAGCTTGGGCTCTGGAACCCATCTCCTTGAAGGGGGCTGGACCCTCCATTTCTCTGGCGTTGCCCGCAGGGAGCGGCGGCGGGCTGGTGTGGGCCTGCTCATTACCCCACAGCTCAGCCGCCGTGTGTTGGAGTTCACCCTGGTGAACGAGAGGGTCGCGTCCCTGTGACTTCGGGTCAGGGACAGATCTCTCAGCAGTGCAGAGTACCCAGCCTTCTTGGAGCGCCTGGGAGGGGTGCTGGACAGTGCACTGACCGGGGACTCCATTGTTCTACTGGGGGACTTCAACGCCCACGTGGGCAATGACAGTGACACCTGGAGAGGGGTGATTGGGAGGAACGGCCTCCCTGATCTGAACCCGAGCAGTGTTCTGTTATTGGACTTCTGTGCTAGCCACAGTTTGTCCATAACGAACACCATGTTCTAGCACAAGGGTGTCCATCAGTGTACGTGGCACCAGGACACAATAGGACGGAGGTCGATGATCGACTTTGTTGTCGTGTCATCTGACCTCCGGCCGCATGTCTTGGACACTCGGGTGAAGAGAGGGGCAGAGCTGTTAACTGATCACCACCTGGTTGTGAGTTGGGTCCGCTGGCGGGGGAGGAAGCCGGAAAGACCTGGCAGACCCAAGAGTATCGTGAAGGTCTGTTGTCAACGTCTGGCAGAGCCCTCTGTCAGGGGGACCTTCAACTCACACCTCTGGGAGAGCTTCTCCCGGATTCCGGGGGAGGCTGGGGACATAGTCAGTCAGTCATAGTTTGCTTTATTGTCAAAAAACAACCATATGTACATGTACATAGAGTGAATTCGAAATTTTGTTTCCCCACTAACCAGGCAGGACAGTATAGAGTGGCTAGGGGAGGGGCCACTGCGCATGTGCGCGCCGCCGACTGGGAGATGCAGAGTGGAAAAGATGCTCTTACAATCAATGACAATTATTCACAACATATAATGACAGAAAAACAATTGGAGAGGTAACATACGGTGTCTTTTTCTTTGGCAACAGAAGGAAGGGTGGGGCAGGGATCAGATCGGAAATCAATTAAATTGATTGAAACCGAGAGCAGTGAGCAGACCTTTCTAAAAGACAGGGAACATTTTACTTAATCATGTCAGTATGAATAGTCCGAATAGTGTGTGCCATGTTTTTATAGAGCTAATGATAACAAGCCACATCTGTGGCCTTGGGAGTGTTCATGCAGGGAAGCCAAGTCAAAACAAAGATAACCGTGGAGACAGATTTCTTCAGGAGACATAATTTTTCAAAGGGATTAATTTAGCATGATGAAATACATTTTTAGAGACCCAGGCGAGCAAGCAATTTAGCTTGAGCCCTGGTTCTGCCAAACCCCCATCTTCATATCCCCATGAAGATTCGTGAAAGATCTCATTAGTTCCCCTTGGCGAACAGACTGCGCCCCGTTGCTTTTGCCCAGTTCTGTAAGCATTCCAATGATGATATCCAAACATCGAGCTGTTTCCTTCGGTTGAAACCCGTCCTCAACCTTTGCCACTTTTTGATGTACTCCTCTCACAAGATCTCCCACAGCTTCACAGTGGCTCGAAATTGCTGCAGATAGCTTGGGGGACTCTTTACTTGCTGCCAGCTTACAAATTTTGCGATAGATCATAGACAATTCCAGGCCAATCAACAGATGTCCAGCTATCAGAAATCCGAATACATAAGTAACATAGAGTCCGAATGGGCTTTGTTCTCGGCCTCTATTGTCGATGCGGCCGCCCGTAGTTGTGGTCGTATGGTCTGTGGTGCCTTTCGCGGCGACAATCCCCGAACTCGGTGGTGGACACCGGAAGTAAGGGATGCCATCAGGCTGAAGAAGGAGTCTTATCGGGCCTTGTTGGCTCGTGGAACTCCTGAAGCAGCTAACAGTTACTGGCGGGCCAAGCGTGCTGCAGCCCGGGCAGTCACAGAGGCAAAAACTCGGGGTTGGGAGGAGTTCGGAGAAGCCATGGAGGAGGACTATTGGACGGTGCACGAGGGTGTATGGGAGTTTGCCCAACCAGTCCACATGTGCTTTGTGGATCTGGAGAAGGCATTCGACCGTGTCCCTCGTGGGGTCCTGTGGAGGGTGCTCTGGGAGTACGAGGTTCGCGGCCCTTTGCTAAGGGCTGTTCGGTCCCTGTATGACCAGAGCAGGAGCTGTGTTCGCATTGCCGGTAGTAAGTCGGACCTGTTTCCGGTGCATGTTGGACTCCGCCAGGGCTGCCCTTTGTCACCGGTTCTGTTCATTATATTTATGGACAGAATTTCTAGGCGCAGTCAGGAGCCGGAGGGGATCTGGTTTGGGAACCACAGGATCTCATCTCTGCTGTTTGCAGACGATGTTGTCCTGATGGCTTCATTGAACTGGGACCTCCAATGTGCACTGGGGCGGTTTGCAGCCGAGGGTGAAGCAGCTGGGATGAGGATCAGCTCTTCCAAATCCAAGGCCATGGTTCTCGACCGGAAAAAGGTGGCTTGCCCTCTCCGGGTGGTGGGGAGTCCTTGCCTCAAGTGGAGGAGTTCAATTATCTCGAGGTCTTGTTCACGAGTGAGGGGAGGATGGAGCGTGAGATTGACAGGCAGATCGGTCTAGCGTCGGCAGTGATCGCTGTATCGGACCGTTGTGGTGAAGAGGGAGCTGAGCCAAAAGGCGAAGCTCTCAATTTACCGGTCAATCTACGTTCCTACCCTCACCTATGGTCATGAGCTCTGGGTAATGACCAAAAGGACAAGAACGTGGAAACAAGCGACCGAAATGTGTTTCCTCCACCGAGTGGCTGGGCACACCCTTAGAGATAGGGTGAGGAGCTCAGTCACACGGGAGGAGCCCGGAGTAGAGCCGCTGCTTCTTCACGTATAGAGGAGCCAGCTGAGGTGGCTTGGGCATCTGTTCCGGATGCCTCCTAGCTCCAGGAGGAGCTGGAGGAAGTGTCCAAGGTGAAGGATGTCTGGGAGTCCCTGCTTAGACTGTAGCCCCCGTGACCCGGCCCCGGATAAGCTGTAGAAAATGGATGGATGGAATTTAACAACTACAGTGCTCTGGCTCAATCCAAAACGTCAATAAATCTCAAACCTGAATATTTAAGAAAGTGGAAGTGAAGTTTTGGCTTTCTTAGGAGAAAATCTATTCATGCACAATTATTGGGCAACTTCTAATGTGCAGAATTATTACGCATCTAAATGAAAAATTAACATTTTCCATTCTAAGTAAAGAACTGAAAATTTACAAATAAAAATTTATGACATTTTCTCCCAAAACATCTGTAACAGTATAGCCACCCTTCTTCTCAATAATGGTCATAAGCCTTCCATTCATGGAGCCTGTCAGTTTCTTGGTCTGTTGTCTGTCAACTTTTGATCAGCAGCAATCACATCCTCCTTCACCCTAAATCTCCAGTTTAAGAAGGGCCCACAAGTTCTTAATAGGTTTTAGGTTGGGTGAGGAAGGAAGCCATGTCATTATTCTTTTTTTTTTTTATCTTTAAGGCCTTTATCTTTATCTTTAAGGCACGGTAGCAGAGTGGTTAGCGCTCTTGCTTCACAGCAAGAAGGTTCCGGGTTCGATCCCCGGGTCGCCCAGACCTTTCCGTGTGTGTTCTGTGTGGAGTTTGCATGCATGGTCTGGGTTCGATCCCCGGGTCGAACCCAGCTTACTCCAGCTTAGGTCCTGACCAAGCTGAAGCAAGAAGATCATGGAGATGGTCCCCGGGCGCCCTAATGTGTGTGCTGCCCACTGCTCCTAATATATGTATATATATATATAGGATGGGTTAAAATGCAGAGAAGAATTTCTCCAGTGTGAGATCAATAAAGTTCACTTCTTCTTCTTCTTCTTTACTGGTTAGCCACGATGCATGTGATGGAGCATTGTCTGGCATAAAAATCATGGTTCTCTTGAACGATGCAGACTTCTTCCTGTACCACTGCTTGAAGAAAGCCCATACCAGTACCCCACCTACACCTTCCTGGCGTCTGAGGCGAAGTGGAGCTGTTACTGATCCAGCCACAAGCCCATCCATCTGGTCCATCAAGAGTCACTCTCATTTTATCAGTCCATAAAACCTTTGAAAAATCTGTCTTCAGAAATTTCTTGGCCCAAATCTTGATGTTTCATCTTATGTTTCTTGTTCAGTGGAAGTCGGGTTTCATTCTTCTTCATCTTGGCCCTGTGTCTGAGCGCTGAACACCTTGTACTTCTGGGCAGGTAGGTTGCAGTTCTGGAATATGACAGTGCTGGAGAATAATGGGTTCCTGTAGCTTCATGTTTGATTCTTCTCAAATCTCTTGCAGTTAAGTTGTGTCTTTTTTTCTCACATTTCTTGCAACACTATTTGAGTGAAAAGTACACCCAAAAATATGCTCACTATGGACCTACCATAAGTTTGAAGTTTTCTTATTTTCTTTGCTAAAATATTACTTAATACTAATTAATGAGTTGTACAACAACTCACTGATGTAACTGTCTGATAGCCTATGCACTCGATTCCGACCTTTAACGCAACACTTTGCTCTTAATTGATTTGGCCATATATATATATATATATATATATATATATATATATATATATATATATATATATATATATATATATATATGTATACCACGCACGCATTCACGCACACAACATCTGAATGATTACCTGTAAGATGCTCAATTGAAACCCGAATAAAGCTGATTAAAGATTCTCTTACTGGAGTCTGTCTGTAGTGTTTTCACCCAGCAAAGATCCACCCCATACTTTACCTTGGTCCTTCGAGCCGGATCTGGGTTTCATCTTGACACTATGGAGTCAGCTTCAAACTACCGACCGCAGGCCTCTGACCAACCCCATAGAGACTCCCGTCCACCCAGCCACCTGTCTGATTACGATGCTACTCTCCTTCCTCCTCAGCAGTCTGACCCCCAAGCCTCCTCACTTCCACTGGGACAATGCGGTGAACTCAGACTCTTCAGAAGTAGGAGTGTGTCGGCCTACCAGTCCATTGCGAGTTCACGGAGGTCTATTCAGAGTTCCCGAAGGAGCATGCCAGATGCCAAGACAGCCGTACTGGAGAAATTCTTTATTATATTTGCAATAACAACAAATCAATCCAAAATGAGAAAAAGTGGAGTAGTAACATTAGTAATGAACATGAATGAGTCTATAACATGTGTTGAGTGGATTGTGACTGGAATTAGATCATTTCCAATTAAGGCATGATGTTAGAGCATGTTTTTAGGCTAAATTTGAGTTTGACTTGTGGGTTTCTGGGGAATTTGATGGCCTTCTCTGTTGTGCCTTTCAGTTATTTTAGGCTGATCTATGATAATGTGAACAGGTAAAGGCTAAATCAATAGCATTTTCTTATAATATAATTGTACTTTAGTGTAAAATGCATGATAAATCCAGTCTCTCAAAAAGGCTCAGCATAATAGTTTTTTCTTGCTTCATAAACTTGTGGGTTTGCCATTTTCCAGAGCCATCTTTAAAGGGCCCATATTACACTATTTTCTGATCTGTGTTATAATGTAGTTTCCTCATAACAAACATACCTGGAGTTATACAGAAAAAACAAAAATGTGGCTGTTTGCTGCAAGTGTTCCAAACAGTGAGAACAGATAGAGGGTGCTTTTGGAAAAAGGATCAAAACTTTAGACACAACGAAATCTAGGTCAAAGTCACATGAGGAAAAGTAGAGTTAAAAGGCATTTATTTAACGGCCAAAGCAACATGTTTTGACCATGACTGGGTTGCCAAACGTCCCTTGAAAAACAGAATCGTCCTGTATTCAGAAACAAAAATACGCGTATTGAACTGAAAAGGGACACACTTTGTCTCGTATTACCGTGTGAATCAAAAATAATGTCTAAAACAGGGGTGCCCAATACGTCGATCGCCGTCGACCAGTCGATCGGTGTCGAGTACTATGACATCAGTCTTGGTCTCGAGATGATTGCGATCATATTTCATTACAGCCGCTGCCTTTAGCAATAAACTTTTACCGTTTTTTTCACACTGCAGCCCGTGCGCTCAGTACTCGAGTTGAGGGGGGATGGGGGTGGATGGCATCCCCCCTGTGGGAAAAAATAGTCAAAATCATCCCTCTTCTAAAACGGGCATCCCTTCTTCCATCCCTTATGGCATTTTATCAATCAGGCATGAAAATCCCTAAACCTTTGGCGAATTTCGCCGTTTTTAAGTCAAAATGGCCAGTGCGCTCCAGCTTCCAATCATGTTGCAGCATAATTACGCACCGATACGCGCTCCCGCCAATCATGACGATTGCCGCTGTTGTATTTGCGCCTGTTCGCCGATCAGCTGTGAGCCTGATATTTACACGGCATTTCTAAGAGAAGAAGAATCCTTAACTTCCTACGTTAATGCTACGTAAGAAGGAACTCTCGCCTCGGGACACGGGATACGTTCGGGATTATGTCCTTTTCTCCGGAGCTCCGGATTATTAAAGACAACACGGCAAACTGTTAGAATGGATCTGACCGCATTCTTATGGGTGAGTCATATTATCAGATTATTTCTGCATCTATTTCGGCACTAAACCAGGACTAAACCAAGACTAAACCAGGTTTAAACCAGGACTAAATAGGGTGACCATTCGTCCGGATTTCGTCCGGACAGTCCGGTTTTAGAGCTGTCTGTCCGGCCGTCTGTCACGTGTCCTCCTTTTTTACATTTTGTCCTCCTTTCGGACCCTCGTCGGCCAGCGTTGCATAAATCGTCATAAATCCCCACCCATTATTTACACTTGTTACTCTGCGATGTTCGCCGTTTCCCAATTCAGCGAATGCACGGTTCGGAGTGTGGTTTCAGTCTGCAGTCGAGGCGGTGCATACTCGCTGAGACCTGAGTGCAGTCCGGGGATCACATGGGCGTCTGTGAAATGGAACAGGTCCCGCCTCAGCTCAATGAGCCGGGTGGTCTGCTCCTTGTTCCCTACAGACAAAAATATTATTCTATTGCGACTAGTAATACTTGGAATTGGGACATGGCCAATGTTCCCCCTAATTTTTTAGGTGTCTGAGCAAACACACTAACTCCCTGAGCGCTCCTTGGATCCCTGTGCGCAACATCCGACATCAGACATCCCACCCCCCCACCCCCCCCGCGCGGCTCGCACTTTGCAGATATAAAAAAAAATGAACAAACAAAAAAACCCCAAGGTGTCCTCACTTTAGGGCCTTTGTCCTCCTTTTTGGACACAAGTGTCCTCCTTTCCTGTTTCATGCCGGTGGTCACCCTAGGACTAAACCAAGACTAAACCAGGTCTAAACCAGGACTAAACCAGGTCCAAACCAGGACTAAGCCAAGACTAAACCAGATCTAAACCGGGTCTAAACCAGGACTAAACCAGGACTAAACCGGGACTAAACCAAAACTAAACCAGGTCCAAACCAAGACTAAGCCAGGACTAAAACAGGTCTAAACCAGGTCTAAACCAGGTCTAAACCAGGACTAAGCCAGGACTAAACTGGGACTAAACCAGGACTAAACCAAGACTAAACCAGGACTAAGGTGTGTGTGTGTGTGTGTGTACGTGTGTGATAACATATATCCTGTGTATTATTGAATTATTGAATGATTATATGGACTTTTTGTTATAAAAGCATTTCCATTTTAAAACAAAGTACCTTCTAATTCTGCCCTGCCCTGAAAAACCACAGTGATGTCAGTGATGGGGGAGGGCTTAGCTTAATGCCCCCAACCCCCCCCCCCCCCCCCCCGTTGGTGAAAAATGTCACCATCCCCCCTGGTTTCATTTTACAACTCGACTACTGCGTGCGCTCGTCTGGAACACACAGACACCACGCGTGCCGCCAGCGCGCACAGCTTGTTCGCAACAGCGTGTACCTTTGCGTCCCAGTGTGTATCACAGAGCAGGTTAAACTTTATAAAACATCCTACCTGTCCGTGCCTCATGTCAGTGCCGCTCCTCGCCTTTTCACGCTCTCTCCTCCCACTCATAGGGCACACAGGCTCCTCCTCATTGCGCTCTCATTAGAAGTGCAAGACTAAGTGCAAAGCAAAAACTTTGTAACATAATCTAAATTTATGTTACAGCATCCGCACAGACCAGGTCTGCAGCACAGCGACATGTAGTTTCCCAATAAAAGTGCACAAATGCATCTGTTTGTCACAACATGCATTTGGTAAATGTGCAGAGGTAAATACCACTGCAAAACCAGTAAGAGAATGTGACTCCAGGTAGGAAGTTGAAAAAACAGGTTAAAAAAAGAAAAAAATCAAAGAAGGGGGTTTAAGTGCATTACAGTTTGGTTTGGCTTATTTTAAGATTAAAATGAACATTTATCAGATAAAATGGTGCGGAAGCTGAGAGAGGCCATATTCATAAGCAACATCAAAGCCCTCTGTCCCACTACCTTCTCTATCAACCTAACATCCACCATTGCATCTCATCTCCCTGCAGAACCAACCACCTCTGACCTGGTAACACATTACAACGGTACTCTGTCCACCTGCCTCAACAATCTAGCACCCATAAAAACTAAATCTGCCACGTTCAACCGTTCCGCTCCTTGGTACACCCCAGAACTACATAGGCTCAAAAAACAACGCAGACAACTAGAACGTCTATACAATAAAACTGGACTCACTGTTCATCACCAAGCTCTTACTGACCATACAAACCTCTACAGATCCGCCCTTGCTTCAGCTCGCACTGCATTTTACTCAGGTAAAATTCACTCAGGTTCCTCAAACCCCCGCACTCTGTTTACCACCATAAACAAGCTCCTCAAACCGCCAGACAATATCTCTCAATCGTTCACCACCAAGAAATGCAACGAATTCCTTCACTTCTTCAAATCCAAAATTGATAGCATTCACGAACAACTCTCTACCCCTAGTCTGGTTAACACCTGACCATATCACAAGTGAGATATGGGTCTGGAAACTCGCTTCGAAAAATCCCGTAGCGGAGGTGTGGTTAGCGATTGCCAACGGCCGTTTATTGGGCGTTATGAATGTCTATCATTGAGCGTGTACGTAAGTCCATAGCCAATCATGTCAGTTGTCAGTTCAAACTACAAGCTTCCGTTTGTCATGTAGTACGCGTCACCGTCTTTCCACCCCTCCCCCGCTCTCTGATTGGGGCCCTAAATCTGGGACTCTCGCTTGGACGAGTTTCCAGGCCGCCTTCCAGTTCGAAACGAACGGAAGCGGCCTGGGAATTCCCAGGCTACTCTACCCCAACACCCTGTCCTGACACACCAGACCCCTCCCCCATAACTGAAATCACTCTCTCTTCCTTGTCACCCATAACAGAATCTGATCTCACCAACTACTTTGTCAAAGCAAAACTCTCCACCTCCCCTTTGGACCCCATTCCATCCACTCTAGTCAAATCATGCTTACCCTGTCTCAGCCCACTTATTCTGGACATCATAAACTCATCACTCATCACCGGCACTGTTCCCTCTGCTCTCAAAGTCGCAGCTGTCACACCAATACTCAAGAAACCTGGTCTGAACAATGAAAACCCCAATAACTTCCGTCCCATCTCCAATCTTCCATTTCTGTCTAAAATTCTTGAACGGTCTGTCGCAACTCAACTTAAACAACACCTTCACTCCAACTCACTGTATGAAAAATTTCAATCTGGATTCCGCACCCACCATAGCACTGAGACCGCACTCCTAAAAGTCACTAACGACCTCCTCCTTGCCTCTGACTCTGGTTCTCTCTCCATCCTCCTCCTCCTCGACCTATCTGCCGCCTTTGACACCATCGATCACTCCATTCTTCTCCAACGTCTGCAGTCCACCATTGGCATCACTGGCTCCGCTCTATCATGGTTTGCATCCTACCTCTCGAACAGATCCCACTACATCTCCATAAACAACTGTCAATCTCAAACCATCCCAGTCACTCACGGAGTTCCTCAAGGCTCGGTGCTTGTTCCCTACTTTTCATTCTATACATGCTTCTCCTTGGTCACATAATTCATCAGCACGGACTCAATTTCCACAGCTATGCCGACGACACTCAGCTTTATCTCTCCGCCAAATCCATTACCCCCGCCGTTATCTCGTCCATCACCAACTGCCTCTCTGCAATAAAATCATGGATGTCCATCAACTTCCTCAAACTCAACTGCAATAAATCCGAAATCATCATTACTGGTCCCAAATCTCTCCTCCCCTCCATCCAGAATTTCACTCTCTCCATTGACAGTCACACAGTCACTCCTTCCCCTCAGATCAGAAATCTCGGATTTATCTTCGACCCCACCCTCTCATTTAAGTCACACATCCGCCACATCACCAAGACCGCTTTCTTTCACCTAAAAAATATTGCCCGCCTCCGTTCCTCCCTGACCCCATCCGCTGCTGAAACCCTGGTCCACGCATTTATCACATCTAGACTTGATTACTGCAATAGCCTCCTCTACGGACTTCCCTCCTCAGATCTCCAAAAACTGCAATATGTCCAAAACTCCGCTGCCCGCCTCCTCACCAACACCCGCACCAGAGACCACATTACCCCAGTCCTCCGAAAACTCCACTGGCTCCCTATCCCACAGCGCATCCACTTCAAGATCCTCCTCATTACATACAAAGCTCTTCATAAACAGGCCCCCCCATACCTCACTGAACTTCTCCAGCCCCACCGTCCCTCCCGCAGTCTCTGATCAGCTGATTATAACCTCCTCACTCCCACTGTTAAATCCAAGCACCGGACCTTGGGGGACTGAGCCTTTGCCACTGCTGCCCCCACCCTCTGGAACTCCCTGCCCTTCCATATCAGAAACTCGGACTCAGTAAACAATTTCAAGTCACAGCTCAAAACTCATCTTTTCACCATTGCCTTTGACCCACATTAATTTAATTTGTTTTGTTCTGTTTATTTTATTTTTATTTTTATTCCTCTCTGTAAAGCGTCTTTGAGTTGTTTTGAAAAGCGCTATATAAATCTTATGTATTATTATTATTATATTTTTTCTTACTTGTTATCCCAAGATAACGAGATTAATTCGATTAATCTTGATTAATTAGAGATCTCGAGAAAACAACACAATTAATTTGTGATCTCAAGAAAACAAACAGTTATTCTGTATTCCGCATTACGGAAGCTGACAGAGGCCACGCCCCCTTGTAGGCAAGACAACGAAGGCGGAAGATGATAAAAGATAAAATGGCTTTTTATGATGCCTGAAGGAGCATGGCAAACCAGAGAATTGAAGGTTGGTGGGGGATGTATAGAAGATAGAATGTGGACTACTGGAGAGATGTCTTCAGAGAGTTCCAAGCTACTGGTGATTTCAGTGGCGATTTTATTGACAAGGGTCTCATTCAGTTCTGTTTCCTAAAGATTATACAGGTAAGTCATCAACAAATATGGTTTGAGATGGTTTAACATCAACACATATATGATTTGAGAGTAAAAAACGGTTCGAAAATTGTGTGTATAAAAGCTTCAAAAAGCTAATTTGCAATCAATGAAGCCCGTGTGTGTGTTTAATCCTACTTATAGGCCTAGGTGTCCCAAAATGTATACACACTTTAAGCCATTGTAAAGTAGGTGTTTTATTACCTGAGTTTATTAAAACTCATGTAATTTATTTTATTTACCTTTATTTAACCAGGATAAAAAACTCATTGAGATTAAAAATCTCTTTTACAAGAGTGTCCTGGCCAAGAGGCAGCATCAGCACAGAGACAAAACAAGAACACAAAATGTTCACATTTTCACACACAAAAGCATCATAAAACATTTACAATTTTTTGTTTCAAGTTCAGTTAAAAGTGACTTAAAAGAGTACAATGACACCAGATCTTTCAGTTTAAATTCCCTCTGGAGTTCATTCCAGGAATGAGCTGCAGCAAAACGAAAAGCCTTTTTACCAAGTTGTGTGCGAGCTCTGGGCACAGAGAGCAGGAGCAGCTCCTGAGAGCGGAGACTGTAAGTGCCGCTGCTCCTCACCTCTATGAGCTGCTGGAGCACCAGCACAACAAGACATTTAGAAATAAAAAGGTACCAATGCTTCAGTCTACGATTGGTCAGGGAAGGCCACACGGGCGTACAAGACACAATGATGGGTCAGGGACCTCATGTTTGTAATGAAACGTAGTGCACCATGATACACAGGGTCAAGAGCATGCAGACAGTCTACAGAGGCATTCATATAAATGACATCACCAAAATCAAGAATAGACAGAAAAGTAGCATTAACAAGTTTTTTACAAGCCTCAAATGACAAACAAGACTTAATTCTAAAGTCGCAACTTCAATTTCAGTCTGTGCATCAATTTTTGAATATGTGGCTTAAAGGAAAAGCAGTCATCGATCAAAATCCCAAGATATTTATATTCTGACACTTTTTCAATTGGTTTGCCTTCATTTGTGGTGATTTGGAGGAGATGTTGAGGTGTTGTTTTGGATTTGGAAAACAGCATGTATTTAGTTTTATCTGAGAAATAAAACGTACAGACATCATTTATTGTTTTTTCACCACCTGTTCTCAAACTGACATCCATTCTGGTCCAGGCAATGCTGACAACGCGAATCACGCACAATTCTCTTGGTATTTTTGTGCATTCACTTTCAATGGCTGCATTCACTTACAGTGACTGCTGCAGTCCACACACGTCGCGTCCACACACATGTCGGATCAGTAAATATTTGCGTCCAGATGAAAACGTGGCGCGGAGTGAAAAGGATGTAATACATATGTGTCGAATTACCTCAGTAGTAGAGCAACTTTAAATTAACTTTTGCCTAAGGGAGAGACCCAGATGGACTGCTAAGATTAACACACTTAAACCCCTTTAACACTCAAGGTTGGAATGACCCGTCAGAAGAGGAAGGTAAAGTGAGCGAGACTTACCGGATTGAAGCGACAATCGTTAAAATACTTTCTTGAGTCTAACTTTTACTAAAGAAGTATTTTTGTGAAGCAATGTACTTTATTCATTGTCAGTAAATGTTTTTTTAGATGATTTTCGACGTGAATCCTCTACGCTGACCGCCAGTATGGTATAAACAAATGACACGGGATGGAGGCAGTCCCCAGCTCTTGTCTACAGCATTAAAATTACTTTTAAAATCATGTAATAAGCATTATAAGCATTATAAGCTTCTTTAAAGGGATATGCCACCCCCAGGTCAAATTTGGGCATCTCCCCACAGTCCAGAGACTAAAATAAGTGGTGGAAAGCGTTTTCCTGGTCACCCAGCCATTGTCCAGGTCTGTCAGCACTGACCGCCGCGGTATCTGCAGCTACTCCGCGTTAGACTGGAGTCTAACGTCGCCAGAGAAAGATTTCGGCCAAAAGGAATTAATTTGAAGAAGAAGTGACTTTATTGATCTCACACTGGAGAAATTCTTCTCTGCATTTTAACCCATCCTATATATATATACATATATTAGGAGCAGTGGGCAGCACACACATTAGGGCGCCCGGGGACCATCTCCATGATCTTCTTGCTTCGGTTTGGTCAGGACCTAAGCTGGAGGTACCTATGGTGCATGTTTTGGGTTGATGGGGGAAACCGGAGTGCCCGGAGAAAACCCACCCAGACACGGGGAGAAACATGCAAACTCCACACAGAAAGGCCCAGGCGACCCGGGGATCGAACCCAGACCATGCATGCAAACTCCACACAGAACACACACAGAAAGGCCTGGGTGACCGAACCCGGAACCTTCTTGCTGTGAAGCAAGAGCGCTAACCACTCTGCTACCGTGCCGCCAATTTGCTTGATGCTTTTCCCAATTACTTTCTGTGTAGTGCACATTCATATTGAGTGCAAATAAATGTGCAAATCAACACGGAGAGCTTGACTTGGTCATTTTGGGTGAGAACTATTTTTCAGTGCGGAAAAAGACAGACAAAGCACACACCACGCTGCGCAACAGGGGAACTCCCTTCCTGGTGCGTAACTGGGATTCCCCTGTCAGCGTGCTGTGTGCTTCGGCTGTCTTTTTCTGCTCTGAAAATGCACTCGATATGAATGCGCACTATACAGAAAGTAATTGGGAAACGCATCGAGCAAATTAATTCCTTTTGGCCGAAATCTTTCTCTGGCGACGTTAGACTCCAGTCTAACGCGGAGTAGCTGCAGATACCGCGGCGGTCAGTGCTGACAGACTCGGACAATGGCTGCGTCACCAGAAAAACGCTTTCCACCACTTATTTTAGTCTCTGGACTGTGGGGAGGTGCCCAAGTTTGACCTGGGGGTGGCATATCCCTTTAAGCAGTGTGACATTACGTTAACGCAACCTTTGGCGGCCTCTGCTGGTAAAGGCCAGGATCCTCCAATATGCCACACCGATATGTGGTGCTGTAAACAGGAAATAGCCAGAGCCAGTTTGACATCAGTTTGACAATAGAAAGGAGGTGACAAAACAATTTGTGAAGTCTGTATTATTACACTTTGGAAATTATATGATTAATAAACACGTTACAATGATTCAAAGTTTGTATATATTTTATGTGGCACCTTGTATAGACCCTTTTTCTGTTAGTAAACAAAGGCGCGGTTGCACGCGCAGCTGGCAACAGAAGCATGGCAGAACTCCGCTACTCCTCAGTGTACGCAAAGGGACTTTCGTCAAAAGATCGCGAATGTTACCTCAACAAGCTGACTTTAATAATAATAATAATAATAATACATTTTATTTAAAAGCGCCTTTCAAGACACCCAAGGACACTGTACAAAACAAAGTTAAAACATAAAAATACTTAAAATACAAAGATAATAAAATACAAATACAAAACTGGAAGATGGTGAAAGTGACTGTTATGTGGTGTAGGATTGTCTGAACAGGTGTGTTTTGAGTCTGGATTTGAAAATGGGAAGAGAGTCAATATTGCGGAGGTCAGGAGGGAGAGAGTTCCAGAGCAGGGGAGCAGAGCGGCTGAAGGCTCTGCCCCCCATGGTGATGAGACGAGCAGAGGGGACAGAGAGCTGGAGAGAGGAGGAGGAGCGGAGGGAGCGAGAAGGAATGGAGATGTGGAGGAGGTCAGTGATGTAAGGTGGGGCCAGGTTATGGATTGCTTTGAATGTGGTAAGGAGAATTTTAAAGTGAATTCTTTTGTTTTATGGGAAGCCAGTGTAGTTGTTGGAGGATGGGGGTGATGTGGTGGGAGGAGGGGGTCCTGGTGATGATGCGGGCAGCGGAATTTTGGAGAAGCAACAGTTTCTGGAGGGATTTATTGGGGAGACCAAAGAGGAGGGAGTTGCAATAGTCAATCCGGGAAGTAACAAGGCTGTGAACGAGTATGGCAGTGGTGTGAGGAGTGAGAGAGGGGCGGAGACGAGAGATATTGCGGAGGTGAAAGTAGGCGGAGCGGGTGATGTTATTAATGTGGGATTGAAAAGAAAGTGTGCTGTCAAGGATGACACCCAGACTCTTGATCTGAGGGGAAGGAAGGACAGTGGAATCATGGATAGATATAGAGAAACTGCTGGATTTGGAGATAGTGGAGGGGGTGCCTACTAGGAGGACTTCAGTTTTAGAGCTGTTAAGTTTGAGAAAGTTGGAGGAGAACCAGGAATGGATTTCTTGTAGACAGAGGGTAAGAGAGGTTGGAGGGAGAGATGAGGAAGGTTTGGTAGAAATGTAGAGCTGGGTGTCATCCGCGTAACAGTGAAAAAGAATGTTGTGTTTACGGAACAGAAAGCCAAGTGGAAGGATGTAAATGATAAAAAGAAGGGGACCTAAGACAGAGCCTTGGGGAACACCAGCAGTGACAGGGAAAGTGTTGGATTTGCAAGATTTGAATTGGATGAATTGACTGCGATCAGAGAGATATGAAATGAACCAGGAGAGAGGAATGTGGGAAATACCAATGGACTGAAGTCTGTGAATGAGGATGTTGTGGGAGATTGTGTCAAAAGCTGCTGTCAGATCGAGGAGGATGAGGATAGAAAGTAAACCGGAATCAGAAGCTAACAGGAGGTCGTTGGTGATTTTGAGAAGTGCAGTTTCTGTGCTATGGAGTGGGCGGAAACCGGATTGAAATTGTTCGTAGATATTGTTAGTGGTGAGATGAGTGTGGAGTTGAGAGGCAACCATTTTTTCGAGAATTTTGGCAATGAAGGGCAGGTTGGAAATAGGACGGAGGTTATTGAAGTTGTTGGGATCTAGACCGGGTTTTTTCAGAATGGGAGTAACAGAGGCAGTTTTGAGAGATGAAGGAACCGTACCAGAGACCAGGGAAGAGTGAATGATGTTAGTGATGATGGGGGCAAGAGAAGAGAGACAGGATTTAACAAGGGTTGTAGGGATAGGGTCAAGTTGGGAGGTAGAGGGTTTGGAGTTAAGAATGAGCTCAGAGACGACTTGGACAGAAGGAAGGGAAAAACTTGAAAATGGTGACAGAGGTGAGTGCGGGAAGAAGGTGTCCACTCCAGAGACTGCAGCTCCATTTGTCAGGTGTTGGTGGATGGTTGTGATCTTGGAGACAAAGAAAGACATGAGAGAATTGCAAAAATCAGTGGAATACAGGTGGTTGGGCAGAGAGTCAGGGGGTTTTGTTATGTTAGAGAGCAGTGAGAAAAGGGTCTTGGAGTTGTGTTTGTTGGAGTGAATCAGGCCGGAGTAGTAGGTGGATTTAGCAGTGGATATTGAGTCTTTGTAGTGAATAATGTGGTTATTGTACATGTCCTTGTGAATTGTGAGACCAGTTTTATTTTTGAGTCGTTCCAGTTGTCGGCCTTTGGCTTTGAGTTGTCGTAGTGCGGGAGTGAACCAGGGTGCGGAGCGGGAGAAGGAGACTGATCTTGTTTTGAGAGGAGCATGAGTGTCCAGGAGTGTGTGTAGGCTGTTGTTGTAGTGAGAGACTAGGTCATCAGGTGGAGTAGTAGGATCTGTACTGAGGAAGTTATTGATATCAGAAGAAAATGTATTGGTGTTAATGTCCTTTATTTTGCGAAATGATATAGTGCGAGGGAGGAGGAGTTTGGCAAGTGTGAGTTTGAGACTGAATGTGATGAGCATGTGGTCGGTGAATGGGAGTGTGTGGGGGTTGCAGTCAGAGGGAATGATACCAGAACAGCATACTAAGTCCAGGGTGTGTCCTTTGCAGTGAGTGGGAAAATGAATATATTGCTGTAAACCAAGGCTGTCCAAACAGGATGAGAAGTCATTCGAAAGAGAATTATTACAATTGTCCATGTGAAAATTAAAATCGCCAAGAATAATAATATTGTGGGATAATGAAGAAAGATGTGTGAGGAGAGCAGAGAAGTCGTTCAGAAAATCCTTATTGTATTTGGGTGGGCGATAAACAGTAGCAATAACGGTGGGGGCGGGTCCAGGGAGAAGTGAAGCAGTGTACTCAAAAGAGGAGAAGACAGGGGCAGACACAGGCAGGACTTTCCACGTAACGCGGTGAATCATCGCGACACCACCGCCCCGGCCACATGCGCGGGGCTGACAGCTACGGAGTAGCCTCGTTGAGTGCGGCGAAATCACCGGGCTGCTGCCATGTTTCTGTGAGACACAGAAAGTCGAGCTTTCGGTCCGTGAGGAGATCCTGGACTAGATGGCCCTTGCTGCTGAGTGAGTGGATGTTGAGTAGACCAAAGCTGACGGAGGTGGTGGAGTTCGTGGAGACAGGAGCCGGAGCCGAGCGGGGAGGAGTGGAGAGCACGCTGAGATCAGCGTGACGCGCCGCATTACGGGAGCGGTGGCGACGGGTTGTGGACCAGAAAGATTTTATTGAGTGTGAGCCATTGTATTGGAAACTACGGCGAGATCCATGGTGTATATACCTCCGACGGGGTTGGTAGGCGATGTCAGGAGGCACCCGGAGGCCGGAGGGGAGCTGTGGAGTGAAGCTGGCTAGCCGAAGTTTTAACAGTTCAGCAGCGGAATACTGGATAAGTGCTTTTGATTGCAGATGAAGAAGGGATCCAAGGAGTATGGTGAGTGCAAACCAGCGCATTATATTGTAAATCCACATAGTTCCAATGGATACAGAAAAGAGGATACAGGTGTGGATAGGGACGGGACGGGATAGAAGTCAGTGGTCCAGAAAGTCCAACAAATGCGGCTGACAGCGGCGGAGAAATGGAGATTAGTGATGGCATAAAATAATCCTTGATCCACGAAGCAATCACTGGGTCCAGTATTGTATAAAACAATGTTTTATTTGCCGGTGAGCAGCGGCATCACAGTGCGCCAGCGTTCACTCAACCGGAACCGGAAATCGACTTTGGCAAATGGTGTCCGACTGCCAGATCCTAATGCGATCAGTGAGTGGGTGGATGATGTTAGCAAGTGGCCTAATATACAGTGGCCAGATATTTATACTTATTTAATAGAGAAACCCAGTGTGTACACGAGGGAGAAATTACGAGCCTATAAGTCACTGGACGCCTACGAATATGTTGTCTGTGGTCATGTACAGGACGTGAAATACCATGACATAGATTCAGAGTTTTGTGTGCTAAAATTCAAAGTTCTTCCTAGTCAAAGGCAAGGACACAAGACATGGTTATGTAGGAAATGTCTGAGATGAGCCGTTATGCTATGTTACTATGTTATGTTACTGTTATTTGCCTTACCCATTGTCATTAAATCATATCCCCAATGGTGATTATTATAGATAAATCATGTCTTTGTCTAATGGTAACAACATGTATGGAAAAGGGTGTTAACTAAAATATGGAACAGCCTGAGTGATGAACTAAAACACTGTTCAAACTTTAAGCAGTTTAAAAAATTATACAAATCTAGTATTCTGAGTCATTATAGTGATGCAATGTTGTAATGGTTAGTATATTAAATTATTATAAATGGCTTATCTGTGGACATTGTAAATATAAGTTATATAGTAAAACCGGATAAATGTGACGAAGATGGTTCAGAGGAAACCGGACATTATTAATGTTTAAGTGACTGTAAGGGGCGGGATTCAAAAAGTTAACACTTCTTCCCATAACCCTTTGAGATATGTTTACTTCTGTAAAGAAATGATATTAATATGTCTACACGTACATGTATACGTGTAATGTATTATGTACTGTATATTGACTTTGTGACATACTCAATAAAAAATCATCATTCATTCATTACAAATAAATGAGATACTGTACAGTTTATTACAAGTCATTACATTTTAAGTACTGTACAGCGGTGTAGGAAAATATAGATTTTTGCAGCTCCTCTTTTATCTTTAAATTTTCAGCTCGTAGTGCGTCACACTCCTGTCGCAGGTTGACATAGTCTGCCTGAAGTTGACTGTGTCTCAGGTTCAGATCATCAGACACTGTCTTTGGAATTGGGAGATCCTCTTCAGCTTTAAGATAGAAAAGTGAATAATTAGTACGTGGTGCAACCAGTGCAGTAAGTTTAAGTTGTAAGTGCATTCCAGGTAGTTATACGATTTAAGCAAAGAAAGAACATTCTTGGAAGGGATGGGTTTGCAAGAATTTCATCTTACAATCAATAAGTTGATTGTAAGATGAAATATATTAATACCGGGACAATGATCCAGGCTGCATTCTTGTTCTTCTTTCTGTTTAGAAGAAACAGAACTTGCTGAAGTGTTAGCTCTGTCTGCTCACTTCATTTTCCTATGGTACCTAACAAACAAAATATCGGAAATTAAATTAGCAAACATTAAAGTGCAACACAGGACAACATTTATATGCACAAGCACATTCATACCTAACCATTAAATAACCATAAATAAATAAATGAACAGTACAGTACAGAAGAGTCAAGTCAGAGTGCTAAGATAGCACTAAGATGCTTAGATAGTGTCAGTAATAAAAGCAGCAGATGTAGTGCTTATGCAAGAGAAAACAAACTAAAAGGGGGAAAAAAATGAGAGGGGGATAACTTTAATTACTCTTAACCTGCCCATCTTTGAATGAGGATTCTGGCTTTGTTTTCTGTACGAAAATACAGAAGGCACGAAATCAGGACTACCTGCAAATGTACATGTTTATTTACTAGCCTAGCCTGCTAGCTGCTAACCAAGCCTAACACCAGCTTATCAAAATTCAGCTACATTTCGTTATTAATTTACATCATACAGACAATCACTAATGTAAACCGGGCTTTCCAGCTGAATAGACAACCTTACCTGATATAAAGTGGCCGCTGCAGACGCGAGCATTTCTGATTATTGTTTTCATTCCAGTTAACGCGTTTGATCGCCTGTAGCCACAGACGGCGCCTGTTGCTTTGAAATGGTCGTGATCCTCTTGGAATCCGGTAAAACTTTAGTCCGCCGGTAGAATATCGGTTTTGGCAACCATACACACAACAGCCAGACATTTTTCTTGGAATTGGAAGCTGGAATGTGCTTGAAAAGTTTGCGTCTCTATCTAAATGAATGGAGAATAACGCCACTTCCGTTGCCAACTGCGCGCGCAGCTTTTTTTGTCACCGCCCCCATAAAAGGGTCTATATCAAGCATCTCACTCTGAGGACCTGCTTTACAGAAGAAGCTGGGCACAGTGGTGCAGATGTGGGACAACCATCGCATTCGTCCGGGGAGGAATGGGCGTGATCTCTACCATAGAAAGCCAGTGATAATGTACAATGTACCTGAGCTGTATCATGCACAGAATTATCTGCGTCCAGTTGAAATGGATAGAATCAATACAGTCCTAGGTGAAGACATCTGCCAGTGGAAAACAGATATTCCATGTGACATTGACCTACATGACTTGTGCTTGCCGGTGATTGAACACAGCTTGACTCGCCGCCATGATGCTGAAGGAGCCATTAAACTCTACAAAGACCTGAGGCCATCGATAAAGGCACTCTTAGAAGAACCTGGTGAGTGATATCATACAGTTGTTTCTCTTGTATATGTATATGTTCTTGTCATGATTTCAGTAAATGTAACTTGACATGTAAACTGATTGTCTTTATGCTAGTGCATATATTTTTCAATTTATATTTCAGATTTGAAAGACTGTATTTCCTCAGTACATTGTGGTTGACCAAACTGGTTAGGGAGATGAAACTCAAATGACAATAAGTGACCAACTTGTGCAGACAACCAAATAATTCCAAGGGGTTCAAAAACGTTAAACTTTGAATGTATTTAGGTACTACAAGGAAGGGCAGCATATCATTCAACAACTATCACAATATTGCACAATCCACAATAATGTGTGTAATGACAAGTTCAGAAAATACTACAGCAGGAAGATCATAGTATAGTTATTTTAAGATGACATACCATAATCACACGGTCATCACAGTTCAGACATTTAAAACGTTATGTCAGCAACAAAAGGCAGAACAAGTTGCAATTCTGAAAATACTGCAACAGGAAGAACATTTGACTTATTACAAGTTGAGTTATGCAACATTCAGAAAATGAAATCAGGAAGAACATTTTGGGGTTATTATATATTGATTTCAATTCTGTCAACAAGTATACTGTCGTTACAATTCAAACATTATTAAAAAATAATGATAACACGACAAAAGGCAGAAAGCCTGAGCCTGATAATTTCCCTATGGGGATAAATAAAGGATGTCTTCTTCTTCTTCTTCTAAAATCATATTAGGCCATATCCATGACCACTCTTCAATAGACTTATAAGTTCGGTTCGAAATTCTGCAAAACATGTAAAGGTAGATAAACGAAGAAGTTCAATTTGTCAACTGGACAAAGTTTGTTTGGTTGAAAACGTTTCGCCGCTCATCTGAGAGGCTTCGCCAGCTCTAATAAGAATACTGGTAAGACACTTGCTTATATCTTGCTGTATCTCTCTCTGTATTCTTATTAGAGCTGACGAAGCCTCTCGGATGAGCGGCGAAACGTTTTCAACCAAACAAACTTTGTCCAGTTGACAAATTGAACTTCTTCGTTTATCATGGATTCTACCTGGACGACTGAGGGACTTTTCACGCATGTAAAGGTAGAGGCTAACTCCAGGGTGCACGAGCAGGTGTGTGCAACTGGGCGCCTTTCAAAGTCTGACATATTTGCAAATGTCACCTGAATGGTCTTGGAAAGGAAAAGGTCAGAGCCAGTGCAGAACCTCAGAAACATTCCAATTTCTGAGGCATCCATTTCTCTGACAAATCTCAGAAGATGCAGAGAGGTTGTTCTCTCTGATTGTGACATATTATGTGGGAAGTGGATGCATTTGGTCAGATTTCTTGCCTTCGGCTTTAAGTCTATAAGGATCTTTTCCAGCGGCTCACCTGTGAAGGAGTCTCTCTCTGTAATACCCTTCAGGATCGGCTTCCCACACTTGATGATGAAACCAGGTTCTTGAACTAGCTCCTTGTGAGCAATTTCCACAAAAAGTTTTCTGTGGGTAGACTTGTGCAGCTGTGACTGCCCAGGATTGTCAGGAGCTCATCGAAGTCAGCCTTGTGGAAATCATTGAGAGCCTCTGTGAGGGCATCTTTTTCACTGGGGCTGATGTAGTTGAAAAACGCTTCCATTAAGCTGGAAGAGCTGGAGGTGGATGTGTGAACGGAGAAAGCCTCTAACAGGAATGGTGGTGCCAGCTGTTGAGGAAGATATTTGTGCTTCCAACCAAAGGCCAAGATCCGGACCACTGCTCCCCACTCTCTTTCCCTGTAAGAGTGGTGCAAGGTAGGCACCTTGAATGTTGAGCCTGAGGTCCCTGACAAGTAAATCTTCGACCAGAAATCTGTGAGACAGTCTAGCACAAGGCCATTGTCCACCCCATTTTCTATGTCTCCATTTTTCAGCACCCGCTGAAAAGTAATATTTGCAACCAGGATGTTGGGGTCAGAGAAGGTATTAATCATATCTGACAAGCAGTGGGCTGCACGAATAGTGAGGAGCTGTTTCTCTGCAACATTTTCTGGGTTTTCAAAGAAAGAGTTGGAGTTTGCATCAGATGTCGCATCAACAACATTATCAGCAATCAAGTCAGTTAGTAAACTGTCAAGTGGAGGCAGAGAGGGAATTTGTGGGTCATACATAAGTGTGTCACTAGTGTCGTCACATGACATGTTCCCAGGATCACCAAGAAATATTACCTCCTCATCCTCATCCTCATTTGAATGTGGAATCACAGGTGCAGGTATGGCAGAGCTGGAGGTAGACACAAGTTGTCCTATTTTAGACACCTTATAGGGCTGAGTTGAGACAGGGTAGAAGAAGCCCGTGGAGAAAGGCTGTCTGGAGTAGAAGTCTTGCTTGCTGTAGCGTAAGTATGCTCTGCAAGTGAGCTGTCTTGGTGAGGTGTGGCATTCAAATTAGTTGAAGTCTCAGTGTCTTTTCTCTTAGAGCAGACATACAATCGAAGAATTTTATGCCGAGTCATGTCATAGAGACTTGCAACAGACAGTGTGTCTTCTAAAGGCTCATCTGAAACCATAACACAGAGTGTGAATTCAAATTCACCCAGATGCCCTTTTGAGGATTTCCCATTAGGGAAAAATATCTTCTTTCCATCCTCAAGTATTTTTTTCATGGTGTCATTTTTCCTGACTATAATTTCCCTTGTTCCACCTCCAGTTGGACGTTTAACCTGTTTGGTAACACCATTGTGATAGTTCATCCAACCTACTTCAATCTTCCTTGTGCCTCTTTCTGCATTTTTGTTCCCCACGCCAACACTGTTGCGGGTTTCAGTGGCGGTCGGTGCTGGGTCACTGGTGCCGGGAAGCCTCATTTTGGACCGAAGTCGATCCACAAGGGTTCTCTTCCTCTTTTCATAGCGTTCACCATTGGTCCAGTTCCTGGTAAACACTCGGTCACCCAGATGAGGAATATAACTCGACAAGGTGTCTTCATCTATTGCAGTCATGTGTTGGTCCACCTGAAAGTGTAAAAATATTTTTTTAGCAGTTTATTTCCAGAATCTATGCTGCCCATTCACAAATGTCATCTTTTTCATGAATATTTAATACCACCATCAATTTCTAAATATTCACTATGACTTGAAAATGTGCACTTTTCATACATGAATAGGTGGAAACTCTCCATGTAAATCCGCCATTTTGAATTACAAATCACTGACATCTTTGGCTGCAAAACCGACTCTGTTCAGACCAGTAAATATTATGTTATTTACTTAGTAAATATTCATGAAAAGGTTAACTTTGTGAATAAGCAGCATACATTTTGGAAATAAAGTACTAAAATTACGTACTGGACCTTTAATTTATCCCTGCACCACCTTACTTACTTGCACTAGGCTGCTATCATACACATACCACCATACACCATACAGCACCTTGCTATACTGAATCACAGGGTCAGTTCCTGCGATAGATGTATAAAGTACTGGAGTAGAGGTTGAGTACAAGTACAAGTACAATATCAAAAAACAGACTTGAGTAGAAGAAAACCATACTTGAGTGGAAGTAATAAAGTATTCAAATGTTTTGTACTTTAGTACTGCAAGTAGGTGTATTTAAAAAAAAAATACTACTCAAGTACTGAAAGTAAAAGTACAAGTCATGCTGGGTAAGTTAAGCCTAATGGTAATCTTTATAACAGAACAGCCCAGATGCATCATTCTCATTAAGGCAAAGGGCTTTCGCATCAACTTACTCCGGTTTGTCTTTTAATCACCTACTGTACTTACTTCAGCACATGAAAAATGTATCGGAGTAAAAGTATTAAATTCATATAAAATATGTAGTGAAGTAAAAGTGGAAGTAGAGGAAAAATAATACTCCAACAAAGTACAGATAGGCCTACAGTACTGCATTTTAGTACTTAAGTAGAGTACTTAAGTGGTTCTACTTCGTTACTACTAGGCATACATCTCTGGTCCTTGCCCTGTCACAGCCCTCAGTACATTCATGTGGCATTACAGAGGGTTATTCTCAGTCCTCCGCTGCCATCTACTGGCAAATGTAACTTATCTGCATATGTAAGCAACTCCATGTGAACGAGGGAAACAGCATATTGACATATGGTTAAACTACACCTACAAAGATTAAATCGCTAGCCTACTACATTAGGTACCAACAGAGAAGTACAATACTGGTCTAGGTGTGAACACTTGTTGTACTGGCCCCCACTGCTTGATGCAACAGGTGAGCTTTCATTAAAGGGACAGTGTGTAAGATTTTTACCCGTTAATTACCGAAATTGAAGATACCCATTCAAAAATACATTGTTTTCCAAGCCTTTTCACTTCCATCATGAAATCAAAGTATTCGATTGGACTTAGATATAGTCACATACAGGGCTCTCAAGTCTCACGCATTGAGAGTGTGACACACGCAATTCGACGTGTTCACACGCTCACACACCACACATGGCATTTCTCACGCTCATTTTTTTTTTTTTTTTTTTTTTTGTGCCCAGAAAATCGGTTTGTGTGGCTCAGTTTATGCAGGCACCGCGCGTATTCAGCAAAAAAACTCTCCCCCTCCTCCTTGTCCCGCTCCCCGGAAAAAAATCAGCCAATCAGAAAATAGATTGTTCTGTTGTTGGGCGTAATTGACCCCCCCGCAGTCAATTACGCAGTCTCATGCACGACCCCGCTCAAAACTTGAGAGCCCTGGTCACATAAAAGGGGGATTGACTCCATGTAGAGGCAGCCATTTTTATTACGAAATGAAGGACATTTGGGCTCCGCCTTCGGCAAGGCTCGTGGTTTTGGGTAAACAACGACAAGCATGTTCCGGATCACACGTCGTAATGGATCTAACACGTGTTTTGGACTAAATTGTTTTACTGGATTTTATTCGCTGGATCCTTACGGACAAATTGAGAGCAAGTTTATGGTGAAATACAGAGTTTGACCTGTCCAGAGCCTTCAAAGGTAAGCTAAGTAACAAACCTCGTTTTGTGCTTTTCCGTATAAAAGCCCCATGTGCTCGGGGAGTGATTGTTGTGCAGGGAAATGAATTGCATAGTTAAAAAGAAGAGACTGTAAGGTTTCATTTGATGTGTAGATTGTCATGGTACACGATCAAGAATGTGTGTTTTCATGCGAAAAGAAAAACAAAACGGGACTGCATTTTTTTTATACCGTAGTTGACGGTGAGAGCTCGCACAGCGCCGGGTGCGCGCTGGTATGCGAGCTGTCCGCGTTACGGCGCGCCCGGGTGACCCTCGAGGTCTTCCGTAGCCAAAAGAGGAAGTGCATGGTACCTACACCACCTATGCGCCACGAATCCGACACACTGTACCTTTAAATGCAGATTAGCCAACACCTTTTATAACATTTATGAAGTTTAATACATTTGTCTCACCTTGTCCTCTATCTTCCAGGTGATGTTCTCCTCTGGGACCCCCCTCTCTCTCAAGGCATCATAAAAAGCCATTTTATCTTTTACATTGTCCATAGCTACCTTCGTGTCATCTCCCGCCTTCATTGTCTGGCCTACAAGGGGGCGTCGAGATAACAGAATAATTATCTCGTTATCTCGGGATAACAAGGATGAAGGAAAAAAAGAATGAACATGGGCGCTGTCGGCTTCCGTAAAATGGAGATAGATGTATGAAAGATTATGTGAGTCAGCCTTTTCCCACATGAAGATCATTAAGTACTGTTCCACCATGACTGATGATCATTTAGAAGTGAGCTTGAGTCTGGCTGTCAGCAGCTACTGTCCAGACTACACATCCCGAACTGATTCCATCCAGTGCAAGTCACATTTTGTGAAAAGGTCGTGCAAAGTGGGATCATCAAGAGGGAGAAAGGGAATTTCCCCCCCCAAAATGGGTGGTTGACATCTTTGTTTTTATTGGCTGGAATGACCCCAGATTGCATCTCAGAGCATCTAGATTTACAAAATTTTCTGTGGATTCTAAGCTTTCTAAGCCTTACACATGGAAATCTGATAACATTTGAAGAATTTGTGGCCATTTGAAAGCATGCACATGGGATTTCAGAAAGCTGAGAAAAAAGCTTTTCAAGTTTGGCTCACTCTATGGCTGAGGAGCAGAAAGGTGCTCACACCAACACATCAACCGTTGTCCGGTTTGTGACATTACAACAACATTACAGTATTAGGGAACCATTAAGGCGCCATATAAAAGCATCAAGAAGTACCATGTCATGGGATCTTTAACACAGATAGGACTAGGTCAAAAGTTTGATAACAATAAGAGAGTTACATTTCCACCCCGTTGGCTTCTTAATCATTAACCAAGTACAATATTAATACACAGAGAATACAGAGAATAATTCTTACACCTTCTACACAGTCTCCTCTGACCAACTGACCCACCGCCACACCTTCAGCACCACATTAACTCACACTCTGCTCCCTGGGTTTTGGCTCTGGTCCTGTGGATTAAGAGAATCTTCACTTTTCATGTCTCTAAATGAAATAATCCATATAATCATTCATACTTGTTTTTCACTCTCATTTAGCTGATACTAGACCTCAGTTTGATCCCAGGTGGATCATGAGCTACATTTACTCATTTGTTCCAACATCCAAGTCCATCATTTTCCTTTGTGAAAAGCTTTTGCTGACAATTGTATCATATCAAATGTGTTTAGCTTTGGCTTCACTTTGTTTTTGAAATGTCTATGGATGAATTCAGAATAAACATATAAACTGGCTTACTAATTGCCGGAGGGATTTGAACCCAGGTCCCCCAGGTGAAAGTCAAGTGACTTACCAGTTGAGCTAGCCAGCCAGCAAGATGATAGGTTTATTGAGACATTGAGAGATAGAATATCAAAAACAAAATCCAGAAAATCACATTATAGAAAATATATAAACTGATTTGCATTCCACTGAGCGAAAAAAGTATTTGAACCCTCTATCCAAAACCGACTTAGTACTTGGTACAAAACCATTGTTTGTAAGCACAGAGGTCAGACGTTTCTTATTGATGCCCAGGCTTGTGCACATATCATATCATATATTTTGGTCTACTCTTCTTTGCAGATCATCTCTAAATCATTAAGGGTTCGTGGCTGTCACTGGTCAACTCGGAGTTTCAGGTGCAGAGCTTGACTCATTCACATCTGTGGCTGAGAAAAGGGCTCTAAGTCTAACAGGGCTCCTGTCCCTCCTAGATATTTTTATTTGTTTGTTTTAGTCAATATGGCCTATCTAGGTATTTTGTAAACAACATAATTGACATAAATGTACATATCACTGATTTGCACATAAGTACACTTTTGATAAAGAAAACTGAGATGTCAGATTAGCAATCAATAGTCAGTCAAATAGTTGCGTTTTTTTGTTATGTTTGAATTTCTGTATTGAGTTAGTCCATTACCATGTGCCTTTAGTACTGAAAAAACAAGGTGAATTCACTGATCATGTGTGTTTGTAATGAGAGCTGTGTCAAATGTCCTGAGATCTGTGTGAATTGGTGAAAAATGTTAGAAGTTATATGACCACCTGAGCCCCTGTTCAGATTCATGTTTGAACCAAACGATCAAACAAAACATTTATTCATTCATTCATTTTCCTCCACTCCATCCGAGCTCAGGTCTACTAGGCAACAGTCCAAACAGATCTGCCGCCCAAATCCAAATGCACCAGCGGTGGGTCCACGGGAGGACAGTCCCACATCAATTGACGCAACCAGCCCTGATGTATCTCTCACCATCAACCATCAACCCTTGGATCTGTGGACAAACACCCTACCAACTGAGCTACAGCTTATTATTATTATTATTAGTAGTAGTAGTAGTAGTAGTAGTAGTAGTAGTCGTAGTCGTCGTAGTCGTAGTAGTCGTAGTAGTAGTAGTAGTATTGTTTAGGTGTAAGTGGTTGAGTCACATTATCTGAAGTGTCACACTGCTCCCTGGTGGCCACATTGCATGCGTATAGTTCCTTGTTAAATCTTTAATGAAATCAAATTAAGGCGAAATGTGAACGTTTATTTGATTTATTATTATTATTATTATTATTATTATTATTATTATTATTATTATTGTTATTTTATTATATTATTGTAAACTAACCATTGCAAGCGTGGAGTAGGATAAATATATATAAATAAATATTTTCTGACCAAGTGATGTTAACAATCTCCTTCTGAATGTTGAAAAGACTAAGGAGATTGTTATTGACTTCCGGAGAGGCCCCACCCAGCACCCCCCACTGACCATCAACAGTGCTGCTGTAGAGAGGGTGAGCAGCACCAAATTCCTGGGGGTGCACATCAGTGAGGACCTCTCCTGCGGACGGCCCTGGGTGCGAATGATGTGCAATTTCCAACTTAGACTCTTAGACGAATACCCCCCGCTTGCAGGGTTGCAGGGGCAGCAGTCCAAGCAGTGTTCTGCTGCCCAGAACACAATGCACCAGCCCCCATGAATCCTTCCGCGGGTGGTGGGTCCACAGGAGGACGGCTCACATCACAACAGGTCATAGGGATGTACTGATGTACTTCTGCCATGGGGGCTACCAGTGTCTGCAGACACTGGGGGTGAGGTGGGGTTAAGTGTCTTGCCCAAGGACACAACAGCAGCACTCTTCTGTGGGAGCTGGGATCATATGTGGTCAACTCGTCAAGAGCGGGATTCAGAACCGCTAACCCCTGGATCACGAGACATATGCTCTACCAACTGAGCTACTGCTGCCCACACACTGTTGTTGTGGTGGTGGCTATTTTTAGAAAGGATGTGCTTTTGATGTCTGCTGAGGGCTGTATGATTATTTGTGTATGAACAAAATGAGACTTTTTAACAACCCCTGTAACATTATCTGTCTTGGTCCTGCTTGGAATCAATAAAAAGTTTTATTAAACTATTGTTGTTGTTTTAGTTACTTTTAGAAATGGCATGTTTGACACCAGGTGAGGTCCCTATGACGGGAGATTGATTTATGGTCTAAATGTTTTAAGACATTAATGAACGTGCCACATGACCACTGAACACTAGGCTACAAAGCTGTGCAAAGAACATTACATCTCATAATTACTGAAATCACACTTGTTCACACATCTGTATAAAAAATATAAGATTACTAAATGACACAACACGCTGTTATAGTAATTCAAGACACTTTAATGATTAAAGTGCATGATGTAAAGAAAACTAAACAGTATAAGGCATATTTAAGTCATTAAAAGACATCAGTACAAAATGATGACAGTGCACATGTTGCATTATTGGTCAAACAGGAAGGGAGTAGAAAGGCAACATCTATGGAGCAGGACATTTAAGTGTAAGAAGACTGAATATTATTTACAATAAAGACAATAAAATAAATAGACAGTGAGACAACAGACAAAGCAGGTAGTGCAAATAAAAAGTGTAACAGTGCAGTTGCAGGCAGTAAATAAAATAAAAAAATAAGTAGGCCTAATACAATAAATAAAGACAATGAATAGACAGTGAGACAACAGACAATAAAGTTGCAGTTACACAGTAACAGTAACAATGTAATAGTAATAACAATGGGAAGAATCAATATGATGGAAGTATAAATAGTATAAAACAGTAAAACACTTAAGAATAAATAGTATATAAATACTTATAATAAAATACTTAATAACAAATAACAACATGGTGGTAACAGACAGAGTAGAAAATGTTACAAAAAATAACAATAAATATATAATATGTACATAGTCTGCTCAGACAGACTCAGAGGCCTGTTCTTGGAGTTCGTCCACTGCCTTCTTAAAATCTGCTAAGGTCTCAAAAGTTTTTCCAGAAAGTCCCTTTGATGTAGACGATTTGGACACTTCAGAGTATGTTCATGGAGCTGTGGTGTTGGCACGCTGGTGGTAGTGGCGGTGGCGGAGGCAGTTTTGCTGTTGTTCAAGGAGACTGAAATTACATGTTACATATATTTTAATATGTAATATATTATTCATCAGAAACAAAACTGTGCACATGTCGATCATATTTAGTGTGCCATACTTACCATTTGATGTACCCAACATAATTTTCCACCAGCCATTTAAAACTCTTGCCACTGTATTTGCCAAAGGTTATAATCAGCTGACCCAGTTGGGGTTGCTGTGATCAGCAGCTGGCATTTCCTTTTAGCTGAAGGCAAAAATAAGAAAAAAGTTGCAGTGCTGTGCATTAGGTTATCATGCCGGACAGTAGTAAACACAGGATGGGCACACATCTGTGACTCCAGCTATTACCTTCTTCATAAGCTTGGGGTCTCTCAGCCTGCTGTCGGTCTGTGCGGGCGTAGGTGTCCTGGCCTCCTTGCTTGTCTTCAGGATGCACTGTTGCCTGTCTTTGGGCACACTTGGGTCCAGAATGCACAGAACAGGCATCAAAGGATCCATTCTCTTCTGGGAAGACAAAGACTGTAAGCTCACTTCAATGTTTGGATAGAAATCCCTCCATGCCCCAGGATTATACTAACTATACTGCTATATCATAATAACTTATAATAAACATGTGTATTATATATTATTATATATATTATAACATATTATGACTATTATAACTATAATACTATATCATAAGCTGCATTATTACTCCCAGACCAATCCACAGGTCTCCAATACATAACGTATACGTTGCGCGATTGCACTTCCTAGTGTTCGGGTTCTGCGGACAGTGAATACTACATCACTGGCAAAGAGGGCTCAGAAGCGCCTCTATTTCCTCCGCAAACTGAGGAGAGCTGGAGCCCCCCCACCCATCATGACCACCTTCTACCGAGGCACCATAGAGAGCGTTCTGACCAGCTGCATCACTGTGTGGTACGGGAGCTGAACAGAACAGGAAAGCCCTGCAGCGCATACTGAATGCAGCTGGGAGGATCGCTGGTGTCTCTCTCTCCTCCCTCCTGGACATCTTTAACACCCGCCTCACCCGCAGAGCGTCCAGCATTGTGGGTG
Source organism: Paratrypauchen microcephalus (assembly GCA_036785185.1). NCBI lineage: Eukaryota > Metazoa > Chordata > Actinopteri > Gobiiformes > Gobiidae > Paratrypauchen > Paratrypauchen microcephalus. Next base: position 7,095,801 of record JAVJIX010000033.1, read on the forward strand.
ACCCGAACCACCCCTTACACAGCCTCTTCAGCCTCCTGCCTTCGGGGAGAAGGTACCGGAGTCTCCGGGCCCACTCCACCAGACTGTCAAACCCCCCGTTGCACTGTTGCACATTTACTACTGGAATTTTACTACTGTTGTACTGTTGTTTACTACTGTTGTTGCACTGGAATTACTACTGTTGCACATTTATTTTTATCTTTATTTCAATGCACATTCTATTGCACATTACCATTTCACTGCTGTATCTTCCATTGCACATTTTTGATGCACACTGCACAATTTGGACATCTGTATATAGGTATTTATTTATTCTGTTGCACTGCTTTCAGATTTTAGATTTTAGATTTCTGTCTTAGATACTTTTTGTTTTGTTTTGTCTTTATATTGTATTTTGTACACTGTCTTTTTGCACTACTTGGCCAGAGAGAAACGAAATTTCGATTCACTGTATGTTGAACACATCATTTTCCATTGAATTTGTCTGATTTTGTTATTTGTGTACTAATTAAAGACTCAAAGACAGCTATTACCCCCAAGCTGTCAGACTACTGAACTCTGGGTAATACTCTAAATAATACTGAACTCTCAATAATACTGCACTAAACTACCTTTCATTATGCATAATTATGTTTACTGCTGCTGCTCTATATGAATATATCATGTCTGTCACTACCTCACTGTAAATTACTGTTACATGTGCAATAATCAGTGCAATAACCTATGTGCAATATTTATATCATACTATGTGCAATACGAAATCCACATGCAACACCAACACCACACCATATTATGTGCAATCTGTGAAATACTTACACCTTATTTGATCTTGATTTAATCCTACCTGCACCTTGTACATTGTACCTTGCTTTTTTATTTTTATTACATTTTATTACATATTTTATTATATTGTTTATTATATTGTTTACTTCTTCCCCTGCACTTTGCAACTTCTTGACTATCTTAGGCTTTTCTTGACTATCTTAGCGAGTCAACGGTTCTTCTGATCCTAAGCATTTCATTGCATTGTTGACCTTGTGTTGATTCTGCATATGACAAATAAACAATCTTGAATCTTGAATCTTGAAATCTTAAAGAAGGCAATAATAACCCGAATTACCCCATGCATACATTTTCTTTTTTTAATTATTATTATATTATATTATAATAATTATTTTAACTTTATTTTAACTTAAACTTTTTATTATTATTATTTTTTTAGTACGAGGTCCAGTCCTGTGTGAACCTGACGCAGCACGTGACAGGTCCACCCCGGAAGTGTTTTTAAAGCCAACGGGGCTAGTGCAAGGTAGCATTAGCAGCAGCAGCAGCAGCAGCAGCAGGACGTGAGGAGGCAGCTGCAGGATGGAGCTGACACGCAGGAGTGAGTATGACTGTGCACCGCTGCCCTCTGCACCTACGGGCTCCAGAGACGCGTGCTGTTTGTGTAAATATGCGCACAAGTCTCCTCACCAGGCTGCAGAGCTAGAACTGGGCTAGGACGGGGGTAGCTGTTAGCTTTAGCCCGCAGCACACGGCACGCGCAGAGGCTGTGCTCCGGACTGTGCTTTTGTGCTTCACGATCTGTTCATTATTAGTGCAAAATATTCTCTTCATCAATGCACATGGGCAAACAAATGCCTCGCACACAATAATATTAAGGTTCTATATTTCACAGCTTTAAACTATATAATGTTCTTACTTGCTCAAAAATACACCTTGAGATGTGTTTTCATTCACACATGTTTCAGTAACCCATTATTATTAGTCTGTCTACATCTAAAAAGCTCAAAATGCTTTGTTCCACCTTGTGATGTCATGAAGTGGTAGTTTTCAAGTGCACAGCTCCTTTCACATTTAGTTCAGTAGAAATGGGCAAATGCACAGCTGAAGATATCCAAATGGTTTTATAGAAGATGTATGGAGTTTAAAAACACAGAGCACTTCCATTATTGCCACATGACATCACAAGGTGGAAGTGTTGGACAGAAGAAGCCTAAATATGCAGGATTTGTGTGTTAAATGTGCAAATGAAACGAAACACTCCATGTATGTTTTTGATGAGGAAACACTCTAATATGGATCAGAAAATAGTGGAATATGGGCCTTTTAATATTGAGATGGTTTAGAAGTTTACTGTGTCCAGAGTCCATCCATGTCCAACTAGAAATGTACATTTAAATTCCTCTGCAGAGCTGAAGATAATGCATCCAAATTGCATGATTTTAACTTAAACCGTCTGTAAATCTGCTTGAAATGAGACAAGACATGCCCATATGAAATTCTTGCCCACGCAATCAAACCTACATGTATCTCTATATTTTTGCCAACCTAAATTTCAGTCTAAAAATAGCTGTCTAGTTTTCATCTTTATGTTGCCTTGTGGGAGGATGACATTTGTTTGAAAATCATTAAGTGTTCTGTGAAATGTCCTGTGGATGTTGATGTGTGTTTTCAGATTTTAAGGAGAGCCTGGACACTGTGTACGGGGCCATAGAAGAGGCAGATTTCCTGGCCATTGATGGAGAATTTTCAGGTGCTTTATTTGACATTGTACTTCACTCCTTTTAGAGTCATTCATTGGATGCCTGTGTGCACGTGTGCATAGAATTTCTACTCTTCAAATAATGACCCACAGATCACAAAACAGCGCTGTCCAGAGTAGTTCCTCACGTGTCTTATCCACACAGCGCATAGATCAAGGTGAAGCTGCACATTAGTGACTCTACTTCCTCTGTACTTTAACGTCCAACTTCTGTGCATTAAAAATCAGGAAGCAGTTGACACGAGGTGCGCTCACAATTTTTAGCTCGTGGTACGCAGCCATATCCCGATGCAGTCTTTGCGCTCAGATTTAATCTCATCTGATTCTCCTTGTCTGTGCTTTTTGTTGCACGTTGAAACAATTGTTCAAAACCAAAAAATCCTGTAATGTGTTTAGTCAAACCAAAAAAATTGCGTTATCATCATAATATATTGGACAACAACAGAAAGGAGAAGGTATCTGGTGAGTTCAGATTTTGGAAGTGAGTTTAATATCTTGGTAAATAGGCATGTCACAATAATTGCTATCAACATATTGTTTAATACAGTGGTACCTCACCTTACTAAATTAATTCGTTCCAGAAGTGGTTTCGTAACGTGAATTTTTCGTAAGTTGAGTAGCTATTTCAATGGAAAAAGCCTGATTCGTTCCAAGGTGTTTTTTTTATAGTGTAACATTGGTTCTGCGTCCTGATTGGCTAAGAGACTAGACCAGGACTAAACGTGGACTAAACCAGGTCTAGACCAGAACTAAACCAGGTCTAGACCAGAACTAAACCAGGTCTAGACCAGGTCTAAACCTGGACTGGACCTGGACTAAACCAGGACTGGACCAGGTCTAGACCTGGACTAAACCATGATTAAACTACCACGTGCTGCTCTTTGCTGGTTTCGTGCGGCTGGTTTGTGGCTCGGGCTCCAGAGGATGCGGCCCGGGCGCCGCGGTTCTATCTCGTGCTCGCAGACCAGGACTAGGGGTCCCAAAGGGCTGGGGTCACAGGGGGCCAAATGGTAAAATATTGCACAATTCTCATTTTAGTACTAGGACATGTGTTTATTCCACCAAGAATTCCTTTAGTTGACCACAGGCCTAGTTGCCGATACTGTCCACTTATCCAAAGGTTGGCGGTTCAAATCCCGCTCATCAGTGGTTGAGCGGTCAGATCCACTGACCCACAGGTTGGCTGGTGTGATTCCAGCTCCCACAGATGAATGCTGTCGTTGTGTCCTTGGTTAAGACACTTGACCCGCCTCGCCCCCAGTGTCTGCGAACACTGGTGTGTGAATGTGTGTGTGTGAATGGGTGAGTGGTTCCTTTTTGTAAAACGCTTTGGGTGCCTTTCAAGGTGGAAAAGCGCTCTATAAAGATGTGACCATTTACTGTCACTGACCGCTCCTTCTCTATGTGCAGGCATCAGCGATGGTCCAAACGTGAGCGCACTGACCAATGGGTTAGACACACCGGAGGAGCGCTACGCCAAGCTCAAGAAGGTCTGTGCACCACACCCCATCAGCAGTGTGGTCATGACACTAAAATCTCTCACTCAGTTTTGATACTCAGGAAAATACTTGATACTTGAAAGTAATTCCTATACCATGATGATGATAATAGAAAAAACAAACTTTAGACAATAGAATTTAATTTTCAACTTTAAATCATAGTACTTTCTGTTCTGTTCCTGTGTGTTCTTAAATGAGTTATCAGGTAGGTTCCATAGTGCTCCATGGGTGTATACTAGTCTATGTGCTCTCAAACTCCAGATCATTCTAAAGTTATTCAGGAAAGGTTCATTTCTGTCCAGTTAATGGGACTTCTAGTCACAATACTAGTTTTATTATTGATTTAATGTCTGATTTTGGATACTTTAGACGACCCATCTCACGAGGCTGTGGGTTGAATTGTGTTCATCTGTCACATGTATCATCTTTAACACATGTCCTCTCTCCTCCAGCATTCTATGGACTTCCTCCTCTTTCAGTTTGGGCTATGTACATTCAAATATGACGAATCGCAGTCAAAGTGAGTAGAAAAATGCAATACAAAATGGCAGTGCTTGAAACGTCTCTCTCATACTACATCCAATGCTGTTCTTTCCTGTCTTCTCCAGGTACATCACAAAGCCTTTTAATTTTTATGTATTTCCCAAGCCCTTCAACAGATCGTCTCCAGACATCAAGTTCATCTGCCAGGTGAGCTCGGGTCTGTTTTAATAGCTGAATTTTGAATTCAATGGACTGACCAGTGTTTCTTTCACTGCAGAGTTCCAGCATAGACTTCTTGGCAAGTCAGGGTTTTGACTTTAACAAAGTCTTCTGCCATGGTACGTATGGGCAGTAGAGTGTGTATATAAATGGACACGGTTAACCTGCTTGCCGACGCTTTCCAAATAGTAAGTAAGCATGGGCGTGCTTCCTGCTTGATCTGGCAGGCTCGACTTTGTATTGGAAAAAAAAAATCACTCCTCTCTCCGTAACTGCTGCTGTCAGGCTCGTCATTTTGGTCTATAAAATGTTCGTATTAACCAGCTCTACATGATACTGGTATTTTATTGTATTTTGCTATTTTGTTCGTAAATTAATTCCCGTTCCTAATATGGAACTCGGCACCAAATTTGACCCTATAACTGCTAGCCTTGTGAGCGCCATTAGTGCAGCCAAACACTATGGATGACGTCACGTTCTTGGTCCACACATACAGTCTGTGATAAGGGCCCATTGTTTTAATATTGATGAACAGTGCCTGGTTACCTGCTGGTACAAATGCTGATGGGTGGTTTTGTAAGTGTGATTCTATTTTACAGGAATTCCCTATCTGAACCAGGAGGAGGAGGTACAGCTGAGGGAGCAGACAGAGGAGAGGAGAAACCAGCATGCCAACGGTGTGGGGACGCCATCTTTCATCTCCCCCTCCGCCAAGAGCCCTGCCCTGCCTGATGAGCACAAGGACTTCATCAAACGGGTGGTGTAAGTGGCTCTCACTGCAGCTTTTGGTCTTGTAAGGTCATGAGTGTATTTACATTGGGTGCTATATCGGTTCCAGTATCTGTATTGGCTCATATTGGTATTTGATACAGATATTTTTTGCTGCTGCTCCAGTCTGTGTCTTTGTGTCAATCCCAGTTTGTCCGGTGAATCGGATTACCTTTTGAACAGACTAAATGAGTAAAATTGGAAATGAGACCAAACTTTAATGATTTTATTTCCCAGACAAATGCACTGTTATTTTTACACAAGTGAAAAGTTCATTTGTATTATTTGCTTCAATCTAAGCTCAATTTGTGGGCCTTGCTATAAAGTGGTTATTGGCCACAGCAGCAGATCAAATATGGGACATCTTGCCTGCTTTAAAAATCCATATCGGCCCATCCTTAAGTGGCAACATGTCTTTTTCAGACAAAAGGTGGAGGCCCTCCTCAGTAACTCAGACAAATCTCTGGACTTGGATCCATGCACAGGGTAAGACCTATGTCCTCATGCACTAGTTTTATTTTATTTATTTTTAGAATTTTAGATGTACTAATGACATAGGTATTGACATAGGTGATGACAAGAACAAACAAATGGCTTATTGTGTAATTGTGCATCATTCCTCCTTCAGGTTCCAGAGAAAGCTCATATACCAGACACTGAATTGGAAGTGAGTGCTTTTACTGTATATGTACATTATTGAAAACTGGACACTTACCTGTCACTGTGTGTAGGTTTCCTAAAGGGCTTCATATAGAAACGGTGGAAACCGAGAAGGTAAATCGCATATCAAACACTTTAAAATGCTGGCTGTGATGATGGGATTGGTATAGGGGCACTCACTGTGGTGTTTTTACAGAAGGAGCGCTTCATCCAAGTGAGTAAAGTGGACGACGAGGAGAGGAAGAGACGAGAGCAGCAGAAGGTGGAGAAGGAACAGGTGAGACTGGAGGTCACTGCATGTGTGAGAATGGCATTAGTGCTGGGAGCATGCAAACAAAGTTTGGTTGGAAAAGGCTTTGGTACAAACTGATAGACCCTCACCTGAATTTAAAGGACCAATATTACACCATTTACTGATCTGTGACGTTTTCTCATCAGAAACATACCTGGAGCTGTTTTGTTTCATTCACACATATTTGGCAAATCCTGCATATTTAGGCTGAGGTCTTCTCTCAAACTGAAAACACTTGTTTGACCATGTGATGTTACAGCTTCATGACATCACAAGAGGGAACAGAGCATTTTAGACTGAGTAATCCTGCATTTATTAGTCTGTCTACATCTCCAAACATGTGTGAGTGAAGGTAACAACATTCTAATTCGGCTTAAAGATCGCAAGAAGTTCAATTGTTGTTTTCTTTCCTCTTTACTCTTGTGTACAGAGCCTTTTGTATCACGCACTTGAATACAACATATTTGGTAAAGGTGAATTGTGAACATTTTTGGTCTTAAAGATCTTTTCATGTGACAGGAGGAGTTGAATGATGCGGTGGGCTTCTCCAGAGTAATCCATGCAATCTCTAAATCTGTGAGTGACCTCATCTATTCCTCCAGCTCTTTATATAGTAATAATGAGAATCTAATGATGTGTTTCCTGTTCTAATGTGACGTCTGCTGTGTCAGGGCAAACTGGTGGTGGGACACAACATGCTGCTGGACGTCATGCATACCATTCACCAGTTTTACTGCCCCCTGCCCGAGGTATGTTCTTACTTTAATGATACTACTACTACTGCCATTTTATTCTCCATAAAAATTGCTAACCCTCTAGGTTTATCTGTGCAAACATGTCCTGAAATGTGATTGTTGTATTGATCAGTTCAGATTTCAGTCTTTGTCAAATCTTCAAGGTGCGTTTTTTAAAATATTAACTTTGAACAGAATCTTATTTTAAGCATACATTGCAAATCTAATCACAATGCTTGTCTAAAAGAAATCACAATTGTGTCTTTATAATTGTACAACTGTACAGCCCTATTTTATACCATTGTTACTTATGTGCCACATGTCCCACTGTGTCCAGGACTTGCAGGACTTTAAGGAGGTCACCATGTGTGTGTTTCCCAGGTAACGTGTTGAACTGTCATGTCTCCACTATCTTCAGTGGTGATTTGCTGTATTCATTCTCTTTTACAGACTTTTGGACACAAAGCTCATGTCTTCAACTCAGCCTTTTAAGGTAAGATGATCTGCATCTGTCAATAAAGGGTTTCCAGTTTTTTTAAACCTACACACTTGTGTGTTTTAAGGTGTCCATAGAGATCTGTTGGATAAATACAAGCTTAAATATATTGAGCTTAAGTGTTTTAGTAAAATGAGTAGTCTAACCTGTCATAGGCACTTATAGCTAGTAGTCTGTAACAGTGTTTGGACTGTACACAAAGGCAGTGTGTTCTGCTTTGGTTCTGTCAGACTAGACCCTCCCAACACCAGTCCTCTCACCACAGTCCTGGCCTGTGTGTTTCAGGAACTCATCACAAACACGTCCCTGGCAGAGCTGGAGAAGCAGCTGAAGGAGAGCCCCTTCAAATGTCCGCAAGTCGGTCAGTCCACACAATCTGTCCTCACGGCATTAAAGGCACTCTACCGCAAAACAGAACTAGTTCATTTAATAATACATGGATTATATATAGCGCTTTTCACTGTAACACACCCTTCAAAATAAAGTAACAAATAAGACGGGCCAGACAAAACATTTTAAACCATTTGCAATGGTTCAAAGTTATTCCTCACTTTCCTAACACATTCTTGGTGTTGTAATTCTGTTATTCTTGATGAATTTATTAGCACTTTTTAAAACTGAGGCCACAGCAGAAAACGGCTGTCACAGTAAAGCTAATGATAAATGGCATGCTAAAAGCCCACTTTCTAGTTTACGGAAGATGAAAACACAGACTGCTCTCTACAGGGACAAGACACATTTTCTTCCTGTAGTAAAGACTCCTGTTGTTGTTTATCAGAAACTGCAGAGGGCTTCCCCAGCTATGACACAGCCCAGGAGCAGCTGCACGAGGCAGGCTACGATGCCTACATCACCGGCCTCTGCTTCATCTCCATGGCCAACTACCTGGGTAGCACACATGATACTTGTATACATTCTACATATTAGGATATGCAATCTTTGTAGAGTAGTCTACCACTGCTATTCTTTTGAAGATGTGCCAATATCTATAGTACATTTTGAAAATGGCTGTAAAAAGGGCTATAACGTATCCAAACATTATCCAACAAGTATTCCAAACAAGGGAATAAAGTACAGCTGGGCAGAATGGTGATAAAAATTGAATTGAGATCTGATCCCTGCTATTTTGGTCATATTGTCAAATTACTAGTTCTCAGGCATGAAAATCCCTCTCAGGCATAGCACTTGAGAAATCGTCCATTTAATTAGGCTACACCTGGTGAGTGTCGGCAAAATCCCCGCATGTTCTGCCAGTGCCAAGAGCCAGTCATAGGCCGAACTGCGCTCCAGCTTCCAGTCATGTTGCAGCCATTTGTTAGTGGTTTCAGCGGTGCGCTCCGATGTTCACGTGCATAAGTGCTGCGACTGAGGGACCGCACCTTTTTCACCCCTGACCCGTTTTCATGCCTGAGTTCTCCATTTAACTAGGTATTGCTATTGGTCAGCCTCTGTAAGGCGCTGGGTGATTTACTTCTGGGTTTGACAAAGTGAAGTGAAGTGTAAATTATCAGAAAAAGCAGACTTCATCTACCTTTTTAAAGGCAATAGAAAAAGACAAGAATCATTAGAAGATCAAAAATCATGATCTGGCTCCAAGTTTTGAGCAATACATGAACTTCAAGACATAAAAGAGGGGGATTTTTTTTTTTTTATATCTGCATAACATATTTAGATAACCATTAACTATTCACCAAAAACCACATATAAACATGATTTGACCGCCTTCTTTTTGCTCAGTGCTCTGAATGGATTGACTTGGCACAATTACAACACATTCGGCGTGCATCCCACTAATGAAACTACTGCACATCTCATCAGCTCTTGTCAAGTTGCTGAGTACAGTTTTGGATTAAGTATTTGTATATTTACGGAGAATTGTTATGTGGAAGCATGGTTGACATAGGTTTGTGAGCTGAGCATTAGACAGAATCTGAATCGGATCACTAGATTACGCAAACATGCATGGATGACATCTAAAACCTCTTCAGACAGTTTTTGATGAGGGAACAACCGGACAACATAAATAAATAGCCCCTCTTTAACACTTTTTTTCCTTCATAAATTATGTTGATAACTATGAAATGATCTTGTTTGTCCCATCTCCCACCCTCATCCTTTTTTGCAGTCATGCTTCAAATGAAAAATGCCACTAAATGCCCTGAATGTAGCTTATGTTCTGTCAGAGTGAAGGATAGTGGTGACTCGGATAACTGTAAGGTGTGTATCCACTTTAGGCTCGTTCCTGACACCCCCTAAAGGCCACATCTCTGCTCACTCCAAACTCATCAAGCCCTTCTACAATAAGTAAGACCTGATCCAAGTGTTCTCTGTCACAGTGAACTGTGTTAGCACTGGCTTTGTTTGTGTGCAGGCTGTTCCTCATGAGGATCATTGACATTCCCTACCTCAACATAACTGGACCAGACTGTGAGTGCCCCACACACGCAAACACATCTGACAACATTCATATCTCCCCTTTACAAAGAGCTCTGTTCTCAAAGGATTGTCTGGTTATCTGAAGGGATGATGTAGAAGTTTTAGGAGTTCTTAAATGTAACCTCGATTAAAATCAATGTAAACATACTTATTTACTGGCCAATACTTTAATTTAAAGGTAATGTGTGTAACTTTCTGGAGGAGGGATATAGCCAAAGGAACATTTTCATGGAAAAATACAGGAGAGTCGAGTTTTCAGTGTTTTCAGTGCAATAAATGCATGCTTTGTTTGTTTTTTGGGATAAAAAGTTATACACTGTAGCTTCAAGCCCAGTGGTTGGCTGATGTGAGGACGGCGCTCTGTACTGAAAGCCGTGAAAACTGAACTGTAACATGAATGAAGACAAGCTTTTACACACAGCCAGATTTGTGCATTTTATACTGTTGGCCAAAATGTAGTAAAGCAACCCCAGCCTCAGAAACTGTTTTGTGCAGTGCAACCCAAGAGGGACCATGTCCTGTATGTGACCTTCCCAAAGGAGTGGAAGACCAGCGACCTGTACCAGCTCTTCAGTGCCTTCGGTGAGTCCATATGTGGACCTCATGTATGACACTGCACACGCCAAATCCTGTGTACTGTATGTACTTACATGTATAATGCTGTGTAATCTGTGCTCTTAGGGAACATCCAGGTGTCATGGATTGATGACACCTCTGCCTTTGTGTCTCTGAGCCAGACAGACCAGGTGCAGATAGGTAAGTCATGTCTCATTGTGTTCTATGTGCACTTTACATGTAGAGGAGCTGAGAATCCAAAGTGACATCTGGAAATAAAAAGCATCTAAATCTAATAAAGGGTTTCCTGTTTTCCAAACAAACAATGCATTTGGCACCAATTTCACATAAAGTATGTGCTTTTCCAGCACATTAATTCAAGCTGAACATGAGCTGGTTCTGTGTGATTGAAACTCTTGATCTGGTGCAGCGATGAACACGAGCCGCTACGCTGAGAGCTACAGGATCCAGACTTATGCAGAGTACGTCCAGGCCAAACAGCAGGAGAAGGGCAAGGACAAGCAGAGCCAGGCCCATGGCTCCTGGGTAGACGGCTGGACCAAGAGCCACTACCCCTCCAGCACCTCCTCCACCCTCTCATATGCACGGTGTGTTTTTTTTTATGCTCTGTCTCCATAGACTCGGCAATACTGGTTGTTTGTTTTAGCAGAGCTGTTTTAATGGTTTTCTCACTATGTGTGATGCAAATACTGAATCTTTTTGCAATTTAAGACCTTTCATTCTGTAGGCAGATCATTTTCATTTGGTCTTTACACTTAAGTTTTAAAATGGCACCATGACATCTGTCACAGTGCAGCTTTATCACAGCAAAAGCCTCCAAGCCACCAAAAGGCCTCCCAGTGTGAAGTTTGTTGTGCGTTATTGTGTCAAACTCGAGCACTGGACAAAGGTTTGTAGTGCAGACCTCCTCTAGAAGAGCCCGGCTCCATGGCCTTCTGTGTGTGTCCTACAGGGCTCTGAGGAAGCGCAGCATGAGCCCGGTGCAGGCTGAGCAGGGCCGAGCCCAGGGAGCAGTAGACGGCTGGGCTCACTACTCCTATGCTGAGGTGGCCGGGGGAAAGAAGCTCAAGACTGACGGTGAGTTATGCGTGCCCGTGTGTGTACACTACACTATTCAGGAGGGGAAGGGTATGTGTCACTCTGCAGTTGTCTGTGCAGAGTTCTCCTGAAGCGCATGTCTGATGGGGCCCATCAAGGTCATCTGTGCATGTAAAACATGAATTATGTCTTATCAGAACACACCTCTCAAATGCAGCCTTATTTCTCCTATTATAAAATCCAGACAGAGGCCATACCTACAGAGCCCAGCCAAGTGTCTGGCTCATTTTCCCTAAACCACTTTCCTGAGTTCAAACTGACTGAAGCCTTTATAGCACAGACTGATACAGTTGGAATCATTAGACTGTGCAAATGGCCTCAATGCATGTGTTTCTACACTGTCATTCCAGGAGAGTCCAACTCTGAGGCAGTTGAAAGTACTACCACAGAAGGCTGGTTAAAAACGGGGTAAGACTCTGTGTTTGTGTGTTTGTGAAGCTCTATCTGACTCAGATCTGTGCTATAGAGACATGTCGGAGTCCTCCAGCTCCAGCCCAGACCAGGACCAGAGTCAAGGTCCAGACCAAGAGCAGAGAAGTCCAGAGGCTGTGGATACGGAGGGTACAGGCGGCTGGCAGCAGGCCCCCGGAGCACACAAGAAGGGACACAAGCACAAGAAAAAGAATGCAGGTGTGGACTGTAGCATTGGGTCTATCTGTAGCAGGCACCAGTGTTTGGGATATTTCACTTCTTAGAAAATGACACGCTACATCTAAGGAGCTATACATCATAAACTATTGATCATGGATTAATCACACACAACACACGGTCCATGTCAGGTTTTCACTCAATTACACTTTAGTTTGTTACCCCTCCCCCGTCTGACCTACCCTGACCGTGTGTTCATAACGTGTGTTGTGGCCTCCAGGAACAGCGTCCTCCTCTCCGCTCTTCGAGGTGTCTGAGGTCTGGTAGCATCAGCTCCTCCATGAGATCCATGAGCCCAGGCTTCCTCCCTCAGAGCCCCCAGCCCCAGGAGCCCGAGTGAGGCCAGACACTCTGAAGCCATAACCCCCACAGCTGCCGCCACAGTGAGGTGAAGAGCAGGCTCCTCTTCTGCCCCGGGGCAACTGCGGCTCGTACTGTAGTGAGAGTGAGTCTGTGCATGTGAGAACAGTCTGTTTAGTGAATGTGACATAGTGCAGCTGGTAGCTCCTAGTTTACAAAGTCAGGGTCATTTAAGTCTTTTTAACCTCGTCCCTTTTAAATGCTCCTGTCCTGTTCCACTTTTATCAGACTCAAGGGAGCGCAGCAGTGAAACGAATATTTATTGGTGGTATTACGACATGTCTTTGAAAATGTTGTTTTTGTACAGATTTTGTTTTGTTTAAGTGTTTTGTAATGTCCTCCTGCAGCACTGTCTCATGTTCTAATGTATCCTGTGTGTAAAGACACACTTTTTGTATCAAATGTTTAAGAATTCTTAAATATATCCTTGTAAAGGGACAAAATTAAAGAATGTTTCTTAGTACTTGTGCTGGTGTCGTCTTCACATGTTCAAAAATGTATTTTCTCAAGTTTTATATGGGGTGAATGTTAAAGGGCGTGTTTTACTTTAACGGGGTATTTCGTGTACATAACACATTTAGATCACTGTTTTACCTTTTCACTGTTTTGAAAATGCTATATTCACTGAAAATAATGCATATTTAATTACTTGCGCTTTTGTTTTTGATGCTTTGAGCCTCCCCTCTGATCCCTGCACCACTGTGGCATGTGAGATCAATAAAGTCTTAAGCCACACCCCCGTTAGGGTGCCGTCACACCAGTGCATCCAGCGAATGAAGCTACTGCACATCGCATCAGCTTCATGAAGTGATCTAGATTACTCAAACATGACTTCTCAAACTTATGGGATGTTTTTGAGGAGGGAACATAAAATGGTAGAAGGTTCCAAAAAGTACATTTTGCATAATGCCCCCTCTTTAAAGCTGGATCTATGCTACCCACTGCTGTTGGGCAAGACACTTCAGCCTGCTGCTTGAGTGAGTGTTGGAAACTTCGGCACTGGTTCTTTAGAAAGGGTTAATAATAATGTTATTTATATAGCGCTTTTCAAGACACTCAAAGACGCTTCATAAATCATAAAAGAATAAAATATCACAAAATTTACAATATAAAATCAAACATTAAAAGCAATTTTAAACAGGTGGGTTTTGAGTTCTTTTTTGAAGGTGGGGAAATCAGAGCAGTCATGGAGGGGTTTGGGCAGTGAGTTCCAGAGGGTGGGGGCAGCGATGGAGAAGGCTCTGTCCCCCCAGGTTCGGAGCTTGGTCCTACAGGGCAGGGACAGGAGGTTGGAGCTGGAGGAGCGGAGGGAGCGAGATGGAGTGTGGTGGTGGAGCAGGTCTGTGAGGTAAGGAGGGGCCAGGTTGTGAAGTGCTTTGAAAGTGATGAGAATTTTGAAGTGGATGCGCTGAGGGACGGGGAGCCAGTGGAGCTTGTGGAGGACAGGGGTGATGTGTTCATGTGAGCGGGTGTGGGTGAGGAGCCGGGCTGCGGAGTTCTGAATGTACTGTAGTCTGTTGAGGGTTTTGGATGGTGTACCGTAGAGGATGCTATTGCAGTAGTCAGATTCTGGATGTGATAAATGCGTGTATGAGAGTTTCAGCGGCAGAGAAGGTGAGTGATGGGCGGAGACGGGCTATGTTTTTGAGGTGAAAGAATGCAGTCCGGGTTATGAATTTGACGTGGGGTTCAAATGAAAGAGGGGTTGAGGAGCACACCGAGGTTACGGATGAGTGGGGATGGAGAGAGTAAAGAGATTTATATTCAGAAATCAAAGTGAGGATCAAACAAATCTAAAATGTGCTAATATTTGGATACCACAGTAGGGCTGTTTTCATGATACCTGAAAGATCTGACTTGGTCGTGACTCATGAATGTTTGTGTGATGAGGAGGAGGCAGTGAGGCCGCTTCAGGACTAGTAACCTAAACCAAATGAGAATAAAAAGCCACTCTGGGCCCTCTGTGTTTGACACTGAACTTATTCCATAAACAAACCCAACCCTTTTGCACATCAGTCTTCTCTGTAGAACAGCTGGCAGGATTCTGTGGGAGATGGACTAAAATTTGACCCAGAACAATGGAATTACAGAAATACAGTTTGGTAAAAATGTTTTTAGTAAATATTACATGTAATGATAAAAAAGCAGGGACTGTGCATTTTCATGGTATTTTCAATATTCCCATCCAAAAGTGGGGCACAGTGGACTTATGTAGTGGCTCATATCACAGTCATCTCAGTCATTTTGTGCTTTATTAAATGGATACACTATTTTCTGATCTAAATTATGTTTCCTCATCACAAACGTACCTGAAGTTGTTTTGTTTCATTCACACATGCTTAACTCACAAATCCTGCATATTTAGGCTGAGTTCAATTTCAAAACATTATATTCCACCTTGTGATATCAAGTGGTGCAGTAACAACCTCTCCCTGAACGTGGAGAAGACAAATTACATTGTGGTAGACTTCAGGAGAGCACACACACAACACACCCCCCTCACCATCACCGGGGCTGCTGTGGAGAGAGTAAGCAGCACCAAGTTCCTGGGTGTGCATATCTCTGAGGACCTCTCCTGGTCATAGAACACTGCATCACTCGCCAGTATGGCCAAACAGCGACTCTACTTCCTCCACAAGCTGAAGAGAGCCAGAGCCCCAGCTCCATCATGAGCACCTTCTACAGAGGCACCATAGGTCACATCCTCACCAGCTGCATCACTGTGTGGTATGGCACCTGCACCGTGTCCTGCCGGAAAAAGCTACACTCTCAGCTGAGAACAGCTGAGAGAATCGTGGGTGTCTCTCTCCCCTCCCTGCAGGACATCTACCGCCTCACCCGCAAAGCCCTCTGCATTGCCCTCTGCAACCTGTACATATGGTTTTTGACAATAAAACTGACTTTGAATGTTTTTAAACTCCACACACCTGCACTTGAATCATTTGGATGATTTCAGCCCTGGAATGCCCAATCTCTACTCAACTAAAGGTAAAAGTTCTATGTTTGAAAACTACTGCTTGAAGACATCACAAGGTAGAAGCATTTTGAGCTTGGAGATGCAGACAGACTAATATAGTAATAAGGGTTACTCAAATGAGTGCTACAAACAGGTCTGTTTTTGTTTTTATAACATGGCTTTAAGTAAATTTTGTGTCATGTAGGACCTTTAATCGTTAACCATCCTGCCTGAAATGTGTACTCTGCATTTGACCAAACCCTCAATGTCTCTGGGTTAAGCCCGTCAGGAGACGGCCCAATAATCCTGAAATTTCCCCTGGGACCTTCTTGTTGTGTGTAAGGTTTGACATGCTTTAGGTTGATGGGCACAGCATCCACAGACAGAACATGCAAACTCCACTCAGAAAAGCCCCTCATGGTCCAGCCATCAAGTCATCTAGCTGTGAGTGGAGATGATCCAACACTCACTGTTCCATCTTCTCAGGAGGTTTTGATCTCCACAAAGCACAGACCTGGTGCGTTTTGGTTCCCCCTAAAAGAGAAGACACAGTACACAAGTAGAAGTACACAAATAGATGTGCACCACCAATCAGATGTTTGGACACACCTTCTCATTCAATGCTTGTATACTTTTTTCTACATTTTCTTTCTACATTCTATACATTTGTGAGAGATCAAATATATGGTGCAAGATACAGTGGTACCTCACCTTACGAATGACCCAACAAACGAAAATTTCAAGTTACGAAACACCTTCACGGTAAATTTTGGTCTCTAGATACGAATGAAATTTCAAGTTACGAAACGCGAAATCTCCAATCCAATCCAACTTTATGCTTTTATATTTATAAAGCACTTTAAAAACAACAAATCTCAAAAATTCAATTAATGCGCGCTCAGATGCACGCCCCGAAACGAGGGGAGACACAACAACACATCATCAGTATGGTAAAACTCACCTGTCTCACGACGGTCTAAACCCCGCTCATGTTCCCTTAGTGAGTGAACAATGCAACACTTGGTGAATTCTGCTTCACAGTGATAGGAAGAGTCGACATCGAAGGATCACGTCGACACGGCGCGGGTTGCGGGACGCAGCCGTGCCTCCTCCTCGGGGCCGAGCACGCGCGGGCCGAGCACGGGGTGATTTATTCCTGCTCCGGTCCTGGTTTAGACCTGGTTTAGTTCTGGTCTAGACCTGGAAGTCACATAGAACCAACGCCCAACCCGAGCGAGACCCCGCGGTCTTGCCCGCTGTTATCCATTCCTGCGCTCATCTCCTAACCGTGGTTGGGAGACACAGGGGAGATCGTCTTCTCCAGGGCCGGAGATAGCTTTCCCTCCGGGGTTAACTCCCTTGTGGACATCGCGCGCTTACATTGGTGGAGAATGCAAGTAAAAAAAGGCAGTTTTGCTGCAGAGTGGGGCTTTATTGTCTCCTCTACTCCGGAGACATTCATCCAGCACGCGCACACACTCGCAGACTCTCTCTTCTGCACTGAGCTATAGACACAAGATAGACACATCTCACAACACCGCCGATAGAGCACCTTCCTCGGCCTGTTAGCTCACAGAGTCAGCACCCCGGCTCTGGAGGTCAGATAGAAGCAGAGCCTGCCCCGCACCGCTCTTATTCCCGCTTTAAAGAGCGTCTTTCTCGGCCTCTTAAAGGTGCGGAGACACGAGCACCGAGCACCGCGCTCCTCCAACGGCACTGCCATGTTATAATAATAACAGGTCCAATCCAGGTTTAGTTCTGACCAGACCTGGTTTATTCCACGTTCTTTTAGTCCTGGTCTAGTCTCTTAGCCCGTCAGGACGCAGAACACAACGTTACACTATTAAAAAAAAAGTTACACTATAAAAAAAAAAACATGGAACGAATCAGGCTTTTTCCATTGAAATAGCTACTCAAGTTACGAATTTTTCACGTTACGAAACCACTTCTGGAACGAATTAATTTCGTAAGGTGAGGTACCACTGTATATGGAATTATGTAGTAAAGCAAAAAGTAAAATCACGCTAAATAGTTTAAATAGTTTATACTTTTATATTCAAATCCTCACAGTATCCACCCTTTGCTTTGTTGACAGAGCTGCAAACCCTCAGCCTTCTCTCAATGAACTTCATGATGAAACGGTTTTCACTTCACAGCTGAGCCAAGTCAAGATCCAGAAATGCCAATGACAGGCATGAAAACGGGTCAGGGGTGAAAAAGGTGAGAAGGGTGCTGGTTTAGTCCTAGTTTAGTCCTGGTTTAGTCCTGGTTTAGTCCTGGTTTAGTCCTGGTTTAGGCCCCTGTTGTCAGCTAATATGTCCTTTGATACAGAAATAATCTGATAATCTGACTCACCCCATAAGAACGTGGTCACTCTGTTGTAACAGTTTGCAGTGTTAATTTGCGTATTCACGAGTATGCGCGCGTCGCATATATCCACGGACTTTAATTATCCGGAGCTCCAGGGAAACAGACGTATCCCGAACGTGTCCTGAGGCGAGAGTTCCTTCTTACGTAGCATTAACGTAACAAGTTAAGGATTTTCTCCAGTTTCATAAAATGCCGCGTACGAGGCTCGCTCACAGCTGATCGGCGAACAGGCGCAAACACAACAGCGCTAATTGTCATGATTGGCGGGAGCGCGATCGGTGGGTAATTATGTTGCAACATGATTGGAAGCTGGAGCGCAGTTCGGCCCTTCGTACACAATTCACGTAGGTCACCCATTTTGACTTCAAAACGGCGAATTTCGCTGAAAGGTGAGGGATTTTCATGCCTGCAATGAGTGCAAATCTGGGTCTAAAGCAAAGGGTGGAAATTGTATTGATTTAAAAAAAAATCTGAAACAAGTTTGGGAGTTTTTTTTGTTTGTTTGTTTACTACAGTCCACATGTGTCATTCATAGTTTTGATAGGATGATAAGAAGAAACAAATGAAAAGGTGTGTCCAGACCTTTGACTGGTTGTGTATACAGTGGTACCTCACCTTACAAAATTAATTCATTCCAGAAGTGGTTTCGTAACGTGAAAAATTCGTAAGTTGAGTAGCTATTTCAATGGAAAAAGCCTGATTCGTTCCAAGGCTCCGATCCAAGTTTTTTTTTTTTTATAGTGTCACTTTTTTCATAGTGTAACATTGTGTTCTGTGTGTTTCTCACATTTGTCTCTCGTTTAAACACTCAAACTTTCATAGATTTTCAACAAAATGTATTAACAGTGAAGTGTGGGGGGAAGGAGGAGGGGGGAGAAGACTGCGCTCTGACACGTGTGATAGCGCAGCATGACCCGGCGCGGAGCTGACAGCAGGTCTAGACCAAGGTCTAAACCTGGACTGGACCAGGACTAAACCTGGACTAAACCTGGACTAAACCAGGACTAAACCAGGACTAAACCAGGACTAAACCAGGACTAAACCAGGACTAGACCAGGTGGATTAAAGCAGCGAGGAGGGGACTGCACGCAGTCTGAGCGCATGAACGCATGAACGAGACCCATGCAAGAGCCGCGGGCTCCTCCTGGTTTAGTCCAGACCACCGCGGCTCCTCCTGGTTTAGTCCAGGTTTAGTCCTGGTTTAGTCCAGACCACCGCGGCTCCTCCTGGTTTAGTTCAGGTTTAGTCCTGGTTTAGTCCAGACCACCGCGGCTCCTCTAGACCTCCTCTAGACCTGACCAGGTCTAGAGGAGGTCTAGACCACCGCGGCTCTTGCATGGGTCTCGTTCATGCGTTCAGACTGCGTGCAGTCCCCTCCTCGCTGCTTTAATCCACCTGGTCTAGTCCTGGTTTAGTCCTGGTTTAGTCCAGGTCTAGTCCTGGTCCAGTCCAGGTTTAGACCTTGGTCTAGACCTGTTGTCAGCTCCGCGCCGGGTCATGCTGCGCTATCACACACGTGTCAGAGCGCACTCTTCTCCCCCCTCCCCCTTCCCCCCACACTTCACTATTAATAATTTTGTTGAAAAGTTGAAAGTTTTGTTGAAAGTTTGAGTGTTTAAACGAGAGACAAATGTGAGAAAAGTTTAAATCCAGTCTGAGAAAAGCGTATAATGTGTGTGGCTGAGCGCGCATTATTTGAATTTTTGAGATTTCGCGTTTCGTAACTTGAATTTTCTTTCGTATCTAGAGATACGATTTACCGTGAAGGCGTTTCGTAACTTGAAATTTTCGTTTGTTGGGTCATTCATAAGGTGAGGTACCAATGTATAAGTAAAAGTACGCAAGCAGAAGTAGCCCTCACAGTTCTCCTCTTAGAGTATGGTCATGCACTCACCTCAGGACCACCACAGACAGCGCACCCTCTGGCAGACACCGGAACAGTTTACCCAGATGCCGGTCCAGTTTCCTCAACCTTTGAGCCTCCGCCTGAGGACACGCACAAGAGGGCGCTGGGTCAGGTCAAGAGTACAGTAAGGGTCAGTAGAATGAAGAGGGAGTAGGAATTGAGGGGTGAGAGATATTTTGAAAAATCAGTTGCATTTACTCCAGGTCTTAAAAAACACTTTAGCAAAATTGTACTTCTCAGAGTAGCTTTCAGACCCCATACTTTTACTCCTGAGTAATAAATTGTACAGTGCAACAGTACCCTTACTTGAATACAAAAGCGTTATGTTGTATTTAAATTCAGATTACTCTTACTTCAGTGCCAGTTTCCCTAAATACCCTTTTACTCAAGTCATTTCTTGAGCCACTACTTTGTATTTGTACTTGAGTAATACTATTTTGAAGTACTCTGTAGAACTATTTTTGGAAGAATAAAATAAATGACATAAACATACTGTACATGTAAGTGCACCATTGGTCCGCTCCTGGTTCACCATATCCCCCTGTGCGTCCTCTGGCCTGTCCCCTGCCCTGTCCACAGCGTCACTGCTGACAGGTGCAGGCAGGTGCAGGGGCATGAGGGCAGGGCACAGCAGGTAGTTTAGTTGGAGGAGGTCCTGGGAGGCGCTGAGGGCGGCCTGTCTGCTGTTCACACTTACAAACTCTATAAAAGACACGTACATCACATTAAAGAGGGGCTATTTTACTGGTACCATATCGAGCTTTTTCCTTCACATCTAAAGTGAGTATTTCTAGAAGTGTGAAAACTATTATGAACACTCACCAATATAAGCATGTGTGGCTCCTCCTGTGTGTGGTGGTGTGATTATCCTGACCACTGGACCAAAGCGGCTGAATGTGTCCAGGAGAGTGTCTTCTCTGAGTTCTGGGTGTCTGCTGTTGTCTCCGTGGCCGTCCTCCCCTGTGTGCCTGCTCATGTGTATAGAAGCCTGGAGGAGCGGTGTGAGGTGTGGGCAGATACTGATGACATAGAGCAGTCGTTGGGTGACAGGGTCAGACCGAAGAGCCTCCAAAGTCACGTCCACATCCAGGGTGGACTCACTGACAGGTCGCTGCACCTACCAACGCAGCCACAGGGTTCAAAACATTATAGGCGGTGACAACTAATCACATTCATAATTTCTGTCTTTGTCGTGGACTGCAGCCATGTCCAGACTATGGCCCCGGGACTAAATGTTAAATCCTCAGGACATTATTTCTTAGCCAGGCTTCCTACTGAATTGCCCCAGATGACCAAAAGCAGTACTTTGTCACAGCAAGTTTTGAAAAAATCTACTAATAAAACCAAATATTTTAGTTTGTGCTACTGCTACAGTCAGATTAGTGCAGTGTGCAGAGTCTACAGTCAATACCTTGACACAGTGTCCCTGCAGTGAGAAGCCGTTGAGAGTGGACAGAGCCAGCAGGGCCCCTTCAGGCAGAGCAAAGTGCACTTCTGCATGTACCTGGAACAGACGCATGACGAGTAGAAAGGGCACGCTTAAAGGAAAAGTAACGTTTTTTTACAATCTGAGCCTTCTTTCGGCAATAAAACAAGTAGTTTTACTCACCCATAGCAGTTTGGTGTCAATTGGAGCAGTATCGCAGAACTTATGTTGTAGCCGTTCTGTTCTACTAATGATCCCGTATCCATTAGCGTGAGTGCTCGGGGCATTACTTTGCGGTCTCCAGATAACACAAACTTTAGCACTTTTCAAATCACAGAAGATCGATGTGTCAGGGTAGACTTTTAGTGGATTCCAAAACGGCCTGAAACCCGATATCGCAACAGAAAAGTAAAGTTCAGAGCGGTGTTAGCTTCTTTCGGACTAGCAGTGTTTACAAAACAGTTGAGTTCATGCATGCGCACTGTCCTCTCTGATGACGTCATCAAATGAAACTATAGCTGGATATCGGGTTTCAGGCCGTTTGGGAATCCACTAAAAGTCTAACCTGACACAGCGATCTTCTGTGATTTGAAAAGTGCTAAAGTTTGTGTTATTTGGACACCGCAAAGTAATGCCCCGAGCACCATGTTAACGGATACGGGATCATTAGTAGAACAGAACGGCTACAACATAAGTTCTGCGATACTGCTCCAATTGACACCAAACTGCTATGGGTGAGTAAAACGACTTGTTTTATTGCCGAAAGAAGGCTCAGATTGTAAAAAAAACATTACTTTTCCTTTAAAGTCTGTATCTGATCTGATATAATGCTCTTTACTTCATGTATCGTATGGTCATTGTACATTTAGCCCATAGGCCAGAAAAAATGTTGGCATCACTCCGAAAACTTCCATATCTGAGCTTTATCTTTTGGTGTGATAGTGTCAGTGGTATCATAGCTGTCAACCTTTGTAGTGTACACAGCCTCTGTTGAAAAATACACTTTAGACACAGGTCCATATTTTAGTTTAGGCCATGTACCATGTGTCAGATAATGATTTCAAATACTGTGTTTGGTTTCATTCCAAAGAAAACAGCCTTGAGTGATATTGATATGTCCAATTTTGGGGTCTGGCCCATGGAAGAAACGGCCTTTTCTTGGATAATAAGTAATAGGCAGTGCTTGCTACACTCAACAAAAATATAAACGCAACACTTTTGTTTTTGCTCCCATTTTTCATGAGATGGACTTAAAGATCTAAAATTCATTCCAGATGCACAATATTACCATTTCTCTCAAACACTGTTCACAAATCTGTCTAAATGTGTGATCGTGAGCACTTCTGCTTTGCTGAGATAATCCATCCCACCTCACAGGTGCGCCACATCAAGATGCTGATCTGACATCATGATTAGTGCACAGGTGTACCTTATACTACCCACAATAAAAGGCCACTCTGAAATGTGCTTTTTTTTTTTTTTGCTTTATTGGGGGTCTGGGGACTCAGAACCCCAGTATCTGGTGTGACCACCATTTGCCTCATGCAGTGCAACACATCTTCTTCACATAGAGTTTATCAGATTGTCAGTTGTGGCCTGTGGAATGTTGGTCCACTCCTCTTCAATGGCTGTGCGAAGTTGCTGGATATTAGTGGGAGCTGGTACACGCTGTCGTATACGCCGGTCAAGCACATCCCAAACATGCTCAATGGGTGACATGTCCGGTGAGTATGCTGGCCATGCAAGAACTGGAACATTTTCAGCTTCCAAGAATTGTGTACAGATCCTTGCAACATGGGGCCGTGCATTATCTTGCTGAAACATGAGGTGATGTTCATGGATGTATGGCACAACAATGGGCCTCAGGATCTCATCACGGTATCTCTGTGCATTCAAAAATGCCATCAATAAAATGCACCTGTGTTCTTCGTCCATAACAGATGCCTGCCCATACCATAACCCCACCACCACCATGGGCCACTCAATCCACAACATTGACATCAGCAAAGCGCTCACCCACACGACGCCACACACACTGTCTGCCATCTGCCCTGAACAATGTAAACCAAGATTCATCCGTGAAGAGAACACCTCTCCAACGTGCCAGACGCCATCGAATGTGAGCATTTGCCCACTCAAGTCTGTTACGGCGACGATCTGGAGTCAGGTTAAGACCCCGATGAGGACGACGAGCATGCAGTTGAGCTTCCCTGAGACGGTTTCTGACAGTTTGTGCAGAAATTGTTTGGTTATGCAAACCAATTGTTTCAGCAGCTGTCCGAGTGGCTGGTCTCAGACGATCTTGGAGGTGAACCTGCTGGATGTGGAGGTCCTGGGGTGGTGTGGTTACACGTGGTCTGCGGTTGTGAGGCCGGTTGGATGTACTGTCATATTCTCTGAAACGCCTTTGGAGACGGCTTATGGTGGAGAAATGAACATTCAATGCACGAGCAACAGATCTGGTTGACATTCCTGCTGTCAGCATGCCAATTGCACGCTCCCTCAATGCTTGTGACATCTGTGGCATTTTGCTGTGAGACAAAACTGCACATTTCAGAGTGGCCTTTTATTGTGGGCAGTATAAGGCACACCTGTGCACTAATCATGATGTCAGATCAGCATCTTGATGTGGCACACCTGTGAGGTGGGATGGATTATCTCAGCAAAGCAGAAGTGCTCACTATCACACATTTAGACAGATTTGTGAACAATGTTTGAGAGAAATGGTAATATTGTGTATCTGGGATGAATTTTAAATCTTTAAGTCCATCTCATGAAAAATGGAAGCAAAAACAAAAGTGTTGCGTTTATATTTTTGTTGAGTGTATGTGTGCATTGTGTCACCATGGTAACTGCCGAACAGTAGATCAGTTGGTGAGAGTGTTTGTCCACTCATCAGAAGGTTGGTGGTTGTTAGTGTTTTTCTTTGACATACCCTGAGAGCAGTGCGTAAGATTCTGATAGAGCGCAGGGGCCCGCAGCAGCACAACACGCGCCTCACATCTTCTTCTGATGAGTGAGGAGGGAGGGGCCCCACAAACACCACACACATGTCCCTGAGAGGAGGAGGACAGGACTGGGGACAGAAGAACACACATGTCCCTGAGAGGAGGAGGACAAGACTGGGGACAGAAGAACACACACATGTCCCTGAGAGGAGGAGGACAAGACTGGGGACAGAAGAACACACACATGTCCCTGAGAGGAGGAGGACAGGACTGGGGACAGAAGAACACACATGTCCCTGAGAGGAGGAGGACAGGACTGGGGACAGAAGAACACACACATGTCCCTGAGAGGAGGAGGACAGGACTGGGGACAGAAGAACACACATGTCCCTGAGAGGAGGAGGACAAGATTGGGGACAGAAGAACACACATGTCCCTGAGAGGAGGAGGACAGGACTTGGGACAGAAGAACACACACATGTCCCTGAGAGGAGGACAGGACTGGGGACAGAAGAACACACATGTCCCTGAGAGGAGGAGGACAAGACTGGGGACAGAAGAACACACACATGTCCCTGAGAGGAGGAGGACAGGACTGGGGACAGAAGAACACACACATGTCCCTGAGAGGAGGAGGACAGGACTGGGGACAGAAGAACACACACATGTCCCTGAGAGGAGGAGGACAGGACTGGGGACAGAAGAACACACATGTCCCTGAGAGGAGGAGGACAAGACTGGGGACAGAAGAACACACATGTCCCTGAGAGGAGGAGGACAGGACTGGGGACAGAAGAACACACATGTCCCTGAGAGGAGGAGGACAAGACTGGGGACAGAAGAACACACACATGTCCCTGAGAGGAGGAGGACAGGACTGGGGACAGAAGAACACACACATGTCCCTGAGAGGAGGAGGACAGGACTGGGGACAGAAGAACACACATGTCCCTGAGAGGAGGAGGACAGGACTGGGGACAGAAGAACACACACATGTCCCTGAGAGGAGGGCCGTTTCCCAATCCAGCGACGGCACACTTGTGAGCATCCTTGGAACGGGATATGCGTCATATCCGGCGCGACAAGCGCCGTTCCATTCGTTTTTTTCCCCCTGCTCCGTCGAGACGAGCTCTGAACGGCGCCGTCGTTTCCATGGAAATCGGGGCGTGGACCAAGCGTGCAAACATGCACGCTTCGCACACTTAAAAGCCCCAGCATGCACAGCGCGGGAGGATATATGATTACAAAGACCGACTCGCCAGCAACATCCACAAGTGAGAGTTGCGACGTCACTATAAAATATACGTACTGGTTCACCTCACCTACAACTATGCTACATGAAACTCTTCATAAACTACGCTAAATATGTGTGACGGTATCCGTAACGGCATAGTTCACGGCACCTGTATTATCGTTCACATGCTTTTCCCCTTACACTTCTATATTTCCTTTGCTGTTGTAATGCTGGATATTCTACAGTGTCGCCATGTCCAACGTTTACTCTAAGCTGTGCACTGCTCGCACATTCTCAGCGCACAAGAAAACCTATGCAGCGCACTGTAAATCAGGGATGAAAGACCTTTTAGCGGATCTCCGCTTTTTATTCAGCCGCGGGGTCATTTTTTTTATATCTGCAAAGTGCGTGCCGCCCGGGGGGGTGCATTTCGGATGTGGAGTTAGTGTGTTTGCTCAGATACATTAAAAATTAGGGGGAACATTGGCCATGTCCCAATTCCAAGTATTACTAGTCGCAATAGTATAATATTTTTGTCTTTAGGGAACAAGGAGCAGCCCACCCGGCTCATTGAGCTGAGGCGGGACCTGTTCCATTTCACAGACGGCCATGTGAGAAACGTAGTGCACTAAGGACAGAGTGAGTGTGCGCCGTCTCGACGACAGACCGAGTGCACACTCACAAGCGTGCCGTCGCTGAATTGGGAAACGGCCGAGGACAAGACTGGGGACAAATGACCACACACATGTCCTTGAGAAGAGCACAGGTCTGGGGACAGAAGACCGCACACACGTCCCTGAGAGGAGGACAATTTAAATTGTTCACACTATTCTAATTTTGTGAGACACTGAATTTTGGGATGTCATTATCTGTAAGCCAAAATCACCAAATGTCAAGGAATAAAGGCTTAAAAGCTTCACTCAATGTGTCATGAGTCTATATAATATACGGGTTTGACTTTATGAAATGACAAAAAATATCAAATTTTTTCACGATATTCTAATTTTTTGAGATGGTCCAGTAGATTATACTAGTAGTCTAAAGATAACGCACATATTGGCGTTACTGTATTTCTAACTGTCACTCTATACTGTGACATAAAACGTCCTGTCAGTTCTGACCTGTGTCTTTAGTGCAGCCTGAGCGCCCCCTGTCTGTGAAGAGCGGAACTGGAGCACAGAGAAGGCTGGACACTTGGGCTGGTCTCTGAAAGCCTGCAGCACCTGGACACAGGAGGGTACATGAATACGCACGAGAGCGTCTCAAAGTGTGGGGTTAGTATGGCTGCTGTGTGGACTTCCTCTGGATTCATACAGTAATAATTAACAAACTGACAAAGATCTGTAACGTTTTGTTCAAATCAGTAACATCATGAGAAAATCAAATATTACCAAATATTACATTATGTAGTGGTGTTGGAATAATTATAAATGTGTTATTATTGCTTCATGTATTTAAATCAAAGTTAATTGGAATATTGTATCTCAGTGTTATGGGAAGTAAGGAAAGGAAGTCAGAATCCAGGATGGGAGTTTTGAGAAAGAAAGAAGGGACATTGTAACAGCTTTTATATTGTAACATTCGCAGCTGCAAATGTCAAGGTTGTTGAGTTTCTGGGAAAGTTGAGTTTCTGGGAAAGTCGTCATGTTGTCTTATCATGTGAAATTTGCATATTTGTGTACACCCATCTGTGAATTAATAAAAGGTGCAAGAAGGGACAGCCCAGCGGAAAGTAAAACTTAAATAAGTGTTTGCTGTGGTTCTTCACTGAACTCTTCTGACAAGTGGAAAATAGGCTGTGATTGGACTGAAGAAGGATATCCCAAAACCCTTAAAGGTCCCATGGCATGAAATTTTCACTTTCTGAGGTTTTTGAAAGTTAATGTGAGCTCCCCTACCCTGTTTACCCCCCCCCCCCATGGTTAAAAGTTGTGAAATGTCTAAACTGAGCATTTGCGATCCTTTTCTGCGTTACAAAAAATCGGAGCTCAAACGGGCGATTTTGAACAAGGCACCTTATTGACGTCAGATGGAAAAAAGAAATGCAAATGCAGTTCCACCCCCGTCTGTCTGTACTCAGCGTCTCTGTAAATCACACCCAGAGAGTTTGGACTGCGAATGCGCTAGGCAATGCGAAATGCGTTTTTTTATTCCTGGAGGCACGTCCGAGTGTTTCTAGGCTCGGAAGTCCTTTATCTGAGCCTCTGGACCTTTGAACAGCAGTGGTTTAATTTTATTTTATGTGGAAATGTGTTTATTTTTCAATGGAACGCTTCAAATCTCTCCCCCCGTGCAAAAACACGGAAATGGATCAGCTGAGGGCTCAGAGCCGAGAGCGGAGAGTTTGGCCACGCCCCCACCCTCTACTATTGGCCATCTCTTTTCTCCTCATTTGCATTCAAGCAACACCGTCCATTATGGAGTGTTCAGAGAGAGAAAAATTACTCTTTCTCATCTTATCTCTGTTTCTCATGCACTGAGTGTTGATTTTGAAGAAGGATTCATTTACAGTATTAGGGAACCATTAAGGAGCCATATAAAAGCATCAAGAAGTACCATGTCATGGGACCTTTAAAACAAACTAAAATGACAAAATGACAAAATAATGGTTTTAATCAGCCCCAGTCCACGGAATCCCATTAAAGAGGTGAGGTCACTAGTGTGGGCTTCAAAATAAGTTCCTGTTTTGTTTTTCTTTCTTTCTTTCTTTTTTTTTTTTTTTTATCTAAATTGCCTAAATTTATATTGTCTCATAAAAGTGTTGAATAAGATCAGTATTTTTTCCTTACCCCTTACCAATGCATCAAATAGCATTTTAGACCCACACACTTGCCATTAGTGATTGCATAGTCTCTAATCAGCTATTCAGACTTCAGATCCTCCCCCATCACCATATAATATATAATAAAACAGATAAATAGTTGTTCTATTCTTTACAAAGGCTTACTCTCACCTGTCTGTCAGAGCTGAGCCAGTGCTGCTTGGACAGGTGCAGGCTAATGTCAGAGCGCCTGCCAAAGAAGGCCACAGAGCGCCCACAGGCCTGCAGCACCTCTGCAAACCTGAAACATCAACACATCATAATGTTATTCCCAATGACTTTCATTTATTAATATAATACAATTACATGTAGGCATATCTTATCTTATCTTATCTTAATAATCCAGGTATAGTACGGTATGCTTTTTATTTGTATAGGGGCAGTGCACAACAATACATTAAACCAGACAGAAGTCATAGGAAAGATGCTGGTGCAGGTTATAGCATGGGTGCTCATTTACACCTGCAGTCCCTGATCAGGTTGGTGACAGGTGATAAGAGTCTTCTGTATATTTAGGGTGTATGGTTTACAATTGTTTTGAAATGTCCCGTTTGAGAATTTGAATGCATCTATAGACAGCGGCATCTTCTTCAGGGAAATCAAACGAATGCATAAGGGTAAGGTTAGCCTTTATCATCCTTGTAAGGAAATGTGTCCTCTGCATTTGACCCATCCTTCAATGCTGCTGGGACAACCTCCAGATATTGAGAGGCGACCCCAGGACCTTCTCGCTGTTAGAGATGTATAAAAAGCAACTTTATTGATCTCACACTGGAGAAATTCTTCTCTGCATTTAACCCATCCTGTTATTAGGAGCAGTGGGCAGCACATTACTGCGCCCGGGGACCATCTCCATGATCTTCTTGCTTCGGTTTGGTCAGGACCTCAGCTGGAGGATTTTACCTGGAGCATGTTTTGAGTTGATGGGGGGAAACCGGAGTGCCCAGAGGAAACCCACCCAGACACGGGGAGAACATGCAAACTCCACACAGAAAGGCCCAGGCGACCCGGGGATCGAACCCGGAACCTTCTTGCTGTGAAGCATGAGTGCTACCCACTCAGCCACCGTGCCGCCAAATATATATTATTAATAAATATAAATATATTATTATTAATCAATCAAATATTATTTTTAAAGCGTTTTTCATACAAAAATTTAACACAAAACGCCTATTACTACTATTCTCCACTATGTAAAGCTGTCCACTATGTTCTTTTTTCTTTTAAGCATTTTTAACAGAACAGGTTTAGTTAAACTAAAGAAGTACTCCATTTGTTTACCAGCTAAAAGTAAAAAGTGATGTTGGGTGTTACCGTGAGTTGGTGTGTTCAGCGGATGTGGGGGTAGTGCTCTCTGGTTCTGTAAGCGTGAGTCCCCACAGCTCCTCCTGGTGCTCCTCTACTATCTGACACAGACATAAGCCAGGGTTTTAACACAGTCCACTTGTCATTATCATTGTTTTAAACCTAAATGTGTTTGTGTGTTCCATCAGCATTAGACCTGCACACAAACACACTTCATTTTAGAAGCACAACCCAGATTCCTGTATTCATGGGTTTCAGCTTCCTGTTATTATATTTTGAGGATTTTTTTTTCCATTCAAAAGATGTAATATGTTGCTTTGTTGTTAATCGCTATGGCAACAGTTCTCATTATTCTTCATTCTGAGATCCATGGACAAACTACCTTTTAGTGATATGACTGAACATCTGTTTAGTATTTCTGGCTAAAGTTGATGTGATTGATGGGAGCAGGCAGTACCTTGAGGGGTCCTTTGGAGATAAAATAATGTGCCAGCTCCAGTGCAGTGGAGGCATCTTCACAGGGGTTGTGACCTCTCCTGTCCTCAGTCTGGATCTGCTTCCTGTGCAGACCACACACATCTGTGCTCACACACTGCCATTTCATATGGACTTGTGTGAACAGATGAGGATTCAAACTTCACACAGTAAACATTGACATGTGCTTGGGAAATACTTTATATTGGGGTTTTAGAAAAGGGCTTTGATGGAGCAGACAGACCATAATGAAACAGCCCAAACATGCTTTCACTGCTTGGCACACATGGACATGACATGGCCCAGCTGTGGAGTGAAAACCATTTCAGGGACTTCATCATGAAGCTCACTGAAAGAAGGACAAGGGTTAGAAAAGGGTGGATACTTTGAGAATTTGAATATAACATACTTTCTACACTGAAGACATCATGATGTAACATATTTGGAATTATGTAGCAAAGAAAAAAAGTTAAATAAACATTCAGCAAGATATGATCAAAGGAGAAGTTCAATTTGTCAACTGGACAAAGTTTGTTTGGTTGAAAACGTTTCGCCGCTCATCCGAGAGGCTTCGTCAGCTCTGGCCCTCATGCTGGTTCGACCCTGTTTATATCTAGCTGCAAGGGAGAAGCTACCTACCCTGAACAAAGCTCTGAACCTATCCCCGCTACTCTGTTTTGTTTTACGAATTCCTCTGGCGTCTTGTATTAGCATATCTATCAGCTAGATATAAACAGGGTCAAACCAGCATGAGGGCCAGAGCTGACGAAGCCTCTCGGATGAGCGGCGAAACGTTTTCAACCAAACAAACTTTGTCCAGTTGACAAATTGAACTTCTCCTTTGATCATGGATTCTACCTGGACGACTGAGGGACTTTTCACGCATTCAGCAAGATAGTGTGTCCAAACATTTGACTGATAGTGTACAATTCAATTAACTGCCCAGCCTTATCTGTAGCAGAAGTAAACCTCAAAGTACAGTCCTCTCCAAAAGTATTGGAACAGCAAGGTAAATTCCCTTATTTTTGTTGTTCACTGAAGACATTTGGACTGAAGATCAAAAGAAGAGTATAGAAGAGTAGAGAAGAGTTCAGAATGTCATTTACATTTTGATGTGTTAAACAACTTAGGATATATCACTGTTTGTATTACACCACAGCATTTTTAGGTGAGCAAATGTAAAAGTACAAAAAATCTTAAACTAAATAAAATGTTATATTTGGTGGCAAAACCTTTGCTTGCAATAACTGCATCAAGACTATGATCCATCACCATCATCAAACTGTTGCACTCTTCCTTTGTGATGCTATTCCAGGCTTTTACTGCAGCTTCCTTCAGTTCTTATTTGTTTCAGCTGGTTTCTCCCATCAGTCTCCTCTTCAGGAGGTGAAATGTTCTATCAGGTTAAGGTCAGGTGACGGACTTGGCCAATTCTTTGTTTTGTTGGCAGTGTGTGTAGGGTCATTGTTCTGCTGCGTGATAAAATTCCTCCCAATTAGTTTGGATGCATTTCTCCGTACATTGGCAGACAAAATATTTCTGTACACTTCTGAATTCATTCTGCTGCCACCATCAGTTACATCATCAATAAAAATGAATGAGCCTGTTCCAGAAGTGGCCATGCACACCTAAGCCATGACATTACCTCCACCATGCTTCACAGATGAGCTTGTATGCTTTGGATCATGAGCAGTTCCTTTCTTCCCCCACACTATCCTTCACTTTGGTAGAGATTAATTTTGCTCCCATCAATCCACAGGATTGTGTTCCAGAACTTGTGCAGCCTCTCTCTGTACTTCTTTGCAAATTCCAATCTGGACTTCCGATTCTTCCTGCTGATGAGTGGTTTGCATCTTGTGGTATGGCCTCTATACTTCTGCTCTCAGAGTCTTCTTCGAACAGTGGATTGTGGTACCTCCACCCCTGCACTGTGGAGGAAGTTGGTGACTTGACTTACTGTTGTTTTGGGGGTTTTCTTCACAGCACATACAATATTTCTGTCATCAACTACTGTTGTTTTCCTCAGCCGCCCTGTTCGATATCTGTTACTCAGAACACCAGTAGTTTGTTTATTTTACATTCCAAATGTGTTGTGCTTCCTATGTTCAATGTTTGTCCAATGGCTCGGATTGATTTTCCTTCTTTTCTCAGTTTCAAAATGGCTTGCTTTTCTTTCATAGTCAGCTCTCTGGTCTTCATTTTGGTTTATGCTCTTTAAAAAGAAATGCAGTCTTCACAGCAAAAGGTTCCGGGTTCGATCCCCGGGTCGCCTGGGCCTTTCTGTGTGGAGTTTGCATGTTCTCCCCGTGTCTGGGTGGGTTTCCCCCGGGCACTCCGGTTTCCCCCATCAACCCAAAACATGCTCCAGGTAAAATCCTCCAGCTGAGGTCCTGACCAAACCGAAGCAAGAAGATCATGGAGATGGTCCCCGGGCGCAGTAATGTGCTGCCCACTGCTCCTAATAACAGGATGGGTTAAATGCAGAGAAGAATTTTTTTAAGCTTGGGCTTAAGCCTTTATTGGTCTCACACACAATGACACACAGTGACACACGGGAGAAATTTGACTTCTGCATTTGACCCATCCTTTTCAGGAGCAGTGAGCAGCCATCTTTTTCAGCGCCCGGGGGGCAGTACCGTGAAGGGTCTTGCCCAAGGACCCACACTGGTTAGCTCATTGCCCGGGGGGGGGGTTTGAACCTACGACCCCCAGGGGGAAAGTCCATGACTTACCAGTTGAGCTAATCAGCCGGTTTCTCCAGTGTGAGATCAATAAAGTTGCTTCTTCTTGAACAACCAACCTTAAAAGCAACACCTGATCAAGGAGAAACACCTGTCAGTCACATGTTCCAATAGTTTTGCTCACTTGAAAAATGGGTGGTTAAACAAAGGCTGGTATGTCCTGAATTGTTTAACACATCTAGAGGTAAATACCAGGAAATAAAAGCTGACATTCTGACCTCTTGTCTCATACTCCTCTTTTGATCTTGAACCCAAATGTCACTGTAGTAGAAGCAAACCTCAGTGTAACGCTCAGTACTCACTGTAGTAGTCTGTAGTAGACTGAGTAAACCTCAGTGTAAGTTCAAAGTTCAAAGTGTACTTTATTGTCAATTCACTATGTAACAGACATTACACAGAGGACTGAAACTGTGTTTCACCTGACTCCAAAATGCAATTTAAACTAAAAACATGCACACATGCACGCACAGCTACCCTTCTGACATAAAGTGAACACAGGCATCAACAATAAATAGACATAAAACATACAGGCAAGCATATACTCTTCCAGCAAGAAGGAAAGCCCGAGGTAGAATGAAATGTGTAATATGTAAGGTGCAAAAGTGAAGGTGCAGTTTGTAAAGTGCAAGAGTGCTGAAAGCTGCATGGACATCAGTGTGTTTTTTGATTGATTGATTTTGATTGATTGATTTTTGGATGTCATTAGCAACAACAGAATGTTCATGGAATTTTCTTTAATGTATTGATTAGCCTGATGATTTGTGGAAAGAAGCCGTTTCTGAGTCGATTTGTGTGGCATGCTGCAGTACCGCTTCCCAGATGGTAGGAGGGAGAACAGTTTGTGTGCTGGATGGGTAGTGTCCTTGATGATATTGATGGCTCTCTTGGAGCAGCGTGATGTATACAAGTCCTGAATGGCTGGTAGGGGTGATCTGATTTTCTGCAGTCCTCACCACCCTCTGTAGAGCCTTCCTGTCCGCCGCTGAGCAGCTGCCGTGCCAGACAGAGAGGCTGCTGGTGAGGATGCTCTCAATAGCACCCCTGTAGAACGTGGTGAGTGCAGAAGTGGGGAGGTTCGCTCTCCTCATCCTGCGCAGGAAGTGAAGGCGTGTCTGTGCTTTCTTGACCAGGGAGGTGGTGTTTGTGGTCCATGTGAGGTCGTCTGTGATGTACACTCTCAGAAACTTGGTGCTTTTCACATACTCCACAGCACTGCCATTGATTGTGAGTGGGCTGTGTGTCGGGTGTTTTTTCCTGAAGTCCAGAAATATTTATTTTTGCTTTGTTGACATTGAGTTGTAGGTTGTTTCTGTCACACCAGTTGATGAGCTGATGTACCTCCTCTCTGTATGTCGAGTCATTGTCGTCACTGAAGAGGCCCACCACGGTTGTGTCATCAGTGAATTTGATGATGTGATTCGATGTGAATCTGGCACAGCAGTCGTGGGTCATCAGTGTGAACAACAATGGAGACAGAGCACGTCCCTGGGGGACCCCGGTGTTAATGATGGTGGTTTCTGAGGAGTTATTTCACACTCACACTTACTGTCTGTGGTGTGTTAGTGAGAAGGTCCAGTATCCAGTTGCATAATGAAGTGCTGATGCCTATTGTACTCAGTTTGGTCACCAGGTGTGGGATAACCGTGTTGAAAGCAGAGCTGAAGTCAATGAACAGCATCCGTACGTGACTGTTTTTGTTTTCCAGATGAGCCAGGCGTAGGTGGAGTGCTGTTACTACGGCGTCATCAGTGGAGCGCTTGGGGCGGTAAGCAAACTGGTGTGGGTCCAGAGTAGTGGGAAGGCTGGATGTTAAGTGGGCCTTGACCAACCTTTCAAAGCACTTCATCATGATTGGAGTGAGTGCTATGGGTCTGTAGTGATTTAGTGATGAAGCTGGGGATTTCTTTGGTAGTGGTATGATGGTGGTGGCTTTAAAGCTTTCCGGTATGATGGCTTGGCTCAGAGAGATGTTGAAAATGTCTGTGAGGACATCCATGAGTGAGTCTGCACAGTCTATGAGCACACATCTGGGTATGTTGTCTGGATCTGCAGCTTTCCTGGGGTTCACCTTGAGTAGGGTCCTCCGCACATTCACTGGGTCTAGTTGGAGTCTGGGCCAATAGGGCCTTTTGTCGGTGTGGTGGTGTTGTTTTCTTCAAACTGGCTGAAGAAGGTGTTAAGTTGAGGAAGTCTGTGTTGTCCTCGCACAGCAGGGGGGTTGGCTTGTAGTCTGTGACTAACTGGATGCCTTGCCAGAGGCATCTGGGGTCTTTTGTGTCAGTGAAGTGAGAGAGGATTTTCTGTCCATAGGCCCGCTTGGCTGCTGTAATGCACAGTACTCGCTGTAGTAGTCTGTAGTAGAAGTAAACCTCAGTGTAACACACACAGTACTCGCTGTAGTAGTCTGCAGTAGAACTAAACCTCAGTGTAACACACACAGTACTCGCTGTAGTAGTCTGCAGTAGAACTAAACCTCAGTGTAAACACACACAGTACTGACTGTAGTAGTCTGTAGTAGAAGTAAACCTCAGTGTAACACACACAGTACTGACTGTAGTAGTCTGTAGTAGAAGTAAACCTCAGTGTAACACACACAGTACTCGCTGTAGTAGTCTGCAGTAGAACTAAACCTCAGTGTAAACACACACAGTACTGACTGTAGTAGTCTGTAGTAGAAGTAAACCTCAGTGTAACACACACAGTACTGACTGTAGTAGTCTGTAGTAGAAGTAAACCTCAGTGTAAACACACACAGTACTGACTGTACTAGTCTGTAGTAGAAGTACACCTCAGTGTAACACACACTCACTGCAGTAGAGTCTGGGCCAAGATCTTGAGTTTAAACCTCTGTCCGGAGTGCCTCCTGTAGAGCAGCGATGTGTCGATAACATGAGGGTGGATCATCTGACATACAACAGATAAACAAGAACACAATTTATGTAAATGGACTTTTTTTCACCTTATAAACCTGTTATAACATTGTCCCATCATCCAAACATACCTGGAGTTGTAGTTTGCTTACCTTTGTTTTTTAGGGCTTAGGAGACTTACTAAAGCAGTTTTAAATTTCCCAGTTTTGTGGCATCTCAGGTAAAACTCCAGAGCTCTCCTGTGCTGTTGTAAGTCCTTAAATCTAAATCTGAGTGTTTAATACGAATACATGTTTCTGTTAGGGTAGGCAACTTTTTCTGACATGCTAACTGTTTAATCATTTTTCTAATGTTACTCCCTCCGCTGCCAGTAGATGGCAGCCCAACCCCAGTTCCAAGAATTGTAGTACTGTACTATCCAGAAGTTGCTGTGGGCATGGCCGTCATCATTGGGGTTGGATTATTTTGTATGGAGCTGTTGATCCTAACAGCATAAGTTCAATACAAACAATAAAGCCTCCAGTGAACTGGTGCAGTGTGACTTGTTGGTCACATGAACTTTGAACATTTTACACAAATTAATTAGTTAGTATTTAATCAGCCAAAACTTTTCTCAAATTCACCATTGACATGAATGAGCGCAGTTTAGGAGCATTTCGAGACAAAAGTGGATGGACTATCCATCTTATTCTGCTCTGCAGAATAAGATGGATAGTCTACTGTGTCTACTGTTTTATGTTCCAAATGTTTAGAGTTTGTTTAAAGGCCAATAACAGTACAAATAATGCATAACATTTGTTCTTGGAGATGTACAGAGCTTTTGTGGCGCTTTGCACGGGTATATTCTACTGTATATCTGACCTTGAGAGCCCGCAGGTCGTTCTCCAGAGAGTGTCCCACCAGCACGGCGTCTCTGGGCAGGAGGGACTTGAGTCTGCTCTGGACTTGGCTCAGGGTGGTCTGCACTGGCTTCAACATCTGCCGTGTGACCCCGGAGAACCTGGACAAACCCCAGCACACTGAAGACAACTGAACAGACGCAATTAGCAAATCACAAATAATGTGATTTTATTTAAAGGTCCAAAATTAACTGTTGTGTTTTGTGTTAACAACTACCTTTTATCATTAGTTCAGTAGAGATGGGCAATTCCAAAACTGTCCAAATGATTCTAGCGAAAGCATATGGAGTTTACAAACACAATGGAGCACTTCCTGTATTACCACATGACATCACAAAGTGGTGGAAGAGTGTTTTCAGTTTGAGAGAAGAACTCATCCTAAATCTGAAGGGTTTGTGTGTTAAACACGTGTGTATTAAACAAAACACAACTCCAGGTGTGTTTGTGATGAGGAAACATTAGAACACATCCGAAAATAGTGGAATATGGACCATAATTTCCTCACAAACACAAACATTGGTCTTGCACTAACTGTAGACACTGCTCTATTAGAAACTCTATTAAACTTTAATCTGAGCTTTATTTATAGACAATCGAACTACAAAAAGCTGACTTAGTTGATACTACAACATGTGAAATGATTTGTGCTGAAACAAGTCCTTCTCAAATCACATTACAGTCACAAACTAGCTAGCATTAGCCAACAGTTTTTCAGTGAGTCACTCTCACCTTTTAGTTGAGAATCAAACTCCTAAATAGGACCATGAACGCTCAGACTGATCACAGGAAAATTAAATGCACTGTTTAAATCTATTTTTTATTTAATGTCAGACTATCTTAAACATTTTTGACAGAGTTTGCTAATGGCTGCATTGTGTCTCCATAGTAACGGCTGAACATTTCACCATACAGACGCATGCAGAACACCCCCACAGGGATGAAAAAGCGGAAAGTCACGGCACACCCCCCCCACCCCCCCGCTGGAAAATTTTAAATTTCTGAAATTTGGATTTCTATATGCTATATGTTAGCAATAAAGTAAAACTGTACATAAAAGTACAAAAAAACACATTTTATTAACAGGTAGGCCTACTAGTAGTATATATTGGATTTGTTTTTGCTTTGCACTTCGTCTAATCAGAGGCATTGAGGAGGAGCTTATGCGCACTAAAAGGCGCAGGTGAAAAAGCGAGGAGCGACGCGTTAAGTGAGGCACGGGCAGGTAGGATGAGGTATAGGATGTTTTATAAAGTTTAACCTGTGTACACGCAATGGTACAGGCTGTTGCGAAAGAGCTGTGCTCACTCGGTCCGCAGCTCCAGACACGGGCTCGCGCGGCCCGCAGTTTAATACGAAGTTTAATACGAGACTTTTGTTCTGAATATGGGACGATTCTGTTTTTCAAAGGGACGGTTGGCGACCCTAAACACAACTATACATATATGTACACCCAAAATCTTTCTCAACGAATTTGCACAGATGTAAAAAAAAAAAAAAAACGCGGCTGAAAAAAAAGCGGAGGTCCGCTAAAAAACAGAACTCTTTCATCCCTGACCCCCAGCGTGACGTCACGGCAAAGTATCACTTCTATCTAATCTAAAATCTAATCACAATGCTTGTCATGATTTGTGTGTGTGTGTGTATGTGTGTGTGTGTGTGTGTGTGTATTTACTGTGTGAGGTAGTTGCGGATCTTGTTGTAGGGTTTGACCAGCTCATCCAGGATACAGACTCCAGAGCTGTCCACCAGGGACACGCGGGTCAGCTCACTCCCCTGGTCTGTGAGGCACTGTCAGGGCACCAGCACAAGCATTAGACACACTGTTTCCCATTCACACGGGACACTACGTTGGGCCTTAGGGTTGTTAAATGTACTGAAAATCGCATTAATTGTGATCTATTCCTTATCAAAATAGAGTTTGAAATTTTAGCATTGTGACAACACTAGTGGGCCTCCGTAGTCTAAATAACAAATTAGATCTTATGCTTGTAGTCCTAAACATACAGAAGAGGTCATACATAAAACAGTTTTCTCTTTCTCAACCTCCAGAAGACAACCTGAGCTTTTTTTCTAACATTTAACAGTAAGTTAATACACATATAGACCATTATTTTACATTTTAGTCATTGTAAACCACAATATTGGTCTAAAATTACTCCATAATAGAAGGGAGTCCAGTGACTTCCAGTTCAAAACCATAGAATTGATTACCTGGCCAGCCAAATGATATCTCTCTGTATTTCCTATACACCGCGATACCATTTGGACACCCTCGCTCCACCCTCGCTCCTCCGGTTACAAACCGACTCCGCGATTCTGATTCGTTCAAAGATGGTGACGTCAGTGCCCCCGCCTTTGCCCGCAAAGTCACTCTTAGGCAGCGGAAGTTCCGCCTCAGTTTTGAATCAAGATGGCGCAATCTCTGATTGGTTCACTTAGCTGTCTGTCTATGCGCAACCGCAGCGCATTTTGGACCAAGTGTTACCAGACTCACTCGCTGGTACAGCGATAAGTCATGGATTCTTCCAGGCAATAGAATTGATCCTCTTTGGCTACTTTTGCCACGACAGAATTTGTGAAGCTCAAAAATGTTTGTCAACATGATTGAAATCAGTCCCAGACAGACAATATTGTTGTTTCAGATGACATCACAGCATTCTATAAGACAATTTAATACAGATGGAGGCAGCTAAAATGAATACTGTTAAAATACAGATTTTTATTGTGATATGGTGAGTTCTAGGGTGTAGTCACTATGGAAATGATCACGGTCAACATTTGTGAATTTACCTTTTGGATGTGTATTAAGAAACTACAATGTAATCAATAGGGAAATGTGACTCTTGCCCTCCATCTGGGAGAATGAGGTCATCATAGAATCTAGAATCTGAAAACTATAAATAGGATACTTCCTAATACTGGAAATTGTAGCATGAAGTCTGTATTAGTAATATAAGGAGAGGGACAGTACCATCTCACAGTCGAGACCGAAGAGCGGGCTGCTGTCGGTCACTTCAGGGTCGCAGTCTGTGCTCACAAAGTCCTCACAGCTCAGACACCCTGCAGTGCACACACACACACACACACACACACACACACACAAGATCATACATAGGACAATATGGACACACCATCATCTCTCCTCGCTCCAGTCACACACGGGATATATTACCTATGACGGGGTAGTTGCACTTCCTCATCTCTTGCTCACTCAGGAGGTACGTGGTCAGCCCCCTCTTCTCTGTACCAAACTTACAGATGACCGGGTGACTTCTCAGACCTTCACAAACACATGGAGTGGGACATAGGGCTCTTCACAGAGGTACATACAGTATCTCACAAAAGTGAATACACCCCTCACACTTCTGCAAACATTTAATCAGGCTTGGGGAGTAACGGATTACATGGAACGGCGTTAAGTAAAAGGATACAAAAAAAAGGTAACTGTATTCCCCTACAGTTACAAAGAAAAAGACGTACTCAGATTACAGGTACATTTAGTGAAAATGGGGATTACTTAGCAGGATTACAATTTGAAAGCATTTTATGTTATTTCATTTTTTCATTTAAAGCCGGAGGTCATATGTAGGGAAAACAGAACGTACAGCGCGCTCTGTGAAACAAACTTGCAGCGGTGCGCGCTGTGGAATACACTTGCAGCGGCTCGCACTGAACTTCACGCAGGTCGCGCACTACGGACTAAACTTGCAGCGGGCATGGTTTCAAAAAACGCATTTAGCGGGTGGAAATTTAGGGAGAATTTTATTTTTAAAGAAGACAAAGGGAACAACATCACAGTGCAGTGCAAATTGTGCCTTCCAGTGGTTAAACACCTGTAAATGTCCAAGGATTCTACTTCCAATCTCAAGAAACATTTACAGGTAAGATCGCTAATATTAACGCTTTGATACTGACAGGCCCTAAATGTCCTGCTTCAGTCATGTTATGTGTGAATATGAGTCATTTCTTTGTCTTGATTCATTGGTAGGAGCCAGTTTCGAGTTAGCTATCGACTAGCAAACTATTAGCAAGCTAGCTAACGTTTGCGGTCACAAGTACACTTTGTGCATTTGTAGAACGATATTACAATATTTCAACATTATCTAGGCAACATAGTCATGTTAACTGATCCATGAAGACCCTTTAGACAATTCCGAGCAAAGCTGTCGTTAGATGTAGGCCAGCACGCAAGCTGGACCAACATCCTGTCCAGCTGCGGAGATCGGGCAAGATGACTGTCCCGGTAAAACTAAAACTTTAACTGAAAATATAATTTCGTTGAAGTCATAGGTGTTTAGGTGTTTGGTTTAGTGAGTGACCTTGTTTACTAGTGACTTGGCTTATAGTGATAACAGTTGTTAAAACTACACATAGAACTGTACTTGTCCTCCTAAAAACTTTTAATTGTATTGTACTTATTTATATTTACAACTATCACTAATGCCACTAATGATAACTTTTATGATGATGGGTATTGTTATTGTTGTTATTTATAATGCACAAAAGTAAGTAATTTTCTTGTTTTCTTGTTGTTATAGGATATTTGGTGTTAAAGTAATCCAAAAGTAACTGAAAGTAATCAAGTTACATTACTTTAATATTATAGTACCGGGATTACGTTACTGAATACATATTTTAAGGAGTAACTAGTAACTGTACCGGTAACCCTCCCAACCCTGCATTTAATTACATCTTTTCATGGGACAACACTGAAGAAATGACACTGAGACAATGTAAAGTAGACTGTGTACAGCTTGTGTACAGTGTAAAGGTACGGTCCCCTCAAAATAATTCGACACACAGCCATTAATGTCTAAACTGCTGGCAACAAAAGTGAGTACACCCCTACAGTAAGTGAAAATCCCCAAAAGGGGCCCAATTAGCCATTTTCCCTCCTCGGTGTCCTGTGACTTGTTAATGTTACAAGGTCTCAGGTATATAAGTGGAGCAGGTGTGTTAAACTTGGTGTTGTCGCTCCCACACTCTCTCATACTGGTCACTAGAAGTTCAACATGACACCTCATGGCAAAAAACTCT
This sequence comes from Paratrypauchen microcephalus, assembly GCA_036785185.1. Classification (NCBI taxonomy): domain Eukaryota; kingdom Metazoa; phylum Chordata; class Actinopteri; order Gobiiformes; family Gobiidae; genus Paratrypauchen; species Paratrypauchen microcephalus. The sequence goes on from JAVJIX010000033.1 coordinate 7,137,602, forward strand.
CTGAGCATCTGAAAAAAGAATTGTTGCTTTACATAAAGATGGCCTAGGCTATAAGAAGATCGCCAACGCCCTGAAACTGAAACAGCGCCCTGAAACCATACAGCGATTTAACAGGACAGGTTCTACTCAGGCCTCGCCATGGTCGACCAAAGAAGTTGAGTGCACGTGCTCAGCGTCATATCCAGATGTTGTCTTTGGTAAATAGACATATGAGTGCTGCCAGCATTGCTGCAGAGGTTGAAGGGGTGCGGGGTCAGTCTGTCAGTGCTCAGACCATACGCTGCACACTGCATCAAACAGTCTGCATGGCTGTCGTCCCAGAACGAAGCTCCTTCTAAAGATGATGCACAAGAAAGCCTGCAAACAGTTTGCTAAAGACATGGAGACTAAGGACATGGATTACTGGAAGCATGTTCTGTAGTCTGATGAGACCCAGATAAACCCATTTGGTTCAGATGGTGTCAAGCTTGTGCAGCAGCAACCAGGTGAGGAGTACAAAGAGAAGTGTGTCTGGCCTACAGTCAAGCGTGGTGGTGGGAGTGTCATGGTTTGGGGCTGCATGAGTGCTGCCGGCACTGGAAAGCTACAGTTCATTGAGGGAACCATGAATGCCAACATGTACAGTGACATACTGAAGCAGAGCATGATCCCCTCTCTCCGGAAACTGGGCCACAGGGCAGTATTCCAACATGATAAAGACCCCAAACACACCTCCAAGACGACCAGTGCCTTGCTAAAGAAGCTGAGGGTAAAGGTGATGGAGTGGCCAAGCATGTCACCAGACCTAAACCCTATTGAGCGTCTGTGGGGCCTCCTCAAACGGAAGAGAGAGGAGAGAAAGGGCTCTAACATCCACCAGCTCTGTGATGTCGTCATGGAGGAGTGGAAGAGGATTCCAGTGGAAACCTGTGAAGCTCTGGTGAACTCCATGCCCAAGAGGGTTAAAGCAGTGCTGGAAGATAATGGTGGCCACACAAAATGTTGACACCAAGACAAGACAATACAAGACACGACAAGACACGACACGCGACACGACACGACAAGACTTTATTGATCTCAATAATTAGACCACTACGCTGCTTGGTTATCACTGCCGCTTTCATAGGAGCAGATCAGAGCCCACATCAGGTACTTCCGCCCACATTGGGCACGCACACGAGGCCGTCTTCTTCTCCCTACAACCACAACAAAGCGTATTCTTCCACCGTGCGCCGCGCGCCGTTCGCGTTTGTTTACGTCGCTTACCACGCTAAACCGCGTAAGACGGAATGACGCATAATATTATTAATTATTTTTAATGGGGGCGCGTTCATAATCTCGAAACGTCGTAAGTCGAGACCGTCGTAACCCGAGGACCCCCTGTATTGCAATTTTGTTGTTTTATCACAGTAGATTGGTTTATTTACATTTCAAAAACCAGAAGGCATTCATTTACAAATGTGATTGCACTTTAGTTTACATATTTAAATGTTCAGATATTAAAGGTCCCATGGCATGAAATTTTCACTTTCTGAGGTTTTTGAACGTTAATGTGAGCTCCCCTACCCTGTTTAGACCCCCCCCCCCCCATGGTTAAAAGTTGTGAAATGTCTAAACTGAGCATTTGCGATCCTTTTCTGCGTTTGAAAAAAACACAGCTCAAATGGGCGATTCTGGACAAGGCACCTTATTGACGTCAGATCGAAAAAAGAAATGCAAATGCAGTTCCACCATCGTCTGGATCTCCACCTCCTGTCTCTGGAAATCACGCCCAGAGAATTTGGACTGCGGAGGAGCTACGCAAATGCGAAATGCGTTTTTTTATTTGCCTGGAGGCACATGCGAGTGTTTCTAGACTCGGAAGTCCTTTACCCGACCCTCTGGACCTCTGAAACAGCAGTGGTTTAATTTTATTTTCTGTGAAAATGTGTTTTTTTTCATTGAAAAGGCTGTCCTTTCCTCCTTCGCGCTTACACACGCGGAAGTGGGGCCAGGCACAGCGCACCGCTAAAACAAGGAACCAGCGGCGCATTTGGCCCCCCCCACCCCCACCCGCTCCTCTAACCAATCTGTGTCCTTCTCATTTGCATTCAAGCAACAAGGCCCATAATGAGGTGTTCAGAGAGTTATTTTTTGACTCTGACTCTGTACATGTGTCTTTCTCATGCACTGAGTGTTGATTTTGAAGAAGGATTCATTTACAGTATTAGGGAACCATTAAGGAGCCATATAAAAGCATCAAGAAGTACCATGTCATGGGATCTTTAAGATGTGATAGACAGTTTTTGCATGATTTGAATGAGGCAAAATAACATGCTTTTTCTCTCAAATATATCGTTATAATCATTTGTTTCAGATGTACTGTAATTATTTTATGTATAAAAATTAAATTTGGTGTTCAAAAAGTCTTTTTTCAAACTTGAGTCTTGAAAAAGAGGGGGTCGTCTTATAATCAGGGTCGTCTTATATTCGGGCCAATACGGTAATAAAAACTGTATAAAAAATACTCTACAATACTACTACTAATATTATTCTGGCATTTAGCAAACAGAAATAATTTTAATTCTAATTGACCTAAGACTGGAAATGTTTATTTTTATATGAGATATTTGTATTACTTATTTTTATTTTATTTTTGCTACTTATTTAGAATGCATTATTAATATTTATATTTTTTCTCTTGTTATTAAAATATATTGTGGTATGCGCGTGTGTCCAAGTCATTTCCCTTGTGTATCAATAAAGTTTAAGTATAATATAGCAGACTCTATAGCAAACAGCTGATGCTATAGACCTATTCATATCAACGCTACAGTATTCCACTTCACAGAGCTATAGTTTTTCCTTATGAAGCCCGAAATGTGTTTGACTTAAAATATACACGTTATTATCTGATTTTGGTCCTGGTTTAGTCTCGGTTACATGTGGATGTTGACAAGCCAGTAAAAAAATAACTGAAGTGAATGGTATAGTAAAAAACATATTACCGATATTGCCTATTTATTTTCAGGGGAGGCAACAAGATCACAATATTGTCCCTAGGGTTGTCAAAAAAAAAAAAAAAAAATCGCTCAGACATTAATGCATCTTTAAACCACAATCAAAACTAGATACAATTTTTTTTTAAGTATGGATACTGAAAACCCACCACATAAAAAGGACAAAATTGGTCCTTTCTTGAATATTTTTAGAATGGTCTTCATTTGCCGTAGATTTCAGAATGATGAGAAATTAGGACCGTTGCCATAGCGATTGGCAATTTAAAACTAAATATAATATATTTTAAATGGGAAATAAATTCTTCATCGCAAGGTAGTATTAAAGAAACTGCTACTATTTAGTGATGAAGGTTATATTCTAAAATAAGTGTTTAATTGTCATTGTAGAATTGAACATTTTGTATTGTGAAAATAAATTCTCAGAGATATGCAATCATAAATATTACGCTCACATGACTTATTTATGAGTAAATATCTATGCATGACCCATATCAGACTACCTTCATGTGAGTGAGCGCTCTCTTGTTTCTTCAGTGGAGGATGCTGGACCACGTGGACTTCTGAGCTGAAGATCTCGGACACCAGGTGAGTGGAGGAGGAGCTCAAAGTCACCCTCTATAACAGGGAAACACAGCAGACAAACACACAGAGCAGTGACTGCATGTTCCACACACCTAACATCATGTGGGACAGAGCTGCTGGAGAATGCCTGTAACCTTGAGGGTCTGTTCAAGTTGGAAATTTAAAAAAAAAAAAAAAAAAAATGAAGATGGATGAACCTGTCTCCACACATAGAACTTGACTGTGGCTAAAAGTGGGGACGTGCCCTCAGATTTGAATCGAGTCATTTCTAATGGTCACTTAAGTAGCTGTCTCTTTTTAAAGCAGACCTATTCTGCTTTAAACATGTTACAGTTGTTTTTTTATAACATGTTTGTATTAGGCTACGTTCACACTGCAGGGCTTAATGCTCAATTCCGATTTTTTTTGTGAAATCCGATTTTTTTGCGAGGCCGTTCACATTTCCAGTTAAATGCGAATTGTATGTGATCTCCAGTGTGAACGCTAAACTCCCCAAAAGTGTCCCGCATGCGCCTTGGAGGACACGATGACGTCACACGCAGCGAACGCGCTCAATGTTTACGGAAGTAGCCTAAAGTTGCTTTCGTACTGGAGCCAAAACATGTACAGCTTATTTGTTTTAAGGAGGAGACGGAGAAGGACGAGGTTTTTGGCCACAGCGTTTTGCGGGGCAGTGGCAGCAACGTCTGCAGAAAGGAACATGTGGGTGCGGAGTCACAGGCAGGAGGGGTGGGATTGCTACGTGCTTCACCGCTTCACTGATACGAGTTTATATACTATTTTCGCATGACGAGAAGAACGTTTGTGCACATTTGTGAACGCCTACTTGTACCACTCTCATTGGAGGAAACACACTCAGGTCGGATGAATGCGACCTGGCCGTTCAGACTGAAGTCGCATACCAAAAGATCGGATATGTATCGGATTTAGGACCACATATCCAAGTGGCCTGGATCGCATTTGAAAAAATCGGATCTGTGTCGTTCACACTGTCATTAGAAGATCAGATACAGGTCGCATAGAGGCAAAAAAATCGGATTTGGGTCGTTTCAGGCTGCAGTGTGAACGTAGCCTTAGGGATGTCAACAATTAATCGACTTACGATTAATCGTCGATCAAGACGTTGGTCGATCAAAATACATTAATTGCAATTAATCGCTAATCGCGGACACATGCACCCGCATGGTCACGAAACAAGGCAACCGCACACCGTGCTGCGCCAAGCTCGACTCACAGCCGGCCGCAGGCGCCAACGGCACTGCTCAGCAGCCCGCACTTACACCGGGGCTCAGCAGCGGGCCTCGCGGGTACACCGGGGCTGCTGAGCACGAGATCAAACCGCGGCGCCCGTGCGTAATCTCAGCTCGAGCCACAAACCAGCCGCACGAAACCAGCAGCGGCACGTGGTGGTTTAATCCTGGTTTAGTCCAGGTTTAGTCCCGGCCCAGTCCATGTTTAGACCTGGTTTAGACCTGGTTTAGTTCTGGTCTAGACCTGGTTTAGTCCACGTTTAGTCCTGGTCTAGTCTCTTAGCCAATCAGGATGCAGAACACAATATTACACTATAAAAAAAGTTACATTATAAAAATAAAAAAAATTGGAAAAAATAAATAAATCTGCGAACCGCGATAGAGCGAGGGATTACTGTATTTTGTTATTCAGCATCAATACATTTGTCTGCTTTTTACTAAGGAATAATTAATTGGGGAATATACAGTATAATAATACTATGATATATTTATGACTCAGTGTTATGTTACTATAGCTTATATTCTTAAAGATCCTATTGAAACACTCAAATTCAGGTGAAAAACGCCACTTTTCAATTAATCGGAAGTCGATCGATAAGGTCAGTCGACTTTAGATTAATGAATTAATCGATAATTTGCATCCCTAGTTTGTATAAATCTAAACTACAGGGTTATCCGTTTTTATGCAACTGACTTTGAGATTTCACATAAATGCACTCTCCTTCCTGCTCAGAATCTCCTCCTCTTCTTCGCCAGTCTGGGGTTTAAATTTCCCTCATCAGCTTGTGTCTTTAGGTTCTTCAGGATGGAGAGCAGTAAGTACTTACAGTGTTGTATTTGGAGCGCAGGTGCGGCAGGAGCAGGTAGTGTTCATAGAAGTTCCTCTGACTCACATGGTCCACCACAGCCACACACACCACCTTCAGCCTCTTCTGTCTGCGCAGGCTGCACCAGCTGAGGGAAGCATACACAAATATATCACATCCTCTGCTCCTCTCCTCTGCTCCTCTGACCCTCTCCTCTGCTTCTCTGACCCCCTCCTCTGCTCCTCTCCTCTGCTCCTCTGACCCTCTCCTCTGCTTCTCTGACCCCCTCCTCTGCTCCTCTCCTCTGCTCCTCTGGCCCGCTCCTCTGCTCCTCCTCTGCTCCTCTGACCCTCTCCTCTGCTCCTCCTCTGCTCCTCTGACCCTCTCCTCTGCTCCTCTGACCCCCTCGTTTGCTCCTCTGACCCTCTCCTTTGCTCCTCTGACCCTCTCCTTTGCTCCTCTGACCCCCTCCTCTGCTCCTCTGACCCCCTCCTCTGCTCCTCTGACCCTCTCCTCTGCTCCTCTGACCCTCTCCTCTGCTCCTCTGACCCCCTCCTCTGCTCCTCTGACCCCCTCCTCTGCTCCTCTGACCCTCTCCTCTGCTTCTCTGACCCCCTCCTCTGCCCCCCTCCTCTGCTCCTCTGCCCCTCTCCTCTGCTCCTCTGCCCCTCTCCTCTGCTCCTCTGCCCCTCTCCTCTGCTCCTCTGTCCCCCTCCTCTGCTCCTCTCCTCTGCCCCTCTCATCTGCTCCCCTGGCCCTCTGCTCCTCTGACCCTCTCCTCTGCTCCTCTGCCCCTCTGCTCCTCTGACCCTCTCCTCTGCTCCTCTGACCCCCTCCTCTGCTCCTCTGACCCTCTCCTCTGCTCCTCTGCCCCTCTCATCTGCTCCTCTGACCCTCTCCTCTGCTCCTCTGACCCTCTCCTCTGCTCCTCTGACCCTCTCTGTTCCTCTGCATCCTCTGACCCTCTCCTCTGCATCTTCTGACCCTCTCCTCTGCATCTTCTGACCCTCTCCTCTGCTCCTCTGACCCTCTCTGTTCCTCTGCACCCTCTGACCCTCTCCTCTGCTCCTCTGCCCCTCTCCTCTGCTCCTCTGACCCTCTCCTCTGCTCCTCTGACCCCCTCCTCTGCTCCTCTCCTCTGCCCCTCTCATCTGCTCCCCTGACCCTCTGCTCCTCTGACGCCCTCCTCTGCGCCTCTGACCCTCTGCTCCTCTGACCCTCTCCTCTGCTCCTCTGACCCCCTCCTCTGCTCCTCTGACCCTCTCCTCTGCTCCTCTGCCCCTCTCATCTGCTCCTCTGACCCTCTCCTCTGCTCCTCTGACCCTCTCTGTTCCTCTGCATCCTCTGACCCTCTCCTCTGCATCTTCTGACCCTCTCCTCTGCACCCTCTGACCCTCTCCTCTGCTCCTCTGCCCCTCTCTGTTCCTCTGCATCCTCTGACCCTCTCCTCTGCATCCTCTGACCCTCTCATCTGCTCCTCTGACCCTCTCTGTTCCTCTGCATCCTCTGACCCTCTCCTCTGCATCTTCTGACCCTCTCCTCTGCATCCTCTGACCCTCTCCTCTGCATCTTCTGACCCTCTCCTCTGCATCTTCTGACCCTCTCCTCTGCTCCTCTCCTCTGCTTTTTTATGTTAATGCTTCTGGGCTTTGACATAAAAATAAATGTGCATATCTAATTGAAGGATGTTGTCAGCATAAATGCGATAAGATATTTGTATCCACACAGTCCTAACAGAGGTCTGCATTATACTACCTGAGCCTCCTGCTGTGCGCCGTGGCCCTGCCCAGAGCAGAGTAGTGCAGGAGCTCCATCAGCTGCACCTCACTGATGGGCCTCTGAAGGTGCTCCTCATTCACACTGATCCGAGGAGGATGTGGTGCGTGGCCATTTTGTCTGACCGTTCCACTGTCCAGGCAGGGCATGGGTCTTTTGGGCCAGTTGTCCTCAGTCATGTCCTCTGCTTTTCTTTTACTGCAGCGCGGGGCTGGAATAGAATCCATGTCTGAAGAGGCAGTTATTGGGAATGATCAAATTACCACCTGAAAAAAATAAATCAATAAATTAATTAATCATCTTACCTGCAAAGTTTAATGCTATACTGTGGAACATGTCGGTCTCTATGGACACAAGCTGGTGATGCAACCATGCAGCTTATATACAGTATAGCAAACCATCTCCAAGGAAACACTGGCTTCCCTCCACTAAAAATATGACATGGTACATCCTATTGTATTCTTACAGTAAAACGGATTATGCATTCGTTAAGGCGTTGATTCTGATCTCTGTTTCCTCATCACAAACACACCTGGAGTTGTGTTTTGTTTCAATCACACATGTTTAACACACAAACCCCAGATTTAGGCTGAGCTTGTCTCTCAAACAGAAAACACTCCTTCTGATGTCATGTGCTCTGCCGGGTTTAAAATCTACCACCTTCACTAGAATCACTGGAATAATTTAAGACCTAGAACTAGAACAAATCCAGCTATGCCTTCGATGAGGTACATTCCAACATAACTAAATGCTCATATGAGTCAATTTTGCGTAATATACGTAATATAGTCTATAAACAAAGTCTAAACTAGGACTACAATAGTACTGAATCTGTTCTAAACCAGGATTAAACCAGGACTAAACCAGGTTTGTAGCGGAAGAACTATATTATGTCTACTAATAGGTCTAAACCAGTTTAAAATAAAGATTAAACCTTGTCTTCATCAGGACAGAAATTAAGTTCTAAACGAGAACTAAACTAGCTATTGCTCCTGAGTATCAACAGAACACGCACAAATACCAGGAGTAGTACTTGTACCACAATCGGAGTACCACGGTAGTAGTATAGATAGTACAGTAGAATAAGACATTTCTAAAGTTGTAGTAGACAGAAAACCCATTCATAATCACTTCATCCTGACAAGCGTTTTCACTAAGCAAATGTGACTACAACTACGAAACACTGCAGTTGACCTAGACCATCCGTAACATGTATACACATTTAAACAATAGTTTAAATATAAATAATACCACAAATCCAGTGAGTAGTTTTCCTTCTTTCCTCAGTATTGGGCTCGTGCTGAACACATGGCTCTGCTAAACAGCTGAAGCAAGAAAGTCCCGTCAACTATACACCTACTTCCGGTAAACAATATTATTTTACCACATTTTTAGACAAATATAATTTATTTATCAATTATTATAATGTCTATTTCAGTCAACATACATTTCTGCCGTACAACAAACATAATTTATTATTATTTGATAAAACAAAGCTTTTATCAAATCGTATTTATTTTGACAAACCGGAAATAGCTTTGTTTTTTTTCCTGCAGTCGCTTTTCCGCTTTTCACTGATCGACCAAACCTCTCGGTGTTTGTTTGGTTGGGACTCTCAGGCAGAATGAGTGGATCATAGAAGAGTATTTGAAAATGCTGCGCGGTTTGCTCATGAAGGACGAGTCAACACTTCTAATCGTGTCCTTATTTCGGATCGTTGCCTAATACGGTGGATCAGATATGGCTACAAAGAGATTAGCGAAGTAAGTCCCGTATGCTTTTGCAACATTTCTTGATAGCATACGCATAGGCTACAAACTGCAGCACATAAAACCGTCAACAACATGTATTCGCGCTTTGTTGTAGTGTCATATTTGACTTCTCCGTGTCTCTTCTTGCTCTGTGTATATCTCAGAGAACTGGGTTTACTGAGGCAACGCAGCAACAGCTCCTCTGGCTCCAAGAAACTGCTGTCAAGTGAGTGAACTATTATTTTACTTATTAAATCCTGCTGGAGTTCATAATACTCAGTGTTGTTTATTATTGCATTGCAGATCAGGTTTTCTCCTACATCATCGTCATAGATTTTGAGTCCACATGTTGGAAAGAGAAGAACAACTATAGCCAAGAAATCAGTAGGTGGACACAGGTTTTTCTGCCACAGCCAAGTAAACATCAGGCCAGAGGGGTCCGAACTTTGTTCACACGCAAAGCCAAGATAAAGTGACGGTCAGCCATTCACATTGGTGCATTTCACATGTTTTACTGTGGGATCACACTTGTAATGCCATGTCTACAGTTGTTTCACAAATAAACCAGTTTTGTCCAAGTTAAATCAGGCTTGGGACAGTAATGTCCTGAAAAAACCCGACCTGACGTTTGACTGTTGCATGCAAGGTTTCCAAACTATGGACAGGGGGCCAAATGCAGTACTCAAACCAATTTTTGCTTTCCCCTCACACTTCCTGCTGTATTGGCCCAAATATATGGCAGTAATTTATACTGCAAATTTAAACAACTCTACAACTATAACCACATCACATCATGATACAGACCTAAAATTAATGTTGTATTCCTTATTAAAGGTATAGCACCTCTGTCAAAGCTGCATTACATGCTCCCATCTGAATGACCCACTGTAGTGGCCCCTGGTCTGTGGCCCTCCTCTATAAATGTTTTTCTACATGTGTCCCTTGGTGAAAAATGTTTGGACACCCCTGACTAAGGCATTCAGTCCCATTATTTGGCCAGTTCAGTCACATAGTTCCAGTATATTTAGTGACTAGAGCTCACAGACACTGGTTACATGTCCGGCACGGTGGCCGAGTGGCTAGCATTCACACTTCACAGCAAGAAGGTTTGATCCCCGTGTGGCTTGTTGGTATGGCCGTAAGATTCGGGTCGCCCGGTCCTTTCTGTGTGGAGTTTGCATGTTCTCTGGGTGGATTTCCTCCAGGTACTCCGGTTTTCCCCCATCAACCCAAAAACATAGGTAAAATCCTCCATCTTATGTCCTGACCAAGCATGAAGATGGTCCCCGGGCGCAGTAATGTGCTGCCCACTGCTCCTAATAACAGGATGGGTCAAATGCAAATGGACAATTTCTCCTGTGTGAGATCAATAACGTCAATCTTCTTCTTCTTCCACTTGTGCTGTGTCCAGTTGAGTTCCCCGCAGTGCTGCTGAACACCTCCACAGGGGAGGTGGAGTCTGAGTTTCACTCTTATGTTCAGCCTCAGGAACACGCCATTCTGTCAGCATTCTGCACAGAGCTCACGGGCATCACACAGGTACGATGTACATCCACAGATGTACAAAGTGACTATTAGATTTAAGAACAAAATCATTATGGACTGTGGTATCAAGTGAATTTAGGATTTCACTACCTTTTTTAAATAATTGTGATAATGGCAGATTTTCTTTGAAACTAGAAAAATACAGTATAAACTGTAGTATGTGGTGGTGATCAGATCCTCAGCCACCGTGTCAGCCCTTGTGTCCATTATGTGTGTCAAAACTAGATGCACATTTGAGCAGGTATCAATACTTTAATGTCCCATTGACAGGGCAGAAATGAGCCTTTCCTGAATGTCTTTAGAAATTCTTGGGTCTTGAGCTGTATCAGAACAAGTATAAGAGCACATAGACTAGTATACGCCCATGGACCACTATAGAACCTACCTGATCTGCTGAGGGATTAGTCTAGTGATGGGCAGATGAAGCTTCATGAAGCATTGAAGCCTTTCTTTTCCACTTGGTCCATTCCAGTGCAAAGCTTCTTGAAGCTTTATTTGTAGCTTTATTCTACTGGATGCAAAGATATCAGTTGGCATGAATTTGAAGTGTGTGGCATTTTGCAGAAAGCCTGTGAATAAAACTGTTAGCAAAATAAAGTATGCAAAACGTGTGTGTATATATATATATATGTATATATATATATATGTATGTATATATATATATATATATATATATATATATATATATAATGTATATATGTGTGTATATGTGTATATATGTATGTATATATGTATATATATATATATATATATATATATATATATGTATGTATATATATATATGTATGTATATATGTAATATATATATTATATATATTATATATATATATATATATTATATATTTTTTTTTTTTTTTTAATTTTTAAATTATACTGGCAGTATGGAAAATGATGGAAATGATCATGGAAATGATCATTTACAGTGAGGTAAGGGTGGTTGATTGTGCTTTTGTAACATTGAGGTATGGCCAGTGATTATGGTTTAGGGCAGTGTTTCCCAACCAGGGGTACGCGAGCACATTGCAGGAGGTACTCGGCAGTGTCGCTGCCAGGCGCAGGGGGAGATTATTTTTTTGAATTTTTTAAATTCTAATTTGAGTTAAAGAAAAGAGAAAATGCCTGAGAATTAAATGTTCAAATTAAGGAGATGAAATAAAATGATTTTCATGTAATAATCTGTTGTGTCACGTTCTACTTTTGGAGAATTATCAACATTCGCACGAGTATCCCCTCATATGAGTGAGGGGATACTCGAGGTATGACAAAAAGGCTCAGGGGGTACACAAGACAAAGAAGTTTGGGAAGCACTGATTTAGGGGACACATCAACAGTTTCTCCACTGTGGTGTGATTTCTTTTTTTTTTTTTTAAACAATATTTTTCCTGCTCTGGAAAACAGACGCTCACAGGACACAGATGAGACAGGCGTACACAAGAATGCCACTGCTAACTTCTATAAATGGGGATAGATTTATTTCTCTCTCTCCCAGTATCGAAGGGGGTCCTCCAGCCTTCCAGTATTTGAATGGAGCCTGAGGGGTTTATATCGCTGTCAAAACTCATGGCAAAATCTGAACCACTTCCTGAATCAGTCACGTGGTACAGCCGGGCAGCGAGGCTTCGGACTTCATCATTTTGAACTCCTCCACTAAATGAAGCAAGCCTCGATACGCGCATCGCGGAAACGCCCCCTCCCCTACTTGGCACACTGCTCCTGAAAAGGATGCGTCAAATGCAGAAGTCAAATTTCTCCCGTGTGTCACTGTGTGTCATTGTGTGTGAGACCAAATAAAGGCTTGATCTTAATCTTAACCTACTCGGCACACGCTTCGAAGCCTCGATACAGAACGTCACATCACTAGATTACACATATATAAGGACACATGGGAACAGAAAAGAAAGTACTACCATTTAATGTGGAAAATCACAGTATATTGTCTAGAGAAAGAGGGTTTTTCATTATCATCATCCGTGTCTATATTGAGTATAGAGCCTATTCCTTAGCATTGAAATTGACCTTAACATTTTAGTATCATGACAACACTGGTAGTATGTGGTGGTGAACCTTTGCCCTCAGCTCTTGTGTCCCCATAATGTCTCTGGTTCTGTTCCTCAGACTCAGGTGGAGGCTGGGGTCCCTCTTCAGATCTGCCTGTCTCGCTTCAGTCGTTGGCTCCAGACTCTGCAGCATCAGAAGGGCCTGGTGTTCTCACACAGACAGCTTAGCACTGCACAGCCCACAGAGGCTCCTAAACTCTGCACTTTCCTCACATGGTCAGGTAAGGGGTGGACTTTTTGGTCATAAGATCTCATGGTAATATACTCTGGAATACTCATGAGCGTGTGAGCCTAGTGTGGACTAACTCACTAGTTAACTTCGCTAAGTTCGGCGGCGCGCGCAAGTGCAGCGGCCCCTCCCCTAGCCCACTCTATCACTGTCCTGCCTGGTTAGTGGGGAAACGAAATTTCGAATTCATTCTATGTACATGTACATGATTGTTTTTCGACAATAAAGCAAACTATGACTATGACTTAAGGATACATTGAGCCACTTTCTGGTGGAGGGTCCGTCAAACGTTTTTCTCCATGGAGATGTTATTGCATTATATGAAATGTTTCACACTATGGTATTAAACATTTTATCTCCATGGTCATTCAGTCAGAATGCCTGTTTTTCTGTGTATTTTTGAGCTATAAAACCAGTACAATATTGAAAGCATTCAAAGCAAAACATCTCTACAGAGAAAAGCATTTGACAGACCTATCCATCCATCCATTCATTTTCTTCTGCTTATTCGGGGCCGGGTTATGGGGGCAACGGTCTAAGCAGGGAGTCCTAGACTTCTTTCACCCCGGACACTTCCTCCAGCTCCTCCAGGGGGATCCCAAGGTGTTCTCAGGCCAACCAGGAGACATAGTCCCTGTAGTGTGTCCTCAGTCTTCCCCGGGGCCTCCTCCCAGTGGGACATGCAGAGAACACCTCCAGAGGAAGGTGTCCAGGAAGCATCCAGAACAGATGCCCGAGCCACCTCAGCTGGCTCCTCTCGACGTGGAGGAGCAGCAGCTTTACTCCGAGCTCCTCCCATGTGACTGAGCTCCTCACCCTATCTCTAAGGGAGCGCCCAGCCACTCTACGGAGGAAACTCATTTCGGCCACTTGTATCCATGATCTTGTCCTTTCGGGCATTACCCAAAGCTCATGACCATAGGTGAGGGAAGGAACGCTTGACCGGTAAATCGAGCTCCCTCTTCACAACAACGGTCTGGTACAGCGACCACATCACTGCCGACGCTGCACCGAGCTGTCTGTCAATCTCATGTTCCATCCTTCCCTCACTCATGAACAAGACCCCGAGATACTTGAACTCCTCCACCTGAGGCAAGGACTCTCCACCCACCTGGAAAGGTCAAGCCACCTTTTTCCGGTCGAGAACCATGGCCTTGGATTTGGAGGAGCTGATCCTCATCCCAGCCGCTTCACACTCGGCTGCAAACCGCCCCAGTGCACGCTGGAGGTCCCGGTTCAATGAAGCCATCAGGACAACATCGTCTGCAAACAGCAGAGATGAGATCCTGTGGTTCCCAAACCAGATCCCCTCCGGCCCCTGACTGCGCCTAGAAATTCTGTCCATAAATTTAATGAACAGAACCAGTGACAAAGGGCAGCCCTGGCGGAGTCCAACATGCACCGGAAACAGGTCCAACTTACTACCGGCAATGTGAACACAGCTCCTGCTCCGATCATACAGGGACCGAACAGGCCTTAGCAAAGGGCCCTGGACCCCATACTCCCAGAGCACTCTCCACAGGACCCCACGAGGGACACGGTCGAATGCCTTCTCCAGATCCACAAAGCACATGTGGACTGGTTGGGAAAACTCCCATGAACCCTTGAGCACCCGATGGAGAGTATAGAGCTGTTCCAGTGTTCCGTGGCCGGGACGAAAACCACACTGCTCCTCCTGAATCTGATGTTCGACTATCGGTCAGATTCTCCTCTCCAGCACCCTGGAGTACACCTTACCAGGGAGGCTGAGGAGTGTGATTTCCCCAGTAGGTGGAACACACCCTCCGGTCCCCCTTCTTAAACAGAGGGACCACCACCCCGGTCTGCCAGTCCAGAGGTACTGTCCCCGACCGCCACGTGATGTTGCAGAGACGTGTCAGCCAAGACAACCCCACAACATCCAGAGACTTGAGATACTCAGGACGGATCTCATCCACCCCCGGGGCCTTGCCACTGAGGAGCATGTCAAACACCACAGTGACTTCAGCCAGGGTGATGGACGAGTCCACCTCCGAGTCCCCAGCCTCTGCTTCCTCCTCTGTCTGTTTGAAAGACAAACTTACACAATGCACCTTTAAAATAAATTTTAAAAGCTGGTGACTGAAGGTTAGAGAGAACATTTATTAATGTGTAGTCTTTATAAAAATTTGATTTTTTTATTTTATTTTATTATTTTTTTAAATTCTTTTTTGACATTTACATTTTATAATTCTGTTGTCTTTGTTATAACACGTCTTTTGGCATGATAACTGATAATCATAATGGTGCTGTGTGTTTCAGACTGGGACCTGGGCGTTTGTCTGCTTTATGAATGTAAACGCAAACAGATCACCAGACCCTCAGTGCTCAACAGTTGGATCGACTTGAGGAGCACCTATAGGGTGAGCTCACATCTGGACAGAAGATCCCTATTCATGGGGTTTAGCTTACTTTTATATAACACTTTCCCCCATTTTAAAGGTATGACGTTTCGTTTTAAATTGTTTATTGCTATAGTAACTGTCCTAATTTTTCATCATATTATTTATTATATATTTACAAAGCCATACTACAAAAAAAACAAAAAAAAAGCCTTGTTAATCTCCTTAATCTCATCTGAGGTAGTGACCGGCTTCACTCTTCCTCACAGTTCCTCTTCACTGTGCCTCTGTGCCTCACTGAGCTGGAAAACCTGCCTTTTCCTACAGCTTCATGGTCTTGCAATCACATAAAGCTCTTAAATTGTAATCTTTGGTGTCACTTGATAATTTGTGTTTTTCTTGAGAGATGCAAATCATTTTATAATGTGATACTTTGTGATTTGATTGTTTTGTATTGATTGTGTTGGCTGCTACCTTAGCCAGGTCTCTCTTGAACAACAGATTCTAATAAGGTTCAACATTTGTGAATCATAAGTTTGGAGCTTTCATAAACAGCCAATCTCCCATAGACTTATATAGACTATGTGTCGTGCACATATGGTTTTACGACAATAAAGCTAACTATGAACTAGACCCCTGTTCCATCTGAAAGTATGACATAATTAAATTCTCAAAAGTGAAGATTTAGCTACTCTAGATTCACTCATTCTTACGTGTGTGTCTCTCAGCTCTTCTACAACCGAAAACCCAAAGGTCTGAACGGAGCTCTGCAGGATTTGGGAATACAGTTTGAAGGCCGGGAACACTCAGGTTTAGAAATCCTTATCTCCCTAAACATCTGATCTGATCCATGTCACAGACGGTGATTTAAATTTAAAGTGTCCTTGTCCTTAGGGCTAGACGATGCACGGAACACTGCACAGTTAGCCGCGCGCATGATGAGAGATGGCTGTGTGCTCAGAGTGACCCGCAGCCTGGACCGGGTGAGTGCTCTCGGACTAAAGAACTGATGCTGCAGAGGCATCACTTCACCACCCGAGGGAGCCCTGTATATACACACGCACCGGAAATGCTCTCTGATTTTACTGTGTTTTTAATAAATATTTATCTTTTCATGCTATAGTAGATTCTTGGTGTACCATGTAAAGATCCACTTTTTTCCTTGTGTTGAGGCAAAATGGGTTGTAGTTGGAAAGTTGGAAAGTTGGAAAGCCTCTGAAGGGCTTTCATAAGATTACATCATCTTACAACCCAATACTAAATACCTGCCTTTATCAAATCAAATCATTATGAAAGACTGTTCATATGAACGTGACCATTATGCACTGCCTCATGACTGTAAAACATACTATTGTACTTTTAAATCTATTCTTGCAAATGTCCAAAGTTCTTTCTCACTTAAAGGAAAAGTAACGTTTTTTTACAATCTGAGCCTTCTTTCGACAATAAAACAAGTAGTTTTACTCACCCATAGCAGTTTGGTGTCAATTGGAGCAGTATCGCAGAACTTATGTTGGAGCCGTTGAGCTGTTCTACTAATTATCCCGTATCCGTTAACATGGTGCTCGTATCATATGCTCGGGGCATTACTTTGCGGTGTCCAAGTAACACAAACTTTAGCACTTTTCAAATCACAGAAGATCGCTGTGTCAGGGTAGACTTTTAGTGGATTCCAAAACGGCCTGAAACCCGATATGCAGCTATAGTTTCATTTGATGACGTCATCAGAGAGGACAGTGCGCATGCGTGAATTCAGCTGTTTTGTAAACACCGCTAGTCCGAAAGAAGCTAACACCGCTCTGAACTTTACTTTTCTGTTGCGATATTGGGTTTCAGGCCGTTTTGGAATCTACTAAAAGTCTACCCTGACACAGCGATCTTCTGTGATTTGAAAAGTGCTAAAGTTTGTGTTATTTGGAGACCGCAAAGTAATGCCCCGAGCACTCACGCTAACGGATACGGGATCACTAGTAGAACAGAACGGCTCAACATAAGTTCTGCGATACTGCTCCAATTGACAGAAAAATGCTATGGGTGAGTAAAACTACTTGTTTTATTGCCGAAAGAAGGCTCAGATTGTAAAAAAACGTTACTTTTCCTTTAACCTTTGCATTCTGAGCTTCCTAATTACTCACCATGAGTTTATAAACACTTTTGACAACTTTAAGAGACCAGAGCAGAGTTTTACAGTCACAGTAACGCTAACAACTAGCATGCTAACTATGCTCTTCCTGATTATTGGACATTAAAATGCTTTATAATTGGATACAGACAACACACAGAAGATTTAGATTATAGATAAATGATCACATTATGTACTGTGGGCAGGGTCATCAATTAATAATTAAATAATCTCTTGGCAACATTGATTAACTTTAATCTCCTTCTCTCTTTAGATGCCATTGGCTAACGCCAAGGCATCATCTGCATCCAAGAAACCAGCAAAACCGAATGAAGCAAAGGCCCAAGGAACAGCCACCATCCAACCCTCCTCTTCCTCCAGCATTCTCAAACCAGGCTTAAACTATCCAGACTCCACTGTAAACCCAGCTACGAGCTCAGTCCAAAGTCTAGTCTCACCAAAGACCCTCCTCAATGGAACAACCGTATTAAGAGAACAGTGTCAGTCAACGAAAACTTCACCTAGCATGTCTTCAGTCACTGTCAATATGCCTTCACTCAGTTTAACTTCCAATACAACAGGCAAGGTCCAATTTCTACCATATTCGCAACCTTCCACCTCAGAGGGCACTTTTGAGAAGCTAGTGATGGAGGGCGAGGAAAGATGCGGTTCCTATGACGACGTGATTTTGGACTCGGACGTTTCAGAATTTGAAAGGGCAAGCTGTTCCTCAGAAGAATCAGTCTATGTATCAAAATCGATTATTAATTCAACCACAAATGTTAGAAAAAATATTGACAATGCTTATCAGGACAGTGGTTTGAAGACGGGACTTGAGACATGTTTTGCTGTCCCAAAACCACTTAGCAAACCCAAATTTCTACAGAAGAAATGTCAGATGCCCTACAGACTCCTAGACAAATCTGAAATCAGTTTGAGAAATTTGCCCAAGCCACAGGTTTTGGTTCCAAATACGCCAATGGTTTACAAGTCTAAAACTTCACAATCTTTCTCCATCTACAGTGAAGATATCTGCTCCTCAACATCACATCCTTCTTTCTGCAAAAGTGTCCTATCAAAGCTGTCTGTGAACAGCTTCCTGAACAGACCCAGGGTTGGGGGGGTGAGAAAAGGAGAGGGTCGGATCACTTCTCCGCTGTGTGAGTGCGGGCGCAGGACTAAGAGGCATATGGTGTCCAACAGAGGGCCCAACCAGGGGAGGGCCTTCTTCTGTTGCCCTGGGAGATGCTCCGGGGTGGGGGACAGAGCACCGAGGGGGTGTGGCTTCTTTAAGTGGGAGTCGGCGGTGCTTCATAGCAGTGGTGTGGGTCCATCTGTCTCAATGTGTCACATGAACACAAGTGCTTAGCAGCACACGAGTCTGAGGAAGAGCTTTTGGACTTAGACAAACCTGATTGATCCACAGGGGAAATGATTTGGACACAGTAGCTCACACATCACAATAAATATAACAAAGAGCAAAAATATAACGAGCTATAGAATAGAGATCTATGGTGGTTTAATAGTAAAGAGCATAAATAAGGCCGTTAGTGGTGCGGTTCCTGGCCCTCGATGCAAAGAGTTAATGGTTCAAAAGCACAGGTCATACATATGTGCCATTGGACAAAACATTTTTCTCCCTTTCAACATAAAAAGTACCAGGTGTGTTTTTGTCAGTGTAACTGTTATTGTATTTATTTATCAAGTCAAGTTATCAAATCAAAAGGGATGGATAAAAAAAGGTACAGTTGAATTTTGACAGTATTTCCTCTTTGTCCACACCACATGCACACACCCACCTGCTTGTTCCTACATACTGTAGCTCATCATGTCTTATGTACAGATACGGATACAGATACAGATAATCAATGGAGAAGACCACCTCATATTAAAAAGTGAACGATAGTGTTGTAATGCCTACACTGCAAAAAGACCAAAATTTAAGATATAAACACTTAAATCTATCAGGAAAAAGACTGAAAAGTAGTGAAATTATCTGTCCATGCAGCAAGTCCATTTTACTTGACAAGTTATCTTAAAGTAATCTACCTCTAGACTAGAATGAAACTCAGAACTGGTAAGTAGATGATAAATCTGAAAACAAGATGAATAACCTGATCAGAGAAATGTGCAGTATAATCACTTTTCAGTGTACTGTATGTACAGTATACAGTTGATATGTTGTATCCCTAATTATGTTAAGACAACCAGCTTGACTTTAAACTGTAATATACAGGAAACAATCATGAACTGAATCTTATTAGTAATGCGGCGTTTTGTGTGTAGTAAAAGTTATTTTTCCATGTCTTTTGCTTCTGTGGTTTTGATCTTGAGCTGTGATCATTACGAGATGTGAGCCTGAAACACTGAAATTTAATTTTGCAGTTTACATGTCATTTATCTAATCTTAAAGGTCCAGAAATCAGATTATAATCACATTTTGGTGGCAAAAGGAGAAATTCAATTTGTCTAGGTGGAGATGTACGGCAGATGAAGGTCCACTCTGGCATGCCCGTCTGTGTGGTATGTTTACCAACACAGACGGGTGTGTCAGAGTGACCTTCATCTGCCGTACATCTCCACCTAGAAGCCACAGGCCACTCCTTTGAGGACAGTGAGGTTCAGGTCTTAGCCAGGGAAAAGAACTGGTTTGAGAGGGGAGATAAAGAGGCGATTTTTGTCAAAAATAAAAAGAGAATCCTTCTTTAAACAGGAATGGGGGAGTCAGACATAATTT
This sequence comes from Paratrypauchen microcephalus, assembly GCA_036785185.1. Taxonomy (NCBI): domain Eukaryota; kingdom Metazoa; phylum Chordata; class Actinopteri; order Gobiiformes; family Gobiidae; genus Paratrypauchen; species Paratrypauchen microcephalus. The sequence continues at coordinate 7,157,795 of JAVJIX010000033.1, forward strand.
GTCTCCCATATATAATTCCATTCTCAAACCGAAGTCAAAACAAACAAAGGAAACAATAGGGCAGCAGGTCAGGGCCAGAGGTGTAAAAACAGCCATTAGGGTTTGAATGGGTATGCTAAACTAGATGCCAAAAAACAAAAGACAGAAACCTGAAAACAAATAGGTGGGATAGTTTCAGAATAATTTCAGTATAGTTAGCTCCTCCCTGCAGCTAGATATAAGCAGTGTCCGTCTGCACTCTAACCAGAACTGACGAAGCAGCGCGGATGAGCTGCGAAACGTCTTCGACCAAATAAACTTTGTCCAGTTGACAAATTGAATTTCTCCTTTTGCCATGGATTCTACCTGGACGACTGAGGGATTCTGCACACACATTTGGTGTGCATGTGAATGCCGCTTTCAGTCCAAATGATCTGCTCCTTCATATTGTGTATTTTGGATTTAATTTCTTGTCAGTTCAATTTGGATTTAAGAATATACAGAAAAGCAAATGGAAATTGAGCCATAACAACGTCAAGAAATGCATGTTAACTTTTGTTATATTTTTACGACTGACTGAAAAATGTCATGACACATCTAGGATTAGGCTATAGCACACTCCGATGGCAGATGACTAAAAAACCGAATTAACCCTTAAAGGAAAATTAACGTTTTTTTTACAATCTGAGCCTTCTTTCAGCAATAAAACAAGTAGTTTTACTCATCCATAGCAGTTTGGTGTCAATTGGAGCAGTATCGCAGAACTTAGGTTGTAGCCGTTCTGTTCTACTAATGATCCCGTATCCGTTAGCGTGATAAGATAAGACTTTATTGATCTCACACAGGAGAGTGCTCGGGGCATTACTTTGCGGTGTCCAAGTAACACAAACTTTAGCACTTTTCAAATCACAGAAGATCGCTGTGTCAGTGTAGACTTTTAGTGGATTCCAAAACGGCCTGAAACCCGATATCCAGCTATAGTTTCATTTGATGACATCATCAGAGAGGACAGTGCATGCGTGAACTCAGCTGTTTTGTAAACACCGCTAGTCCGAAAGAAGCTAACACCGCTCTGAACTTTACTTTTCTGTTGCGATATCGGGTTTCAGGCCGTTTTGGAATCTACTAAAAGTCTACCCTGACACAGCGATCTTCTGTGATTTGAAAAGTGCTAAAGTTTGTGTTATTTGGACACCGCAAATCAGTGCCCCGAGCACTCACGCTAACGGATACGGGATCATTAGTTGAACAGAACGCAGGGCTCTCAAGTTTTGAGCGGGGTCGTGCGTGTGACTGTAATTTCCGAGGACCGGGGGGGGGGGGGGGTGCGAGTGAACAATTTTTGGCGCTTGAATTGCGTGCGAAATGCCGTGTGAGCGTGTGTTGAGAGCCCTGTTTGTCTAAAGAGCAAACTTAAACTACAAAGCAACTAATGAGAGTTATATAAATGAAGTTATTACCTGATGGTTCTCAGTTTGTTTTATCATCACCGCACTTTGTCAGTGCGCGCTGAGAGGGGCGGGGAGGAGGGAGCGGGACATTTTTAACGGATTCATGTAAGAGTCTGGTCAATGCACCAGGCCCGCGGCTCACCGCGTCTCACCACGGGCAGTTCGGCTCTGGGCCGCGCGTATTCCGCGCGTAAGCCGTCGGGGGGGACACGTTACGCACAGACGGAGACACCGGGACCGGAGTCGGTGCGTCTCAGAGGAGACGTGGCACCGGGACTGAGGCTCAGGACGTGCCCGGGGGACGGCGAGCAGACGCGCCGTCCCCCCCCCTCCCCCTGTTCCCCCTGCTCGGGGGAGCAGGGGGAGGGGGCGGCGCTGAAAACGCGCGGAGCCTGCATAAACTAAGCCACACAGACCGATTTTCTGGGCACAAAAAAAAAATAAAAAACACTAATCAGCGTGAGAAATGCCATGTGTGGCGTGTGAGCGTGTGAATACATCGAATTGCGTGTGTCACACTCTCAAAGCGTGAGCCTTGAGAGCCCTGAGAACGGCTCAACATAAGTTCTGCGATACTGCTCCAATTGACACCAAACTGCTATGGGTGTTTATTGCCGAAAGAAGGCTCAGATTGTAAAAAAAAAAAAACGTTACTTTTCCTTTAATCTAACCTGCGTGAAGTTGGCCCCCCATCAAACCGCTTTAACTTTTGAGATATTAACGATTCTTGTATCGGTCAAATTGGGGTCAGCCAGCCCCCCACAAAGATTAAAAATGCTCTAAAATTGCACAAAATGGCGTCAATCATTTGTGCTTCCTTTGTGCTGCAAAAAGTTTCGTTTATGCTGCTTTAGTTTTTGAGATATAACGATTCTCTTATAAAACTCTCTCTCATAAAACTAAAGCAGCACAAACGAAACTTTTTGCAGCACAAAACAGCACAAACGATTGACATAGTTTTAGTGTAGGCAGTGTTGCCAACTCCCCAGCATCGGAAGTAGCTATTGGCCCGCCCAGAAGTAGCTAAAAGTAGCTAGACGAGCGAGCGGGGGGGGGGGCTCCAATCCAAACGTCAGCAAATGTCAGCAGGGGGCTCCAGACAGCACATCCTAACCTTCCTTACCCCGTGACACTAACCTTTTATTGGTGTTGTTATTACAGATACTTGTTTGTTTGTTTTTTATTTTTTTATTTGGTTTTTATTTTTTAGATATTTTTTGGAGCTGTAGTCCAAGATCTATAGCTTGCTTTTTTATTTTAATTTTTTTTTGTGCTGTAGTTTAACTAAAGCTTTTTATTTATTTATTTTTTATTTTTTGTGCTATAGTGGGCAAACTATAGGTTTTTATTTTTTGTTTTGTGTGTGTGTGTGTGTGTGCGCCGTGTCTGTGTGCCTGTGAGTGAGTGACGAAAAAGAAACAAGGAAGCGACAGTCCACGCTGTTCTCAACTCCGCCCCCGCCCCTCTCTGCCTGTGTCTTCTGTCTCTTTCTCTGAACGGGGAAAGAGAAAACGGCGCAATTATTTTTTTCCCCTCCCGCGATCTTGAAGCCTCTGATCACCAAAAAAGTAGCTAGATTTGTCGCTAGTCGCTTTTGTCTAATTTTCTCGCTAGGGGGGTCCAGAAAGTAGCTAAAAATAGCGACAAAGTCGCTAAGTTGGCAACACTGAGTGTAGGTGTGCGTTTGATGGGGGGCCAACTTCACGCTGGTCTCCGTGGCTGAGGCTAAAACGCGCACGGGTTTAGGCAGTTTGACCCTCAGCGGCCGCCGTACGCAGATATGTCGTCGTAAAGATCGATCATCTCCAAACCTCCAGAGCGCACACGTGTGGAGCCGCGCACTTTCACACATTTCCACTCCGTCCACGACCAGCTCACAGCGAACCCCCGCGCCCGCTCCAGCACGAAGCGGACCCGCAGAGAGCCGCCGTGTAGCCCGCTGCGTTAGCTCGTCCCGCGGCTCCACTGCGGCATGTCCGGCGGACACAGCGAGTCCAGGAAGCGGGGCAAGAAGCGCTATGGGGGCGGCCAGGGCAAGCGCTGGAGGGGCTCCCGGGAGCTGGAGGTGGGCATGCAGGGGGTCCTCATAACCTGTAACATGAACGAGAGGAAGTGCACCAGCGAGGCCTTCAACCTGCTCGGCGAGTACGCGGACAGGCTCTACGGCCCCGAGAAGGTGAGCCAAGAGCCCGGAGGTCAGGCGGCTTCCGTGGGCTGCTCCACTCTGTCCAGGCCAGGTGTCAGGAGCTTGGTCTTTTATAAGAAATAGACATTTTCCATTTAATGTGCTTTATGCAACTTTTTTGGTGAAGGTTTCTGCTCTCTGCTTGTCTCCATGGTGATGTTCATGCTTTGACTAGAGAGCAGGGAAATGCTTTAAAATTGGCATTACTGTGAGTGGGGTCGCCTCTCCACAGATTTAACCTCTAACTTTGCCTGGAGGTCTTTTGATGTATCCATGGAGATGGGTTTAATTCCTTAGCGTGGAATATTCTTGGCAAAGCAATAAGTTGCATCTCCATGAAGAGTAGCCGGGAGGTGATATTCATCAGAATGTTACAGTGCAGGAACTTAAAAAGGAGAATGAACGTTTTTTACAATCCGAGCCTTATTTCGCTAATAAAACAAGTTGTTTTACTCACCCATAGCACTTTGGTGTCATATGGAGCATTTCCAGAGATGTTTTAGATTTGCGATCTCCGTAATGTGAGTTCTCGGGGCACATGTTTGCGGTCTCCAAATAACACAAACTTTAGCACTTTTCAAATCATAGAAGCTCAATGTCTTAGTCTACTCCTTCGTTTGAGTCAAAAGTGGCCTGTAATCCGAGATTTACCCATAGTTTCGAGTAGACGAGGAGGACAGTGCGCATGTGCGGAGTCACAGCTTATTTTGCTCTCAGCTCCCGGAATCCAAACATGAAACGCAAAGATGTAAATTATGGCTAAATCTCGGATTACAGGCCACTTTTGACTCAAACGAAAGCGTAGACTAAGACATTGAGCTTCTATGATTTGAAAAGTGCTAAAGTTTGTGTTATTTGGAGACCGCTCGGGGCATATATTATATGCCCTGAGAACTCGCGTTACGGATATCGCTAATCTAAAACATCTCTGGAAGTGCTCCATATGACACCAAAGTGCTATGGGTGAGTAAAACAACTTGTTTTATTACCGAAATAAGGCTCAGATTGTAAAAAACGTTAATTCTCCTTTTTTAAGTTGGGGCGTTCAATCTACAGTTTGTAAGGTGGCTTTTTGTACTCCTGGTTTTGGCTTATAATTTGGGTTAACCGTTTCTGAAAGCCTCTTTAGTTCTTTTTTAGATCAACATGGGGTTGTTCCTAGTTTAGCCCCTTAGTCTTAGTTTGTGTTTTAGATCTCCTGGTTTAGTCTGTTTTTATTAGTTTGGTTTAATTTGAGTTTCTGCTACATTTCATCATTATAAATATTCACAATATAAAAATTAGTTTACAACATTTAGCAGGTCATCATAATTCGTTACATTAGGTTAAAGGGATAATTTGGGGTTTTTTGATGTGAATCTGTATGGCGTCCCCTTCAGCAGTGTCGTGCATTAACACTGACTTACCCCTGACAGTGTCCTCTGAGCCGAGTTCTGCCCCGGTTCTGGAGCTGACGAAAGTAGGTCCGGCAAGTTAGCCAGGACAGTTAATAAAGCTTGTTTTTCTTCTCAAAACAATGTTTGTCCAAAAAGTGATATATTAGCATCACAAAACGCCCACGAAAAAGTCAGAAGTCATAATCACTTGGTGCTATTTTCTCTGGAGTCCTATCACTGCGCGCCTGTTATTATTATTATTAGCCTGTTCACTTGTAAGTGGCGATGTTTACAAGTGAACAGGCTAATAATAATAACATTTTTGACAGGACTCCAGGTATATTTTAGATGAGGGAACCATATACATGTAAGAAAATGGCGTTATAAAGGCCCTATAAAGGAGCACCATGTAACTTTTTCTGTAAAAGCTCTGCCACCTCCTTGTCTCCATGGAGCCGGGCTCTCAAGTCTCATGCATTGAGAGTGTGACACACGCAATTCGACGTGTTCACACGCTCACACGCCACATATGGCATTTCTCACGCTGATTTCTTTTCTCTTTTTTTTGTGTGCTCAGAAAATCGGTCTGTGTGGCTTAGTTTATGCAGGCTCCGCGCGTTTTCAGCGAAAAAAACTCCCCCTGCTCCGGGTGCACGGTCCGAGCGGAGGCCGGAGCAGACGCGCCGTCCCCCGGGCACGTCCTGAGCCTCAGTCCCGGTGCCACGTCTCCTCTGAGACGCACCGACTCCGGTCCCGGTGTCTCCGTCTGTGCGTAACGTGTCCCCCCCGACGGCTTACGCGCGGAATACGCAGAGCCGAACTGCCCATGGTGAGCCGCGGTGAGCCGCGGGCCCGGTGCATTAACCAGACTCTTGCATGAATCCGTTAAAAATGTCCCGCCCCCCGCCGCCCCGGTCCCTCCTCCCCGCCCCTCTCAGCGCGCACTGACAAACTGAGAACCATCAGGTAATAACTTAATTTATATAACTCTCATTAGTTGCTTTGTAGTTAAAGTTTGCTCTTTAGACAAACGGGGCTCTCAACACGCAATTCAACGTGTTCACACGCTCACACGGCATTTCTCACGCAATTCAAGTGCTCCCCCCCGTTCCTCGGAAATTACAGTCTCACGCACGACCCCGCTCAAAACTTGAGAGCCCTGCCATGGAGATTCCTGCTTTGCCTGGAATGTTCTGAAGTATTATCTATCTTGAGTTTATTTAATTATAGGTATTTTATTGTTCACAAATACTTTGAAAAACGTGCATTCTTACTTGCATAGTGCTCCTTTTGAATGCTCCTACTCTCAGAAATCCATTATGCCCTTGTGTCCATGGACAAGACACCTCAACTGACCTTCACTATGCGTGCACTGCCATATGAATGTGCTGAATAGTTCTGTGACAATAGAAAAAAAAAAAATCCAAATCTCACTGCAGTGGTACCTCACTTTACGAAATTAATTCGTTCCAGAAGTGGTTTCGTAATGTGAATTTTTCATAAGTTGAGTAGCTATTTCAATGGAAAAGGCCTGATTCGTTCCAAGGTTGTTGTTTTTTTTTATAGTGTAACATTGGTTCTGCGTCCTGATTGGCTAAGAGACTAGACCAGGACTAAACCAGGTCTAGACCAGGACTAAACCAGGTCTAGACCAGGACTAAACCAGGTCTAGACCAGGACTAAGCCAGGTCTAGACCAGGACTAAACCTGGACTGGACCTGGACTAAACCAGGAGTGGACCAGGTCTAGACCAGGACTAAACCAGGTCTAGACCAGGACTAAACCAGGTCTAGACCAGGACTAAACCAGGTCTAGACCAGGACTAAACCAGGTCTAGACCAGGACTAAGCCAGGTCTAGACCAGGACTAAGCCAGGTCTAGACCAGGACTAAGCCAGGTCTAGACCAGGACTAAGCCAGGTCTAGACCAGGACTAAGCCAGGTCTAGACCAGGACTAAACCAGGTCTAGACCAGGACTAAACCTGGACTGGACCTGGACTAAACCAGGAGTGGACCAGGTCTAGACCTGGACTAAACCAGGATTAATCTACCACATGCCGCTCTTTGCTGATTTCGTGCGGCTGGTTTGTGGCTCGGGCTCCAGAGGACGCGGTCTGGGCGCCGCGGTTCTATCTCGTGCTCGCAGCCCCGGTGCCGGTCATGCAGACCAGGACTAGGCGTGCTCCTCGCGCGGTGGCGTGCTCCTCGCGCGGTGCCGTGCTCCTCGCGCGGTGCCGTGCTCCTCGCGCGGTGCCGTGCTCCTCGCGCACTCACTATTTAATACATTTTGTTGAAAATCTTGCGTGTTCGGTGCTCGAGCTAAGAGGCCGAGAAAGGTGCTTTATGAGCGGGGATAACAGCGGGGCGTGCATCTGAGCGCGCATTATTCGAATTTTTGAGATTTTGCGTTTCGTAACTTGAATTTTCTTTCGTATCTAGAGACCAAAATTTAACGTGAAGGCGTTTCGTAACTTGGATTTTTCATATGTAGGGTCTTTCGTAAGGTGAGGTAACACTGTAGTTCTTTCTGAAACTCCCTGATGTCCTGTCTCTTTGTGACAGCTCCAGTCCGCAGAGGGCAGCAGTGAGGAGGAGGAAGAGGAAGAGGAGGATGTGGACACTGCGCTGAAGAAGGAGGTGGAGCAGCTGAAAAGCGCACAGGCCAAACAGCAGAGACGCTTTCAGGCTCTGGAGAGTGGAGCCAACAACGTCATCTTCATCAAGACTCACAACCTGGGTCAGGCTCGGTGTTGTACGGGCAGGATCAGGGCTGCACCACAATGTGTCCTATTTAAAAAAAAACGTATCAAAAATTGCAATAACAACAGATACTTTAATCTTTATTTATTTAGAGGTCTAGATATATTGTCAATAAGATATATCAAGCTTGTTGAGATTACATTGCATTTTTATTGCAGGAGATAATTTTCCAAACAAATATTCGTAACAGCAGATGATGTATTACCTGACATGCTTTCACGGTAACATCAGGTTGAGTGTGGAGTGTCTTATCAGCTGCTATTCCCAGAGGGTGTGGTCATCTTAAAGGAAAAGTAACGTTTTTTTAGAATCTGAGCCTTCTTTCGGCAATAAAACAAGTAGTTTTACTCACCCATAGCAGTTTGGTGTCAATTGGAGCAGTATCGCAGAAGTTATGTTGTAGCCGTTCTGTTCTACTAATGATCCCGTATCCGTTAGCGTGAGTGCTCGGGGCACTGATTTGCGGCGTCCAAATAACACAAACTTTAGCACTTTTCAAATCACAGAAGATTGCTGTGTCAGGGTAGACTTTTAGTGGATTCCAAAACGGCCTGAAACCCGATATCGCAACAGAAAAGTAAAGTTCAGAGCGGTGTTAGCTTCTTTCGGACTAGCGGTGTTTACAAAACAGCTGAGTTCACGCATGCGCACTGTCCTCTCTGATGACGTCATCAAATGAAACTATAGCTGGATATCGGGTTTCAGGCTGTTTTGGAATCCACTAAAAGTCTACACTGACACAGCGATCTTCTGTGATTTGAAAAGTGCTAAAGTTTGTGTTATTTGGAGAGCGCAAAGTAATGCCCCGAGCACTCACGCTAACGGATACGGGATCATTAGTAGAACAGAACGGCTCCAACATAAGTTCTGTGATACTGCTCCAATTGACACCAAACTGCTATGGGTGAGTAAAACTACTTGTTTTATTGCCGAAAGAAGGCTCAGATTGTAAAAAAACGTTAATTTCCCTCGTCTTGATTCATATATTTGAATCAAGACGAGGGAGCTTTCCAACTACTCTCTGGACCAGGTCTGAACCCATCACCAGCAACCATCTTTTGTGTTTGACTGGTATAGATGAACACATGAAGGTTCTGTAGTTCAGACCTTTTCTGGTTTATTTTATTTCAATACATTTACAAGGTACATTTTTGATAGTTTGCAAATCTATCCTTTAGTATCTTTCTCTGGAAAATTACACTTTTGTTTTGGTCAATATCACCCATCCTCCTCGGATGGTAATGTCCAAGTATGGGTGTCAAATCAAGATTTAATGAAAAAATTTGAACAAAAATTAGTCTATGTGCGTAAGAAGGAAATGATTAAATTCATGATCATTTTTGTAATATTTTAAATCGCAACATTTTATTTTTAGACTCTGTAAGCAAAACGAAGGACTGCTAGTAGATAAACTGTTTGAAATAAAGAATATTTTATTGTGCAGCCCTACAATAGACCACTAAAGATTGAGCCATTTGCTAAAATGTAATTGTTTCTTGTAGAATCCGACAAACTGGTCCACCACATCCTGTCTGACCTCCACACCACCAAGAAGAAGAAGTCTCGTGTGATCCTCCGAATGCTGCCGGTGAGTCCTCAACTTATCAGCACTCTTTGTTCATTTAGCAATCCCCAAACACACAGATGCCAGAGATAATAGGAAACATACATGACTGGCTGAACTGTGCAGGTGACAGGAACATGCAAGGCCTTCCAGGAGGACATGTTGAAGTTCTTGAGCACATTCCTTGAGCCCTGGTTCAAAACGCCCAACACTGCATCCTACCAGATCGTCTTCAAAGCCCGCAACAGCAGCCACAACAAGAGGGAGGACACCATCAAGGCCATTGCAGGTATGTCTACTGTAAACTTGCACTGTGTAACTTTCCTGTTGAAGGTTCTGCCACCTGCTTGTCACCATGAAGATGTTTCTTTGTTTAAATTGTTCCACAGTTTGGCATTAAACATATCTATCTTTTGTTTATTAAATTACACGTGTTTTTATTGCTAAAGAAATGCCTTAAAACTAGGGATGCAAATTATCGGTTAATTCATTAACTGATAGTTGATTGACCTTATCGATCGATTAACAATTAACTGATAAGCGGCGTTTTTCACCTGAATTTTAGTGTTTCAATAGGGTCTTTAAGAATATAAGCTATAGTAACATAACACTGAGTCATAAATATATCGTAGTATTATTATATTGTATATTCCTCAATTATTCCTTAGTAAAAAGCAGACAAATGTATTGATGCTGAATAACAAAATACAGTAATCCCTCGCTCTATCCAATTTTTTATATAGTGTAACATTTTTTTATAGTGTAACATTGTGTTCTGTCCTGGCTAAGAGACTAGACCAGGACTAAACGTGGACTGGACCAGGTCTGAACCAGGTCTGAACCAGGTCTGGACCTGGACTGGACCGGGACTCGACCGGGTCTAGACCTGGACTAGACCAGGATTAAACCACCACGTGCCGCTGCTGGTTTCGCCGCGGCCCGCGCTCCGAGCCGCAGGCCAGCTGCGCGGGGCTCGGGGCGCGGCGAAACCAGCAGCAGCGGCACGCATTCCGGGTTCGATCTCGCCTCGCGCGTACACCCGGGGCTGCTGAGCAGTGCCGTTGGCGCCTGCGGTCGGCTGTGAGTCAAGCTTGGCGCAGCGCGGTTGCCTTGTTTCATGACCACGCGGGTGCGCGTGTCCGCGGTTAACGGTTAATTACAATTAATGCATTTTGATCGACCAACGTCTTAATCGACAATTAACCGTTAATCGATTAATTGTTGACATCCCTACTTAAAACGCATGTTAGTGTGAGAGTAGTTGCCTCTGTACAGATTTGACCTGTAATTTGGTGTTACTTACTTGTCTCCATGGAGATGGATAGGTGTAATATCTTACTGTGGAATATGTCGGTCAAAGCAATAATAAAAGGTGGCAGATGTTACAAAGTGCACCTTTTAAGTAAGCTTTTCAGAATCAGGTTGGTTTTATTGCCATATGAGTGAACAGGTTCACAACATTAGGAAATTGCTTCTGTGCTTGGAGCGGAATGTAAACAAACACTTAACATGCAGCAAATGACAGTACAAGAAGTGAGTATATGGTAAACCCTGCTCGCCAGTGCTATAAAACATTTGTACAAAACACCAGAACGAGGTTCTGGACTGCATCTGCTGGTGCACTGGAGCATAAGTAGTTTGTAGCAAGTTAAAAAATAAAGAATACTAGCAGTGATGTTGCTAACCTGTGCAGAGGAGGCAATTTAAGCACATTAATTGGCTAGTGATCTAGTGTGGATGGACTTGGAATAAATGGAACCCAGCTCTCACTGCAACTGAGCAGCTTTAACTTACTGCCTTTAAAGGGATATGCCACCCCCAGGTCAAATTTGGGCATCTCCCCACAGTCCAGAGACTAAAATAAGTGGTGGAAAGCGTTTTCCTGCTCACCCAGCCATTGTCCGAGTCTGTCGCCACTGACCGCCGCGGTATCTGGTGCTCCTCCGCCTTAGACTGGAGTCTAACGTAGCCAGAGAAAGATTTCGGCCAAAAGGAATTAATTTGCTCGATGCGCACCACGTTGTGCAACAGGGGAACTCCCTTCCTGGTGCGTAACTGGGATTCCCCTGGTAGCGTGCTGCGTGATACGGCTGTATTCTTACGCACTGGAAAATAGTTCCCACCCAAAATGACCAAGTCAAGCTCTCCGTGTTGATTTGCACATTTATTTGCACTCGATATGAATGCGCACTACACATAAAGTAATTGGGAAACGCATCGAGCAAATTAATTCCTTTTGGCCGAAATCTTTCTCTGGCTACGTTAGGCTCCATTCTAAGGCGGAGGAGCACCAGATACCGCGGCGGTCAGTGGCGACAGACTCGGACAATGGCTGGGTGAGCAGGAAAACGCTTTCCACCACTTATTTTAGTCTCTGGACTGTGGGGAGATGCCCAAATTTGACCTGGGGGTGGCATATCCCTTTAAATGTAAAGTTTTCCCTCACTTAAGCATTCAGAGCATCCTAACTATTTGCTGTGATGTGTTTGTAAGCACTTTTCATACCAGAGCAGAGTTTTGCAGCTAACAACAACTAACATGCTAACACACACTTATCAGACAATAGAATTTCTAATTACTATAATTTTCAAACTATAACGCACAGTTTGAACCCTGCGGCTTATACAACGATGCAGCTAATATATGGGCGGATTATTTGTTTATGAACACAGCGGATGCGCGTGCAGCCTGAGTGCTCTGCTGTCAGGGTTATAAATGTTATATATGTCTGTGTCGTGATAAAATAAGTTCTGATGCTAAATGAACATTAGTGAGTGGGATACGTCTTAATGACCAGTATGCATTAAAGGCAGGTGAAGCATAAATGACGAGAAGAAACACCTCAAACGTCAGTAGCTGGACTTCCACTCGTATCTGATCGATACAAACAGCCCCGACCCCCAGACATCTGTTGAAATACCACAAGACACTGACATGATCTCAGAGAGGACAGGCGCAGTACGGCAGGAAATGGTGTAGTCTGATAATCCCTCTATAGATATTTATGTGCTCAGGCCTCTGGGGGGGTGCAAGAGTGAGACAGATGTGGACACCTACACCTTCTGCTTATAGACAAGTGCAGCCTATATATGTAAAAAAATATATATATGCTTTTAAAATTTAGCTGATACAGCTTATAATATAAGCTGCATCAGGGTGCACTCAGTAGTCCAGAAGTTCCAGTAGATGCAGCAGACTTATTTTGAGCTCAACAGCTCCTTATACAGTGGTACCTCACCTTACAAAAATAATTCGTTCCAGAAGTGGTTTCGTAACGTGAATTTTTCATAAGTTGAGTAGCTATTTCAATGGAAAAGGCCTGATCCGTTCCAAGGGTTTTTTTAATAGTGTAACATTGGTTCTGCGTCCTGATTGGCTAAGAGACTGTAGAGCCATGACTAAACGTGGAATAAACCAGGTCTAGACCAGATCTAAACCAGGTCTAGACCTGGACTGGACCTGGACTAAACCAGGACCGGACCAGGTCCAGACCCGGACCAAACCGGGACCAGACCAGGATTAAATCACCCCATGCGGCCTTCCGCTGGCCTCGCGCGGCTCCTTGCTCGGCCCCCACGTGCTCAGCCCCGAGGGGGAGGCACAGCCCGGGCGCCGCAGGCCTTGCACTGTGTCAACGTCGCTTTTTGATCCTTCGGTTAGTTAGTTTTACCCTACTGATGATGTGTTGTTGTGTCTCCGCTCCCCTCGCGCGTTCGGCGCTATATTGAGCCGTGCTCCCCCACGCTTCACTGTCAACACATACCATTGAAAATCTATGAAAGTTCGAGTGTTCAAACGAGAGAGAAATGCGAGAAAAGCCCAACTTCAGTCTGAGAAAAGCGTAGAATGTGTGTGGTGAGGCATTTACAGCCCTAAAACATGTAGAACAATTGCAAAATACAAAGTTGTCCTTCCTCGTGGACCTCTCCCACCGCGGGCCACCTCTGGAACCTAACCCCGTGTGTGTTGATAAAGTGTATTTACGTTTCGGGGCGTGCATCTGAGCGCGCATTAATTGAATTTTTTAGATTTCGCGTTTCGTAACTTGAATTTTCTTTTGTATCTAGAGACCAAAATTTAACGTGAAGGCGTTTCGTAACTTGGATTTTTCGTTTGTAGAGTCTTTCGTAAGGTGAGGTACCACTGTATAATTTATTTTTTTTTGCATTGGTGGGGAAAAAAACAACATAGAAAATACAAATTCCTCTTACTAAGAGTGTGTCCTGGTCTCACACAGGTTTGGTGGGGAAGCTCAACCCCAAGAACAAGGTGGACCTGACCAGCCCCGAGCTCACCATCATCGTGGAGGTCATCAAAGCGGTGTGCTGCGTCAGTGTGGTCAGGGACTACACACTGTTCAGGAAGTACAATGTCCAGGAGGTGGTCAAGGAGGACACTGCCAAACCACAAGAGACAAAGGAGGAGATGAAGGAGAAGACGAAGGAAGAGTCAAAGGAGGAGAACTCTCAGCATCTGGAGGACAAGGACACACTGGAGGACAGGCACAGCACAGACGAGTACACAGGCACGGCTGAGGGAGAGTGACCGACAGGAGTCTTAAGCGGAGTGTTTTTTTTAGTTAATTTAAAATAGTGTGAATGATGCGTTTGTGTTTTAGATGAACCGAATGCACAATAGAATCAGCAGAATCCTACTAGTTAAAAATAGAATAGCAGGAAATGTGAGGTAGGTTTTGTATTACTTCATCTCAGTTTCAGTAACAGACTTTGGACACCTATTTTGCAGTTTTAGAAATGTGTGTGTGAATTTTGTGTTTTTGCTACTTTTTGTTGGTACATGGCAACATTTTTAAATAAGTTCCTTTTGTGAAGATGGGATTTGATGGTGTCATTGTTTTGCATTCTTTTGAATTTCACAGTGCCCACAGTCAATGGAAGAATCATTTCACCTGTATTTTGGTGCAAGTAATTATGAACACTGTTTAATAATAGGGTTAAACTCCCTCCGTTTGTTGGCACACATGTCAAATATTTCAGATTCAGTCCATGCTTTAATAAAAAAAAAAAGGTCAGTCTGCGTTCTTTTGCTCAGTGAACCTTTGTTATTTCAAACCACAGCCCCACAAATACACTGTTTCTAAACCTGTCTGTGTTTTCTTTGTTTGTAGTATTGACTTTACCTTTACACAACAGCAAGAGAATATACAGTGAATATGTCTAATATGAAAGCAGTGTCCAGATTTAGAGTGTTGGTAGCTCCAGTTTGTAGCAATGATTTTATTTTTCTTATATAGCCATTTCTCCCTATTATATAAATAATTAATTCCAAATATAATTGAATGGTGTTAGTCGTCTCTAGTCATAACAGTCTTGTGATTAAATTGGCTGCACAACCATTCCTGAGACATTTTAGAGCAGAACATTTGGACTTTTTTCATTCCTCTGTAGCCTGAAGAAGAAAGTATGTATAATGTATCATGGCTTATTGCTAAAATAAATTACATTAAATAGATTTTTCTTTTTTCTTTTTTTTGTTTTTATCATAAGAAAATATATTTAAAATTGTGTATTCGTGGACAAAATCTTGGTTAATTTTATTTAGAGAAAGGTAGAAAATGTCAACACCATTTGGTTTTTGAATACTCTTCAGCGAGCCAAATTGTCAGTATATTTTCACTTGTACTTTTCATATTGTAAATGTGCTGATATTGTCCCTGATCATGAAAAATGAGTGAGCTCCCTTCACACAGATAAGGCAGTGTCCACCAGTGTCTGACCAGAACTGAAGAAGCAGTTTGGATGAGCTGCGAAACACATTTAACCAAATAAACTCATGTCTAGTTGACAAATTTTATTTTTCCTTTTGCCATCAAAAATTAACTGGAACACTAAGGTCCGGAGTGATGGAAGAACAATTTGAAAATTCATTTGCTTACGGAATACTGAAGAACTGCACTAAAATGTGCTTTGTAACATGTTCTGATACATGGTCCAGTCAAGAGTATTCTGTATTCTGAGTACTCGGAATACTTTCACGCAGGGTTATACATAAATGATAGTAAAGACAGCGTTATACTCTTTGTTTCACCGTTTGGTCTGCATATACTGTATCACTGATGAGAAAAAGTAAAAATTCACTTGCACGCACCACAAAAGTAGTGTGTTATAGTTTTCTCACTCAGTCTACAGCAGGGGTCGGCAACCTTTACCACTCAAAGAGCCGTTTGGACCCGTTTCACACAGTAAAGAAAACACTGGGAGCCACAAAATCCTTTTTGAAATTTAAAATGAAATAACACTGCATATAACGGCTTTTTTTGCCTTTGTGTCATAGAATTACATTTTGAAAATGAACAAACTAAAATAAAATACATTTTAATTCAATACAGTGGTCCCTCGCTATATCGCGGTTCACTTTTCGCGGCCTCGCTGTTTCGCGGATTTTTTTATTCCAATTTTTTTTTTTAGAGTGTATCAACGCGCATTTCTGCATCCTGATTGGCTGAGGGACTGTAGACCTTTGCCGATTCATCCGTCATTCTCCTCCGTGTCTCCTGTACAGTACAGGATGTGTTCAGTTTGTCAGATTTATATAAATGTTGGATCGCAGTGTGACTCTGAAGTGCTGTATGTTTGCAAGTTTTCTCCCCGACAAAACCCGCCACAGCGAAGCGGTGCCAGGATGAAGAGGCTCGGTCATAAGAACTGTGAAATACACACGAAATACACTTTCTTTTCGTTCTATAATACTGTGCTTTTTGTTGAAAATCTACCAAAGTTTGAGTGTTTAAACAAGAGAGAAATGTGAGAAAACGTTAATTCCAGTCTGAGAAAAGTGTAGAATGTGTGTGGTGAGACGTTTACAGCCTTAAAACATGGAGAATAATTGTAAAATATAAAGCTGACGACTTCGCGGATTTCGCTTATTGTGGGTTATTTTTAGAACGTAACCACCGTGATAAACGAGGGACCACTGTACTGAGCCACATCAGAGGGATCAAAGAGCCACATGTGGCTCCGGAGCTGCGGGTTGCCAACCCCTGGTCTACAGTGTGAAGCCTACATTTAGTGATCAAGTACCGCCACGTATTCCTTTGATTTTCGAAAAGTAACTGTTCTGAATACCACCACCAAATGAAAAAAGTAACCAGAAAGCAGTTACTCCAGCATTCTGAATATCTATTCTCAGTACATTCAGTTACTTCCCATGACTGAAGGTCCATTACTCATGCCACCATACCTGAGTCAACACACGATCAGCATTTTAACTGTAGAACTGTCCCTGTCCTAAAATGGATAAAACACTGAGCGCTCCACAATAGTCAGCAAGTATCTAGTACCTAATGAAGCCTGTACACCTTAATGATGCCTGCTGTAGAAGTTTTAAGCTGGTCCATGAAAGGGTGGTTGGTAAAAGGTAAGGTAAAAGTAAAAGGCTGGAGACCAACTGGATGTCTTAAGCAGGAGAAGTTTATTTACCATCAATAATACGGGCCCAAGGGAACTTGAAAAGTCAACACGGTATGATTTCAAAAGTGAACATAGTATGTTTGAGTGTTCAAACCCCTTGACTATGTGTCCAAAGGAGGAGGTTTATAAAGCAAGTGTTGTAGGACTATGAAGGCCAATAGGCACCATTTAGAATGCAATATGCCACAACTGAAATAATGGTATGTCAGTGGTCTGCCAAGGGAAGATGATCATGTTACTATAGCTCCTGTGAGTCAATGTTAAACTGAGAGATTTGACAGGGAGGAAAGATTACTTAAATTCTGACAATGCCTATAGACCAGAATGAAGCCTGTACACCTTAATGAATCTTGCCTGAACGCTGTCAAATCCACTTAACTACAGCGTGCGTCATATGGCAGCATTATCCCGCTCTTATTGTTTTAGCTGTGTGGGTAAATAATGCTTCATATTCAGGCTGT
>JAVJIX010000033.1:7177500-7197500 GCA_036785185.1 Paratrypauchen microcephalus
CTTGTTTGTGTTTGTGTTGTAAGAGTGTGTGAATACAGCACGTGAATAGCAGCGCTAATGAGAATGCTTATCGCCTCTCTCCAGTCTGCTGCTCATATTAACAAGCCCCCGATCCCACAGGTGAGCGGCCCAAAGCCCCACTGTCCCCGAACACAACACAAGCGCGCCAAAAGCAGGATTAGCCCACAAATGTGTGTGTGTGTGTGTGTGTGTGTGTGGTGACAATCAGAGTAGAGACTAAGTTTTAATACTTTGGAATGATGTGTGAGCTGAATACATATTCAAATGTAAGCACGCTAGAATGGCAGATGTGAGTAAATGATGGCAAATGAAATTATACACAAACTAACACTAATTAGAAAACTAAAGATGAAATACTAAATATCACCTGCTTGTTTCCATAGATTTATTATTACTTAATACTGAATGTCCCGCCATAAGGCATTACATTTATTTATCTACGTCTATCGATACTAAACCTATGAAAAGGCGAGTTCGCTCATAGTAAGAATGCATGTTTTTAGAGCATTCTACATACATGTATATACATTCTAGATGAGGGCTGGGCAATTATTTTTTCCCTAGGGCCACATGAGAAACAGAACAATATAGTAGCATTGTATTACAGCATTGTTTTGACGTGCGGGTAAGATTGTTATGACTAAGCAATGAAAAAGTGAGCTTACTTTACAAAAAATGTGATTTAAAAAAACACCTCTAAAATAAAAGCAATGCTTCTTTAGTCCATCCATGAGGTAAAATGACAAGATATGTTTATTTTGTATTTCCAAATGAGCTTAAATGGGCAGGTCAGAGTCAACCAAAGAGCCGTATGTGACCTGGGAGCTGGACAATGGCCAGGTCTGTTCTAGATGGATATGTTTAAAGAGGGGGTACCGTATTACACTTCTATGGGGTATTAACTGTAACACATAATATATTTACATCAATATGTTAGCTTTTATTGTTTTGAAAATACTACATTTGCCAAAAGCAACGCATTAAAGGTCCCATGGCATGAAATTTTCACTTTCTGAGGTTTTTGAACGTTAATGTGAGCTCCCCTACCCTGTTTAGCCCCCCCCCCCCCCCCCATTTACGATCCTTTTCTGCTTTACAAAAAATCGGAGCTCAAACGGGCGATTTTGAACAAGGCACCTTATTGCCGTCAGATCGAAAAAAGAAATGCAAATGCAGTTCCACCCCCGTCTGTCTGTACTCAGCGTCTCTGTAAATCACGCCCAGAGAGTTTGGACTGCGAATGCGCTAGGCAATGCGAAATGCGTTTTTTTATTTGCCTGGAGGCACGTCTGAGTGTTTCTAGGCTCGGAAGTCCTTTATCTGAGCCTCTGGACCTTTGAACAGCAGTGGTTTAATTTTATTTTATGAGGAATATTTTTCAATGGAATGCTTCAAATCTCTCCCCCCGTGCAAAAACAAGGTAATGGATCAGCTGAGAGCGGAGAGCGGAGAGTTTGGCAACGCCCCCACCCTCTACTATAGGCCAGCTCTTTTCTCCTCATTTACATTCAAGCAACAACGCCCATTATGGCCTGTTCAGAGAGAGAAAAATTACTCTTTCTCATCTTATCTCTGTTTCTCATGCAGTGTTGATTTTGAAGAAGGATTCATTTACAGTATTAGGGAACCATTAAAGGTCCCATGGCATGAAATTTTCACTTTCTGAGGTTTTTGAACGTTAATGTGAGCTCCCCTACCCTGTTTAGCCCCGCCCATGGCTAAAAGTTGCGAAATGTCTAAACTGAGCATTTGCGGTCCTTTTCTGCGTTACACAAAACCAGTGTTCAAACGGGCAAGTTCGGACAAGGCACCTGATTGACGTCAGATCGGCAAATGCAGCTCCAGCCCCTCCCTCTGTCTCCGCTCAGCGTCCCTGTATATCCCGCCCATAGAGTTTGGACTGTGAATGCGCTACAATGCGAAATGCGTTTTTTTATTTGCCTGGAGGCACGTCCGAGTGTTTCTAGGCTCGCATGTCCCTTACCCGACCTTCTGGACCTCTGAAATACCAGTGGTTTAATTTTATTTTCTGTGTAAATATGCTTTTTTTCATTGCAAAGTCTCTCATCTGTCTTCCTGTGTTAAACACGGAAGAGAGGAGATCGCTGCGCTGAGCTGCGCTTCGAGCGGGGGAAACCCCCCCGCTCCTTAGCCAATCTCTCTGTCCTTCTCATTTGCACTGAAGCAGAAACACACAGAATAAAGCATTTTAGATACATATCTAGCCTCATGAAGACTGTCAGAGTCATATCTCATGCAGTGAGTGTTGATTTTGAAGAAGGATTCATTTACAGTATTAGGGAACCATTAAGGAGCCATATAAAAGCATCAAGAAGTACCATGTTATGGGATCTTTAAAATGTTTAATTTGTCAGGCTTGTCAGGTTATAGAGTGCTGTTTTGTATCTTTTTTATTTTAAAATGGCCATGTGAAACATGGGTGGCGTAGGCTTGTGGCTGGAGTCTTGTACTGCTAACCATAAGGAGGGTTTGAACAAGGCACGAAAGAGATCGCTGGATTTTTCAAACATGCATGGATAACATCTAAAACCTCTTCAGGCACGTTTCTGATGAGAGAAGAATGTTAGGACATGGTAGAAAGCTTACAGATTTAGAGTAATACGCTCTCTTTAGTGTGAAACATTAGCAGCGTCTCACTGAAAAGTGGCATACATGAAACCAGAAAAGTTACATAGAATATCTGTAAACAATAGTGCAGTAATATTGCTTTATACTATATTTTGAAGTAGTTGAAAGAAGTTGAGCCTGGAGCAGTGTTGTGATGCTGGACATGTTTCATTAGGACTGGGCACAATGAAAAACAAGCCCTGACTGCAGATAAGAAAGGTCAGAACACGCAAGAACTCACACGCGCTCAGTGAGAATGGACAAGGAATCATAAGGCTGCACCAAGAATCACAAATAGAATTGAAAGCACAATTTGAATCTTTGCAGTGAGTAAATCGCAGCAGCTTTGTCTTGAATTAACTAAATATATGCATCTACATGAGGTCTTATTAAAGGGGATGTACCTGGTGTAATAACGTACATTTTGTTTTGTCTCAGATAAGCGGCTAGTCAAGGTTACTGTACAATTTTCTGTATTCATGTATGTATTTTGCCTCTCCGACCACCACCAGTCACTCACGCACACACCACACTCATACTAGGCAGAGTGGGTCAAGTGTCTTGCCTAAGGACACAAAGACAGTCTGCGCTAGAGCCACTGCTGTCCCACTGTGGCACTTGGTAACAATGAAATGAGATGATGATATTGTCCCTGGACACTAATTGGACAGTCTTGTGTCTCTGGACTCTTATTGATTGGACAGTTTCATCCTTTCTGGACTCTGGTTGGGCAGTTAAACACTCCCTAGAGTCTGACTGATTGGACAGTTCTTGGAATCAGGTTGGTTGGACAGTTTCATGCTCTCTGGACCCTAATTGGTTAGACCAGACCTGGGTAAACTGTTCCACAAAGGGCTGGTGTGGCTGGTTTTTGTTCCAACCAACCAAGAGCACAAGAGCACACCTTCACCTGTCTGAAGACTGACTGAGACCAGTTGATTAAATGACTCAAGTCTGGTGTGTTGCTGCTTGGTTGGAAAGAAAACCTGCAGCCACACCGGCCCTTTGTGCCCAGGTCTGGGTTAGACAGTTCTACACTCTCTGGACTCCGCAGGCTGGTGTAGAGAGGCAGTTAATGTAAATTCTGAGGAGAGAGGTGGGTACAGAGTGGAGAAAATTTAAACTGAAGTCAACTTTATCCAATCAAAGCAATATCCGCGAAGTGGAAGTCATGAACATGTTTGAACAGACACAGAACAGAGCTCAAACTCTCTCCTGATCTCTCCACGCCATTTGTTAAAGATCCCATGACATGGTACTTCTTTATGCTTTTATATGGCTCCTTAATGGTTCCCTAATACTGTAAATGAATCCTTCCTTTTTGCACGGGGGGAGAGATTTGAAGCGTTCCATTGAAAAATAAACACATTTCCACAGAAAATAAAATTAAACCACTGCTGTTCAAAGGTCCAGAGGCTCAGATAAAGGACTTCCGAGCCTAGAAACACTCGGACGTGCCTCCAGGCAAATAAAAAAACGCATTTCGCATTGCCTAGCGCATTCGCAGTCCAAACTCTCTGGGCGTGATTTACAGAGACGCTGAGTACAGACAGACGGGGGTGGAACTGCATTTGCATTTCTTTTTTCGATCTGACGTCAATAAGGTGCCTTGTTCAAAATCGCCCGTTTGAGCTCCGATTTTTTGTAACGCAGAAAAGGATCGCAAATGCTCAGTTTAGACATTTCGCAACTTTTAACCATGGGGGGGGCTAAACAGGGTAGGGGAGCTCACATTAACGTTCAAAAACCTCAGAAAGTGAAAATTTCATGCCATGGGACCTTTAAAGAGGGGTTATTATGCTGTTATAACGTTCCCTCATCAAAAACATTCCTGAAGAGATTTTAAATGGCCTCTATGCATGTTCGAGTGTTTTCGCGATCTTGCAAGGGACCCTACTCCATCCACAAGCCCACACCACCCACGCTCCCACAATTCTCCATAAATCTACAAAAACATAATACAAAACAGTAATACTATATTACAACTTGACAAACCTGTTACGATGTGCAGTAGTTCCATTAGTGGGATGCATGCTAATTGTGTTACGATAGCACTCTGAAGGGGGAGTGACTTAACACAGAGAGCAAAAGGAGGGGGGACTCAGAACATCAAAAACAAAAGTGATGTTAATACATTGTTTTGGGTGAATATAGCAGTTTCTCCCTGCACCAGCCCCCTATGGATCCTCCTACGGGTGGTGGATCCATGGAAGGGTGGCCCCACGTCGTTCGTTTAGGCTGGTAACGTCAATCCGGGCGACGTAACTGGCCTTGCTCTGATTCTTATCATGGAGGCTTCTGAACCACTCTTAATCTGACCCATCCCCCGGGATCTGTTATTGGGCCTTGGATGACTCTACCAACAACATAGCTCCCAGGATCATTCGGGCACTCAAACCCCTCCACCACGTTAAAGGTCCCATGGCATGAAATTTTCACTTTCTGAGGTTTTTTAAAGTTAATGTGAGCTCCCCTACCCTGTTTACCCCCCCCCCCCCCCCCCATGGTTAAAAGTTGTGAAATGTCTAAACTGAGCATTTGCGATCCTTTTCTGCGTTACAAAAAATCGGAGCTCAAACGGGCGATTTTGAACAAGGCACCTTATTGATGTCAGATCGAAAAAAGAAATGCAAATGCAGTTCCACCCCCGTCTGTCTGTACTCAGCGTCTCTGTAAATCACGCCCAGAGAGTTTGGACTGCGAATGCGCTAGGCAATGCGAAATGCGTTTTTTTATTTGCCTGGAGGCACGTCCGAGTGTTTCTAGGGTTGGAAGTCCTTTATCTGAGCCTCTGGACCTTTGAACAGCAGTGGTTTAATTTTATTTTCTGTGGAAATGTGTTTATTTTTCAATGGAACGCTTCAAATCTCTCCGCCGTGCAAAAACACGGAAATGGATCAGTTGAGAGCGGAGAGCGGAGAGTTTGGCCACGCCCCCACCCTCTACTATAGGCCAGCTCTTTTCTCCTCATTTGCATTCAAGCAACAACGCCCATAATGGAGTGTTCAGAGAGAGAAAAAATACTCTTTCTCATCTTATCTCTGTTTCTCATGCATGAGTGTTGATTTTGAAGAAGGATTAATTTACAGTATTAGGGAACCATTAAGGAGCCATATAAAAGCATCAAGAAGTACCATGTCATGGGATCTTTAAGGTGTTGGTTCAGGGAGGGGTATCGATATATCGCCACGTGTATTTTTTGGTGTATTTTATGAAATTATTTTGTGACAGCACTACAGTTTTGTTGCTTGTTCAGAGAAAGGAAACACATTAACCTATTCACTGATTTGAGGATTAAAATGTTGGATTAAATGTTTCATATTCATTTTGCACAAGAAGTGGTTTAACAAAGACTTCTAGTATCACAGCCATGATTTAGCATTTATTTTTTATTGAACCATATCGAATTGATTTGAAATACATTGCATCAAACAGAAACCGAAAGTGCACTGTATCGAGATATGCATCATATTGTGGCTTGTGTATCAAGGTATGTATCCTATCAGCAACTTCTTAAAGATCCCATGACATGGTACTTCTTGATGCTTTTATATGGCTCCTTAATGGTTCCCTAATACTGTAAATGAATCCTTCTTCAAAATCAACACTCAGTGCATGAGAAACAGAGATAAGATGAGAAAGAGTAATTTTTCTCTCTCTGAACAGGCCATTCTGGGCGTTGTTGCTTGAATGCAAATGAGGAGAAAAGAGCTGGCCTATAGTAGAGGGTGGGGGCGTGGCCAAACTCTCCGCTCTCAGCTGATCCATTTCCGTGTTTTTGCACGGGGGAGAGATTTGAAGCGTTCCATTGAAAAATAAACACATTTCCACAGAAAATAAAATTAAACCACTGCTGTTCAAAGGTCCAGAGGCTCAGATAAAGGACTTCCGAGCCTAGAAACACTCGGACGTGCCTCCAGGCAAATAAAAAACGCATTTCGCATTGCCTAGCGCATTCGCAGTCCAAACTCTCTGGGCGTGATTTACAGAGATGCTGAGTACAGACAGACGGGGGTGGAACTGCATTTGCATTTCTTTTTTCGATCTGACGTCAATAAGGTGCCTTGTTCAAAATCGCCCGTTTGAGCTCTGATTTTTTCTAACGCAGAAAAGGATCGCAAATGCTCAGTTTAGACATTTCACAACTTTTAACCATGGGGGAAGGGGGGCCTAAACAGGGTAGGGGAGCTCACATTAACGTTCAAAAACCTCAGAAAGTGAAAATTTCATGCCATGGGACCTTTAATGATACCCAGCCCTAATGGTGATCTAAATATGTTAATACCCCATAGTGTAATACGCCCTCTTTAACTTCCTCTGGGTCCTGGCAATGACACAAGACCCAACAGAACATAGGAAAGACATTTTGTTATTCTTGGTCTGAATGCACGCTGATGGACTGCAAACGGGTCAGGCTCTCTGGTCTTTGATTGGCTGGACAGTTGGATGCTGTCGGGTCTCTGGTTGGCTGGATGAGTGTCTGATGCACCCTGGCAGTGAGCCGGATCCGGAGTTGTCCACAGAGACATGTGGACAGAGGGACAGCAGCAGAGGACACGCTGCTCTAATAGAATTGTAATGGTGCTAAGTCCAGAGCAGCTGAGAGGACGAGGGAGGAGGGGGAAAGGGCATCACGGCTGTCAATACTAAAAATGTCAGTGAGAAGAAATTATATATTTAAACACATGTATTGTTTCTTTGTTCATTTGAAAAACAAAACAAACAAAAAAAAGAATCAAAGATGAGGTATTTTACTTCTGTGGGACATTAACTGCTAAACATATTTAGATCACCAAGTTACCTTTCATTGTATTGAAAATGCTACATTTGCCAAAAACAACAAAACATTAACATGCTTTATAAGTTTCTGTTTCATTTTTGACACTCTCCAGTCCTCTCCACGCTAAGTCACTCCCCCTTCAGAGCACTATCAATACAGCCTACATCCCAGAAACCAAACTACTGCACATTACATCAGGTTTGTCAAGCTGTAGGTTTGTGCTATTCTTTTGTATCATGTTTTTGTATATTTATGTAAAAGTGTTGTTTGTGTGCGGGTGACGTAGGCTTGTGGGCGGAGCCTTGTACAGGATCATACGGCTAACCATAAGGAGGATCTGAAAAGGACCGGGGAAAGATCACTAGAATTCTCAAACATGCATGGATGATATTTAAAGGCTCTCCAGGCATGTTTTTGATGAGGGAATATTATAACATGATAGAAAGCTAAAGAAAATAAAATCCTGATAGCCCTGAAGGGATTTGAATAAAGGGACGTCTGACAATGAGCCCATTCACTTCACTTTGGGCAAACCATGTGTCACTGCCAATAATAAACAAACAGAACTATATTGCACAAGTCTCATCTGGAGGCACAGTACAGGCTTCTGACCCTCTGTATAAAACACACGTCTGCAGGCTGAGCCAAGGTGGCGCTGAATATTTTCATGTCTTTTCCCATTCTGCTTTTGCACTTCACTCTTTGTGTTTCTAGTGCAGAGGAGTGAACACAGAACTGCACCGGACTTGTGCTTTGTGATGATGTGAGAAGATGTAACACAAAGGTATTATTTTAAAACTGACTCACATGTTTTGCATCTGTGACAAACATATATATGCCTTGGGCATAGCATTCCCATTCACCTCTAACAGTGACACGATAATGACAGTGATAATGTGTACAAGCTTCAGTTGATGAAGTGTGGGCAGTGGAAACTGACCGGTGTTAACGTCTAGACAAAGGCCTCAGCTGTTGCTCTTCATCCATTTGTATGAGGGCTCCATCACAGAACTGTACATGGAAATGGTGGTGTGAGATGTCCAAAGGAATTGGACATAAGCTAATTAAGTACAGCCAAAATAAATATTGCAGTCTATAATGATCACATGAAGTACTTGTACAGTGTGGTAAAGTAGAATGGAGTTGCTCCTGTGGCTGACAGAGTGCTCTGCAGCAGATCCTGAGCAGCTCATGGAGAAGTGAGGCGGTTGCCGATGGGAACAGGCTTGATGATGAATAAAGCATCCATCCCAACATCAAAGCAGCGACTCTGCAGGGGGCCGGGACGCCCGTGCGAGCTGGGTGCTGAGCATGTGTTCACAAGCCTTTAAAGGGTGCGTGTGTGGGGGGAGAGAGCCAGTGAGTGAGGGTGGAGGTGGAGCTGGGGGGTCCATATCTCTGGCCTCTTCAAACGCTCCCAGCCTCACATCCAAAGTCCTGCCCAGGGCTGCTTTGAAGCTCGTCGATACCACAGCGTGATGATGTCATACGCCACGGAGCCAGGAGGAGGGCGAAACCATCAAACAGACACCATAACAGAGACAACAACAGCACAAAAATGGCTTCTTCAATGGGACGCCCACTGGACCGCCATCCTGCCCCGGACCAGAGCAGGGCTATGTGCAGCAGGTGTGTCCAGGCCCATCTCCACCGTCGCCCCATCCGCAGACAGGACGACCCAGAAGAAGCTCCATTGTGGATCAGCCCAACGCCACACACTGATCTCCCCGCCTCCAACGCCACACCGCCAAGATGTCCGCCGACCGCCATCACCGCTCGCCAATTACGCCTCGCACGGCGGCGTTCTTTCTCATAACACATTTTGGACGTGTTTCTTTCTTGGATGCCGTGTTTGCTCCTGGCCTTTTATCCTGCTCTTTTGGCTGCTAATATAGGCCTCCTTTCGCCATCAAAGGCAGCACATCAATTGCCTTGACTCCCAAGTGTATGTGCGGGGCTGAGGAGGAGAAAGGGAATCGCACCAACATCAAGGCCGCCTTTTCATGCCGCATTTGAGCTTGGGCTTTTTCATCACCTTTTTGCATCCTTCTCCAAAAAAAGCATCCAGCTCTCTCCATCATTGCTGCCATCGCTGAAATATGGATGAGGCCTGTTTACGGATGCGCCAATACTGGAATTATGGGAATACTGTGAGGTTTTTGTACTTTGGATGTGAGCTATGAAGCCGTGGTGCTGTCTCTGTGATGACAATACGTGAAACAATATTTGAATAAGCAGCAGGAGGGCCGCGGGCTAATCCACTGTGGCTAATCCAGTCTTGGTGCGGGCCATATTGGTTGCTGGTGTATTGAGCTACATCACAATACACATCAGCAGGACGCCATGGCAGAAGGAGTGACACTGGAGCACAGGCTGGGGCAAGACTGGGGCAGGAGAGGGGCAGCCCCACACAGCACACCACAGACGGGATGACAGGAGCAGACGAGCTGGAGGAGATGGAGGTACAGAGCATGTCCATTTTCTAAATGAAAGCAGATTTTCACATGTTTAGTACATTGTGGTTAGGTATGCAACTCAAACGTCAAGGATTCGGGAAAAATGTCCACTTACGATTTCTCTGACAAATAACAAGATTGCAGTAAGATCATTTGTGACAAAGTCTGATTCCAGGAGAGAGAATAAATAAATTAAAAAGATTGAAATATAATAAGACTGAAATATAATCTTCTAACCTAAAGACAAACTAAGGAAATGTGTAAAGGCCTAAACCAGGAGGATAGAGGGTTTTGAACAACAGAGGCGGAATTTGAAATCTCTTGCACCTTTACAATTTGCAAATTAATTTACAACAATAAAATCTTTATTCGATGAATAGGCCATTTTCATCTTTTGCATTTGGTCCATAGAGTCACATCTAAGCTGACACCAGCCAGTGCAGATTACACATCACATTTATCACTTAGAATCATTGCCATTCACAAAATAGAATCTATTTAAGCACAATAAAGCATCCATAAACTCACCCTTAGCATGATTTCTTTTGGAGTAAAAAGAAAACTCCATTGTTCATTTAGTTATTTAGCATTCTGCTACATATATATATATATAAAACATATTATGGCAGTGAATATACCATATTACTTTTTTACACTTCATGCCAATAATCATGCAGATTATTTTTCACAAAAGGTGCTTTCACTATAATCTAATGTACTAATATATGGTGCCATCGTTCACATGGTGGACAGGTCTATACATACTAGGGGCAATTAAATTTAATTAAATGGGCAATTATTTTGTCCATGGGGCCACATGAGAAACAGAAAATATTGTGGAGGCCAAAATGCTTAACACAATTCTCCATAATAATAATAATAATAATAATACAAAAATAATAATAATAAAAAAAGTCATTTAAAAAAACACCTCTAAAATAAAAGCAATGCTTCTTTAGTCCATGCATGAGGTAAAATTATAAAATATGTTTATTTTGTAATTCCAAATGAGCTTAAACGGGCCGGTAAGAGTCAACCAAAGAGCCGTATGTGGCCCGGGAGCTGGACAATGCCCAGGTCTGCTCTATGGTTTAACGTGGCACACACATGCCATATGAAACTAAAGTCAGTGAAGCCTTTGTGACTGAACTCTGCCGCCAGCTTTCAGGTGCTATTGTGAATAAAATAATTCCACTTGAGGGAAAAACACTGGACTTCATGCTAGTTTTTGGCTCTCTGTAAGAGATTTGAGTGGTAAACCTGGTGGAACCTGCTTTGTGACAGTCAAAGATCCTGTGACTTCATCTCCGTCCATCCTCTGGTTAGAATATTGTGGCTCATATGAACCATATTAGACTTGTGCACAGCCTGGAGAGAAGCATTGTGTTTGTATGGACTATGTTGTCTATTGATACTACCACAGATGTCATGAAAGTTCTCTGGGGGTGTGATGCTAACTAAAGGCACTACTCTGTCAGAAGCTCTAGAAGACTTTAATCTGAGCTTCTTTTTTAACACAATCTGACCATAAAGGACTGACTGGAATTACAGCAGGTCAACTGATTTGTGCTATTGTGCATTAGCCAACAGTTTTTCAGTGAGTCACTCTCACCTTTTTGTTGAAAATCAAACGTTCAGGCTGATCACAGTTCATCTGATCTCCTGAAAATGTGCTCTTTAAATCCATTTTGTACAGTTTTCAGACTATATTAAATGTTTTTGACAGTGTTTGCTAATGTGTGCATTGTGTCACCATGGTAACTGTTGCACATTCCATCCATAGGCCTATACGCAGAACACCCCCAGCATCATGTCACTGCAAAGCATTAATATGTCCGTGTGTAGGCCCATGTGGATAGTCTGTGCACTGGCTGTGTCTTATTGACTGGGGTTTTCTTGGGTTAATGCTGTGACAGAGCAGTGAGGGGCCCATAATGAAGATTTCAGAGTGTGAGGCCCCTGGAGATAAACCGCTCCTGACAGGCGCGTGTGCAGACGCCTTAATCTGCTCTGGCAGCTGGAACAAAGGGCCCGCCGCAGAGCCCAGTCAGCACAAAGAGCCCCGGCCCCTGGGCCTTAAGAGCACCAAAGACACTAAGAGACACCCAGAGACACTAAGAGACACCCAGAGACACCCAGAGACACCCAGAGACACCCAGAGACACTAAGAGACACCCAGAGACACTGAGAGACACCCAGAGACACTGAGAGACACCCAGAGACACTGAGAGACACTAAGAGACACCCAGAGACACCCAGAGACACTGAGAGACACTAAGAGACACCCAGAGACACCCAGAGACACTGAGAGACACCCAGAGACACTGAGAGACACTAAGAGACACCCAGAGACACCCAGAGACACTGAGAGACACCCAGAGACACTGAGAGACACTAAGAGACACCCAGAGACACCCAGAGACACCCAGAGACACTAAGAGACACCCAGAGACACTAAGAGACACCCAGAGACACTAAGAGACACCCAGAGACACTGAGAGACACCCAGAGACACTGAGAGACACCCAGAGACACTAAGAGACACCCAGAGACACTGAGAGACACTAAGAGACACCCAGAGACACTAAGAGACACCCAGAGACACTGAGAGACACCCAGAGACACTAAGAGACACCCAGAGACACCCAGAGACACTAAGAGACACCCAGAGGCACTGAGAGAGACCAAGAGACAATCAGAGGCACTGAGAGAGACCCAGAGACACTAAGAGACACCCAGAGGAACTGAGAGACACCCAGAGACACTAAGAGACACACAGAGACACTGAGAGACACCCAGAGACACTAAGAGACACCCAGAGACACTGAGAGACACCCAGAGACACTAAGAGACACCCAGAAGAACTGAGAGACACCCAGAGGAACTGAGAGACACCCAGAGACACTAAGAGACACCAAAGACACTAAGAGACACCCAGAGGCACTGAGAGACACTAAGAGACACCCAGAAGCACTGAGAGACACCCAGAGACACTAAGAGACACCAAAGACACTAAGAGACACCCAGAAGCACTGAGAGACACCCAGAGACACTAAGAGACACCAAAGACACTAAGAGACACCCAGAGGCACTGAGAGACACCCAGAGACATTAAGAGACACCCAGAGACACTAAGAGACACCCAGAGACACTGAGAGACACCAGAGACACTGAGAGACACTAAGAGACACCCAGAG
Source organism: Paratrypauchen microcephalus (assembly GCA_036785185.1). NCBI lineage: Eukaryota > Metazoa > Chordata > Actinopteri > Gobiiformes > Gobiidae > Paratrypauchen > Paratrypauchen microcephalus. The sequence goes on from JAVJIX010000033.1 coordinate 7,190,583, forward strand.
ACACTAAGAGACACCCAGAGGCACTGAGAGACACCCGGAGACACTAAGAGACACCCAGAGACAGTGAGAGACACCCAGAGACACTAAGAGACACACAGAGACACTGAGAGACACTAAGAGACACCCAGAGACATTAAGAGACAACCAGAGACACTAAGAGACACCCAGAGACACTAAGAGATACCCAGAGACATTAAGAGACAACCAGAGGCACTAAGAGACACCCAGAGACACTAAGAGACACCCAGAGACACTACGAGATACCCAGAGACATTAAGAGACAACCAGAGACACTGAGAGACACTAAGAGACACCCAGAGAAACTAAGAGACACCCAGAGACACTGGGAGACACCCAGAGGCACTGAGAGACACTCAGAGACACTGAGAGACACCCAGATACACTGAGAGACACCCAGAGACATTAAGAGACACCCAGAGGCACTGAGAGACACTAAGAGACACTAAGAGACACTAAGAGACACCCAGAGACATTAAGAGACACCCAGAGACACTAGGAGACACCAAAGACACTGAGAGACACCCAGAGGCACTGAGAGACACCAAGAGACAACCAGAGGCACTGAGAGAGACCCAGAGACACTGAGAGACACCCAGAGACACTAAGAGACACCCAGAGACACTGAGAGACACCAAGATACAACCAGAGGCACTGAGAGAGACCCAGAGACACCCAGAGACACTAAGAGACACTAAGAGACACCCAGAGGCACTGAGAGACACCCAGAGGCACTGAGAGACACCCAGAAGCACTGAGAGACACCCAGAGATACTGAGAGACACCCAGAGATACTGAGAGACACCCAGAGACACTGAGAGACGCCCAGAGACACTAAGAGACACCCAGAGATACTGAGAGACACCCAGAGACACTGAGAGACACCCAGAGGCACTAAGAGACACCCAGAGATACTGAGAGACACCCAGAGACACTGAGAGACACCCAGAGACACTAAGAGACACCCAGAGACACTAGGAGACACCAAAGACACTAAGAGACACCCAGAGGCACTGAGAGACACCAAGAGACAACCAGAGGCACTGAGAGACACCCAGAGGCACTAAGAGACACCCAGAGATACTGAGAGACACCCAGAGACACTGAGAGACACCCAGAGACACTAAGAGACACCCAGAGACACTAGGAGACACCAAAGACACTAAGAGACACCCAGAGGCACTGAGAGACACCAAGAGACAACCAGAGGCACTGAGAGAGACCCAGAGACACCCAGAGATACTAAGAGACACTAAGAGACACCCAGAGGCACTGAGAGACACCCAGAGGCACTGAGAGACACCCAGAAGCACTGAGAGACACCCAGAGACACTAAGAGACACCCAGAGACACCCAGAGGCACTAAGAGACACCGAGAGAAACTAAGAGACACCTAGAGGCACTGAGAGACACTGAGAGACACCCAGAGACACTACGAGACACCCAGAGGCACTGAGAGACACCCAGAGACATTAAGAGACACCCAGAGGCACTGAGAGACACCAAGAGACACCCAGAGACACTGAGAGACACCCAGAGGCACTGAGAGACACCCAGAGACACTGAGAGACACCCAGAGACATTAAGAGACACCCAGAGGCACTGAGAGACACCAAGAGACACCCAGAGACACTACGAGACACCCAGAGACATTAAGAGACACTCAGAGGCACTGAGAGACACCAAGACACACCCAGAGACACTACGAGACACCCAGAGACACTAAGAGACACCCAGAGACACCCAGAGACACTAAGAGACACCCGGAGACACTAAGAGACACCCAGAGACACTAAGAGACACCCAGAGACATTAAGAGACACCCAGAGACACCCAGAGACACTAAGAGACACCCAGAGACACTAAGAGACACCCAGAGACACTAAGAGACACCCAGAGACATTAAGAGACACCCAGAGACATTAAGAGACACCCAGAGGCACTGAAAGACACCCAGAGACACTACGAGACACCCAGAGACACTAAGAGACACCCAGAGACACTAAGAGACACCCAGAGGCACTGAGAGACACCCAGAGAGACTAAGAGACACCCAGAGACACAGATGCACCAGAGACACCCAGAGATACTCAGAGATACTAAGACACCCAGAGACAATCAGAGACACCCAGAGAGACACCCAAAGACAGTAAAAGACACTTAGAGACAGAGACAAAAACAGACACCAAGAGACACCCAGAGCTACTAAGAGACACTCAGAGACACCCAGAGACACCCAGAGACACTGAGAGCATCTGAGAGCATGTGGGGGTCTGACCACTGCTCCAACATCCTGACAATAACATGGTGGACAGTGAAGTCTGAGGAGTTTGCACATGTTCACATGTTAATAATGAGACAGAAGACATTATTATTATTAGATCAGTGCTTCAAAACCTTTTCACACCAAGTCCCACCAAAGAAATTATCTGGCTTTTCCAGTACCACCTGATCCAAACAAGGTCTATTACAGGACTGTTCCAGGTCTAAATTAGGATTAAACCTGGTCTCAAATGTCTGGCTATCACGATAATTACTGAATGAACTTCAATAAATGATGGATATACAGTATATCGAGTGTACTTTTGTCTTGTACTTTTATTGTTATGTTTATGTACTACAAATGGATGTTATCTTAAGAGCCGAATAAAGAGACTACTATTTAGTCTATTTCATCTACACTCTCAAATTTAATCCTTTTTAATCCTGATCTCTGTGCTGTGTATTGTGCAGTTCTATTTATGTACACTCTAAACTGAAGCTGAAAACTGATCATCAGAGTGGTACTTATTTATTTATTTATTTATTTATTTCAGGGACAGTGCATATTAATCAAAATTTCTGAAAATATGCCAGAATGAACCAAAAGGCTATTTTTCATCTGTAGTCCCTTGACAGCAGATAGGTATGCTGTCCTAAACACAAGAATAAAAATTACAATACAATAAATACATAGAAAACAGTCAAAAAATATAAACACTATTACATAAGATGTCAGACTCACAACAATCATTCAGCTACACACCACCACTCAAATGGGGGCTATCATGAACAGACCTCATGATAGCTCTCCACCTCCACCTACTGTTTCACTGCTGTTCTATTACACTACTATACCAGCACTGGCAAAAAAGGAGAAATTCACTTTGTCAACTGGACAATGTTTATTTGGTCGAAGACTCATCCAACCTACTGGGCCAGCTCTGTCCTGGGCTGTCCTCTGGACTCTGTAGAGGAGGTGGCTGAGAGGAGGGTACTGGACAAATTCATGTCCATTAAGGACGACACCTCTCACCCTCTGCACCGGACTGTAGAGGAACTGAGCAGCTCCTTTAGCAGCCGACTGAGGCACCCCCAGTGCAGGAAGGAGCGCTACTGCAGATCCTTCATCCCCACCACCATCAGACTGTATAATTCTAACATATAGGCCATATCCTGCTTTTCAATATCCTCCTTTTTCATGTTGATGCTTGTTGTTACTATTATCATTATTACTATTTTCCATTATTATTATTATTACGTATTACTATTTGTATTATTTATTACTTACTTTATCCCCTCCCCGCCTGCATGCACTTTTTCCCTCTTGTCCAAATGTCCTGGAGCTACTGTGGCGAGTAAATTTCTCCTGTGTGAGATCAATAAAGGCTTATCTTATCTTATCTTATCTTACTGTACTTCTTCAGTTCTGGTTAGAGTGCTGGTGGACACTGCTTAACTAGCTGCAGGGAGGAGCTAACTACTATGAAATGACTATGAAACTATCATAGCTATTTGTTTTCAGTTTCTGTCTAGGTGCCTTGTTAGCATAGTCATTCAGGTCCATAATGGATGTTTTGACCCTAGTGCAGGACACAAGTGTCCAGTAGAGGGCGCCGCAGCCTGTGTGGAGTGTGTGACAGAAGTGGGACACTTCATAACCCAAAGTGGTCTGTCTGTGAAGAGGGCACACAGTGGATATGAAGACTGTGGCTATTGCATTTACCATTTTTCATGAACATCACAAAATGCCCCTGATACAGCGCCCTGTCAAGTATCTGAACTAGCCTGGTTTTAAACAGTGCAAGAAATGAATTGGAATGGAGCAATAATCTTGATTATGATGATTACTACTTATCACTGGGTTATTTGTACTTTTTGTAACAATGAGGTGACTTGGATAAAACAGTAAAAAAGAAAGATAAAAAAAAATCAGTGTCATATTTATTCTACAGCAATGTAAATTTTGCATTAGCTGACAAAGCCTGATCATTCTGTGACATATGGCAAATGTGTGTGCATACTACACTGTTTTCTGATCTATATGATTATGTACTTTCCTCATCACAAACGTACATGGAGTTGTGTTTTGTTTCATTCACATGTTTAACACACAAACCCTGCAAATTTAGTTCTTCTCTCACACAGAAAACACTCTGGAATTGCACATCTCTGCTGACCTAGAGATAAAGAAATAGGAGATAAAAGGTAGCTAAGGTAAGTTGAAAACTACCACTGCATGAAATCACAAGGTGGAACATACCTTTGGAGATGTAGACAGAATAATAAAGGATTACTCAAACATTTGAATAAAACAAAACACAACTCCAGGTCTGTTTTTGATGAGGTAACAGCATTCTCTCATAGTTTAAAGCTAAAGAGTCAGGTTTGTATAATACAGGAGCCTTTAGCATATGCACATGTGTGTGTGTCACTGTGCATCCTGTCTGCCATTCTGCTCCTTAAAGTATCATAATATAGACAAGAGACAATAGGGCCAGCGCTAGCAGGCACAGAAGTGAGTGCAGATCCCCCACAGGTGCTGACCTTTGCTGGGCTCAGACACACACACACACACACACACACACACACACACACACACACACACACAGCACTTAGCTCTTAGCGGCTCATTACAGATTCATGCCCCCTCACAGCTAGACCTCCTCACAGCAGCACAAAGGTCAGCCTCATCTGCTCTCCGGTCTGTGTGTGTGTGAGTGTGAGCACAGGTGTGTGTGTTTGTATGGTGTCAGGGGATGTCACAGCAGCAGCCTGTTGCACTGCTAATCACTGTGTGTGTGTGTGTGTGTGTGTGTGTGTGTGTGTGTGTGTGTGTGTGTGTGTGTGTGTGTGTATCTATCACATTGCAGGGACTAAAATCTGTATACACTCTCACATTATGGGAGCAAAAACCAGGTCACCATGATGTAACTCATTTATTATTAGTTAAACAACATGGTTAAAAATGAAAGGAACTGTAGCCTGAGCTCTTATGGTTAAAAAAAAAAGTATTAAAGATCCCATGACATGGTACTTCTTGATGCTTTTATATGGCTCCTTAATGGTTCCCTAATACTGTAAATGAATCCTTCTTCAAAATCAACACTCAGTGCATGAGAAACAGAGATAAGATGAGAAAGAGTATTTTTTCTCTCTCTGAACAGGCCATTATGGTCATTGTTGCTTGAATGCAAATGAGGAGAAAAGAGCTGGCCTATAGTAGAGGGTGGGGGCGTGGCCAAACTCTCCGCTCTCGCTCTGAGCTCTCAGCTGATCCATTTCCGTGTTTTTGCACGGCGGAGAGATTTGAAGCGTTCCATTGAAAAATAAACACATTTCCACAGAGAAAATAAAATTAAACCACTGCTGTTCAAAGGTCCAGAGGCTCAGATAAAGGACTTCTGAGCCTAGAAACACTCGGACGTGCCTCCAGGCAAATAAAAATACGCATTTCACATTGGCTAGCGCATTCGCAGTCCAAACTCTCTGGGCGTGATTTACAGAGACGCTGAGTACAGACAGACGGGGGTGGAACTGCATTTGCATTTCTTTTTTCGATCTGACGTCAATAAGGTGCCTTGTTCAAAATCGCTCGTTTGAGCTCCGATTTTTTGTAATGCAGAAAAGGATCGCAAATGCTCAGTTTAGACCAGGGGTCTCAAACTCAATTTACCTAGGGGCCGCATGGGGTAGAATCTGAATGAGGCTGGGCCGCATCAGGATTTCCACAAGAAAAGTGGAAATAAATCATTCCAATGTTCTCAAATATATTTATTTTTAATACAAATGAAATAAATGAAAAAATGATCAAATAATAAATCAATCCGTAATAAATAATTTAATAATAATAATGGTCATACAGTAGATACAGACGACTAAAGAAACCGCATATTGACTGGCTGGCTAGTTATTTTTTATTCAGTTTTAAATGTATGTATTAACAGTTTTTCAAACGTTAATTGCCTGAAATGGAACATTGAACATAAACTGTTTTAAACATGGATTCTCTGGTTCAGTCCTGGTTTAGTCCTGGTTCAGTCCTGGTTCAGTCCTGGTTTAGTCCTGGTTTTAGACCTGGTTCAGTCCTGGTTTAGTCCTGGTTCAGTCCTGGTTCAGTCCTGGTTCAGTCCTGGTTTAGTCCTAGTGTAGTCCTGGTTCAGTCCTGGTTCAGACCTGGTTTTAGTCCTGGTTCAGTCCTGGTTCAGTCCTGGTTCAGTCCTGGTTTTAGACCTGGTTTAGTCCTGGTTCAGTCCTGGTTCAGTCCTGGTTCAGACCTGGTTTTAGACCTGGTTTTAGACCTGGTTCAGTCCTGGTTTAGTCCTGGTTCAGTCCTGGTTTTAGACCTGGTTCAGTCCTGGTTCAGTCCTGGTTTAGTCCTGGTTTTAGTCCTGGTTCAGTCCTGGTTCAGTCCTGGTTTAGACCTGGTTTAGTCCTGGTTTAGACCTGGTTTTGGACCTGGTTTTAGACCTGGTTCAGTCCTGGTTTTAGATCTGGTTCAGTCCTGGTTTTAGACCTGGTTCAGTCCTGGTTTTAGACCTGGTTCAGTCCTGGTTTAGTCCTGGTTCAGACCTGGTTTTAGACCTGGTTTTAGACCTGGTTCAGTCCTGGTTTTAGACCTGGTTTAGACCTGGTTTTAGA